>ML796995.1:0-12924 GCA_009831015.1 Picea engelmannii
TCAAGCATGCAAGATACCTTGTCTTTATACAACTTGCTCTAAATTTGATTAACTTTGGCCTTGATTGTATTTTTGGATATCATCTTGCATAATTCCTTTTCTCCATGTAGTTATAACATGTTACATACTTTCTCCTAGATGTGTTAGTGCTCTATGCTTTGCTTTGAGCTTGTAGATTTCACTGTGATACAATTTTGATTTTGCCAAATGAAGTGAGACTCATTCCCCTTCTGCCTCTTCTCTAGGATTTCCCTCTTATACTTCCACATCTTGTGTGGAATCTATGCTTGTATTTTGCTTGATCTTCATGCTGCTTGACCTTCTACATTACCTCACTCAAGGTTTTAGGTTCCATGACTTGAATTTTGTTCCATGAAGGTTGCATTGCATACATAAATCAATTTACCTTTGACCACTCATCCTTTGGTATGACACATAATTTAGTTGTTCCATAACTTACCTTCATACTATCATCAATGTGTGCTTAAGGTCGTGATATTCATTAAGTTTGGCTCACTACAATGGAACTTTTCTAGTCTGATTATATATTATAGTCAAACTTGTTTTTTTACTAGTGACATAACTAAGTATTTATTCATTCCCAACAACCAATTTTTTCCCACGTGCCCGCTCTTCATTTCTCCCTCAAATGTAGAAGGCTTTTTTTAGTGTTAAAATATAATTGTAACTTAGTGGTCAAGTCACTAATATATTATAAGTATCTCATCTAAACGGTCATTAGTCAAATCAATGTGCAGAGGTCTCTTCTTACAAAAACTAAGGTGTCTCATACATCAATTTGGTTTTTAGCTAGGCTATGACCTTAAATTTAGATTACTATTATTATTATTATTATATACGTGTGTTAGGATATTTAGACACTTAAGATCAACTTGGTCTAACGTGTCGTTAGATTAAAGTGTGTTTCTTTAGTATGCATTAGTATGCATTTGTAATCTAATGGTCACAATATGTTCTAGACATAGAGTGATCTAATGGCTCATATTTTCCTGGATCTTAATGTCTACATTGATTCATGGCTTAAAACTTGATTGGTCTATGATCTCTATTTAAAAATCATGGAGGGTCATTTGTCGATGATCGATTGTGAGAAACTCTCTTATAGTATTTTTTCTTTTGCATTAATAAATTGACTCAAGTGGCCATGTTGGTTGGGGCTATAGATGTTTCTGCATTGAGGTTTTACTATGTAAAAACATCGGTGTGTTGATCTATTATTTGTTTGTGCGAGTGGTTATTGAAGGTGTTCGTCCTCTATTGGAATACCCTTTGTTGTCGAACATGGTATTAGATCATGTTTGAAGACCAGTTCTCATTGTACATCGAGATCTTGAAATCATGTTGTCGTCTTTATGGTTTCTGTTATTTTTGTACACTTATGGCTGAGAGGACTATTCCATTGCATCTAGAGCACTTCTTTTAGTTAGAAACACTTTTCGTTTCACTCAAAAAGGTTTTTGTTTGCCCAAGATACAACCATTTCAGTCAGATCCAGAGGTATAAAGCTTGGATATGCTCTTTTAATTTTTTTTTACAAAGATAAATTTTGGTTTTCAGTTTTTGTTTCCAGGTAACTACTCTTTCCAGTCTACATATGCTCTTTGCCTTGTGTTTTGTGTGATCTCGACAAATCAGAGACAGAATAAAGTGTTTTGTTGTCTGCGTATGCTCTTTGTTGTGTGCTTTGTGCGATCTCGACAAATAAAAAACAAAGAGAAAAGTTGCATTTTCTAGGTAATCTATCTGAGATCTAACCTCTTTGTTATAGTCGATAAATGATTTTTGTGTGTGTGTGAATGCATGAAAAAAATAAATAAATTAGCACACACTTTGAGGCAAAGCTCCAACAACAACACCCCCCATCCTCCTTAAGATTATAATGTGTTTTGCACTAGCTCACTTGGTTAAAAGTTGTTTTATTTAGTAAAAGGTCTTGAGTTCATTTTGTTACTTTTCGAAAAAGTTAATACATTAATTGTAAAGTGCATTTCACTTAAATTATAAAAGTAAATCACTATAAAATAGCTTTAATATTTATTTTTTAATTACTTTTTGCATGCAACTTTAATTTACAAAACAACTTCATTGTAAAAGTGATTCTCACTTATTCTATAAAAGTGGGTCACTTCATATGTAACTTATTTGTAAAAGTGAGTTTATAGACAAAGTTAAATAAGGATGAACATCACCACGTGGACCAACTTCTACTTGTCATGTGGCTCTTTGGTTATTGTTTATACTTTTATTAAAAGGGCATAACTTTCACATCTAAAGTCTTTTTTTAGTGTTGTGTTTTTTGAGCATTCCATCTAGACCATCGGTTTCAGCTTTTGAATCCATATTCTTTGCATATTTTAACATGGCTTCTCCCAATGATCTTTTGTTTACCAATGCCAACTACTTCTAGTGGAAATCTTTAAAGGATTGTACCAGATTACCTTGGGAAAATAACAAGAACCCATTGCTGATGAAAAGAAAACCAAATGGGATAATAAGAATGATAAAGCGTGTGGACTAATCAAAATTTCCATCTCTCCTGATTTAAGGTTTCACCTTCAAAGAATTGATGCCCCCGATGAAGCTTGGGAAAAGCTTTAAGTTGTGTTTGGTAAACATGAATTCGAGCCCGCCAAGTTGAAAATCAGTTAATGACTTTAAGTCTCAATGCTTTTCCTTGCATTGAAGATTATTTATCTAATTTCAAAACACACAGACTTTTATGTATAGAATGCAAAATAGATTTGAAGGATGATCGATGCATATATGTTATTCTTGCTAAGGTTGGTAGTGCATATTTTCTCTTTGTATCTACCTTTTATGCCACTAGAGAAGCTCTAGAGAGTGGTTATAAAAAACCCTCTCTTGAGTCTTTTTGTGATTATTTGATTCGAGAGCAAGATAAGCTTGTGCAACTTGGATTGATCAACACTACATGTACATCTAACAAATCTTTAGTGTCTCAATAGAAAGATAAATCCAAGAATTCCAAGAAGCAACATTCTCGCCACAACAATAAGAAAAACAAGGATCTCAAACCCTCTCCACAAGATTTTTCTCCTAATGGTTATTGTTACCTCCCTAGTTGCACCAGGAAGGACTGACGATGATCCACAAAGGTTGAACAAGTCATTTGTTCAAAATCAGAGTTTAGAAGTCCAACCGGGTCCTATGACCCCTTCAAATTTTCTTATTCTTCTTCTTCTTCTTCATGCATGATCCATACTTCCATGGGGGGAATTGTAATAAAATGAGCTAACATGAGGTCTTTTTTTTATGTAAAATGCTTAGCTCCCTAATACTTGATCATCAATGCATATTCTAGAGTTTTTTTTTTTTCACTTGTTAATTATATCTTACTCTTCAATGAGTTATATTTTCTAAGTTTTTTCACTCACAACCTCCAAAGTTGGAGTGTGTACTAATGGTTAGGCCTTAATGTGTGTTTTTTGAGTCTAGTGTCTAATGTATATTACCATGCTAGTCATTATTTTTGAGTCTTATGGACATGCATTAGGCCCCTCTAGGATTTTTTAATTATTTTAATAAGTTGTAAAATTTCATACAAAATGGGATTTTTACCTTGTAATTTGATGTAATAATAAAAAAGTGGTACTATGAGGTGTTATATTCCTTGGGGGCATTCGTTTTCTAACCCGGAATACCCATTATACTCTTGTACCCCCTTTTCGAGAGAAATTATTGACTTATTCTCAATAAAAAGTCAATTTTACTAAAAAAATGAAAAAAGGCAAATAAATTAGTTTTCCTATTTTTTAGGAAACATGTTGGGGACATGTTTTGAGTTAATTCTCTCTCTCTCTCTCTCTCTCTCTCTCTCTCTCTCTCTCTCTCATTGCAACTTAGTGGCACTTGAGGCGACTTGAGATTGAGTTATCATCACTTGATGGAGACCCCAAGAAGCAGTGTGCACCTTTTGAGAGATGTGGTGCATTTAGAGAGGGGGACGTCAATCCCAAGGAATGTCGCCACCTCTCCTTGGAAAGATGGCACCATTTCATCCTCTTTCTCTTTCACTTGAGGTGATTCAACTCACCTTTCAGGATATGTGGTTTCAATCTAGCCATCCATTTGGCTCGTTCTCCTTGAGAAATGCACCCCTCGTACATAACCAAGCTATTTCTCCCTCATTCAGCGAGAATTGGAGATTATGGAAATACTTGTGCACTATATTGTAATCATCATTTGTTATTGGAATAAAGATTGAAGACTTTGGAGGTCACTTGGGTGTTGTGCAACGTTGTGTGGATGCTTGATGTTCTTGTTTTAATCATGAGGTAACTGTGAATTATTATTTTGCATATATTTCCGTTGAATGGGCCTTTGAAGGTGTGTTATCACATAGTACGGTAATATCTTCCAAGATTGTTTTCTTCTTAGATGTTATTGTATTTTTACATTTAGATATTTTGATTTGCATGTCTTTTCAGATGAACTAACATGCTATCCAAGTCTCGTGTTTAGGAATCACCTCTTTAACGGGAAAGGGGGATTAAAAGCCTTCTTTTGTAAAGTCTTTTAATCTGCAAGTTACTCATCCTCCAAGAAGTGGTGGACTATCCTAGCCCATTCTCCCACAAGCTTGAAGGCTCTAGTGGAAAAATCCCTCAGTGCAAAACCGAAGGACTCCATAGCCTAAAGAAATTCCACATTTGCAAGATCTTTCCTTTTATCTCTCTCTCACTAAATTTAAAATCATCTTGGTTACTTTCTGCATGCAACAATTAGATCGATAATTTCATTTAAAATCTGAAAGTATTTAACCTTGCATGCAAAGTTTGATTAGATGTACTTTTCGCTTATAACTTCTATATCTATTGATAGATATAGTCCAAGAGAGATCATCTATTTACTTAGTAAAAGATAGATCTTTCATTTTTCATAATATATATATTTTTTTATCTCTAAATCTAGCTAATCTAGGTGACTTTTTCTTGCTGTCCAAACAGTGAATAAAAGACATTTAGACTAGTTAGTTTAACACTTGATCTTAGTTAGTTTACTTATCTTTTGTTTATTCTTTACTTAGAATTTTTTTGCATAAGTCTAACATTTTTTGCAGGCACTTTCAAAGTGGTTTTTCGCATCTTTTGACCTCTTTAGCTTGTTGATTTTGCAGGTTTTGTGAGCATCCAAGGAGAAGCCCTGCCAAAATTTCCAGGATCTGGAGCATCCAAGACCCCCTAACAAACCTCTTCTTCAATCTAAACTTGTTCTTTTGCCATTTGTAAGTCGACTTGGTCTTGAAGTATACAAGAACAAGAGACATTCTTCTAAAAACTATTGTAACCGAAAAGAAAGAGTGGGATAACCCACTAGGCCTCCCATCCCCCTAGTCCCTTTCGGGAACTGTCTCTTTTTGTGTCTTGTCTCTTTACTTTCTCTTTTTTCGTTTTTTGCAAAGTTAAAATTAACCCAAACACCACAAAACATTAGTTTAGTTTCAATTTCTAGATTAGATTAGTTTAGATTTCAATTTTTCATTTTCTTTCAGTTATTTCAATTTCGCAAAGCAATAAACCTTCCTCCTCAGCGCCTTAGTATGATCTTTCCCCTTGGAAGTTTTGCTTGATTTGGGTGTGCAATCAGAAACACAGCTAAGTAGTGTGGAGTAGTTTTAACTAGGACAATACTTTTTCCGTTATTGCTCAAATAGGTCAATACACATGGGATTGCATGTGAGTTCAAGGAGAAACTTTGAGATCTTAGGTTCTCTCCCTGTTGGAAGTCCTGCAGTCTTGTATGTACCCATTTAAGGGATAATTGTTAAGGGGCCAAATTTTAGATTAGATTTTACTTTTGTTTCACACTTACAATCTTTCATGCACAAAGTGGACTTGCAACATCAAAACACTTCATTGAATTAACCCGCTAATTCAAGCAATCACCCTTAATTAATAAAAGTAACCAAGAGCACTTGCAACACATACATCTCACAACAACACTTTACTTTTGGCACTGGTCTTTATATTTCCATTTTTTCTTATCATCATTATTTCTCATTTACTTTCCAAGTATTATATTTGCTTATCAGTTATCTTGAAGTATTTGATTTACTTAAGCAATTATTTATTTGTACTTAGATCTAATCATCCTTAGATTCCTTTTTAGGGACTACCCCCCTTAGCTTCACTAGGAATTAGACTAGACGTAGGAGTTGAGTTTCAGGTGACAACTACCCGACTCGAGACTTGCCACACCCAATGGATTGATGATTTCTTCCACGTGACCCGAGGTGTGGATTAGGTGGAAACAATGACAAAGGTGCAAAATCCAAAAATAATAAGACCAACATGCATTGCAACTTTTGTGGGTGACATGGTCATGTCGATTCTAAATGTTTTAAAAAGATGGAAGCCTTAGAAGCAGCGATGAAGAAGCACATAATCAGTATTGAGTCTTCTTCATCTATCTCTTCTTCTCATGGACACACACTTTCTGCTAATGGTTTCTCCTTCAATGCAACTTCTATAAAGGAGAAATTTTGTTAGCCAAGCCTACCACCCCCTCTCTTGATCACCTAAGTAAAGGTATAGGTCAAGGAGAACTAAGAGATATAAATATGTTTGAGTACCTTCCCGGAACAAGAACACTAATAGCATATATATAATTATTTCCAAGTACAAACATGCAAATAATACCTCTTTAAGACACTAAACAATGAAAATTACTATGATTGTTATGAAATTGCAGCAGTACATCAATTTATAACAACAAGTGTAAGTTTGTAACAAAATCAATAAAAATATATCATAAATGCATCAATTGACAATGAGAACTTAACACATATCCAATAGATTAATATCCAATTGTTTCAAACAATTTCTAAGCATTGTATACCACCATTAGAGCAATGTATGCAACAAATTTAAATGTTACCAGGTGGCTATAGAAATTTTTGTGACAATAACAAGTTTATTAGTCAATTAGCTTAAGTTAGTGTTAGTAAAGTTAATAGGAAGCTTGAGAGATTTGAAAAAGAGAGTTTGTTGATCACTTTCACCATAAGAGAGCTTAAAGATCAATGCCTTTGAGGGTTATGGAGTTTTTACAACAATAATACAATAAGTTTTGGATATGAAGCTAGAAAAGACTAAGACTAGGTTTTGGATATGTTCCTCTCTTAGAGTTTTACCAAGCAAGGTTTCAAGAATGAACACGTAAAATTACCATGAAGCATTTATAGCATGAAATAAAATTGCAGAAAATTTACTTACTTCACCAAGATACCATGAAAATAAACCCTAAGTACATCAATTCCATCCAAAAAACAACAAAGAAGCATCCACACTTGACTTCCAAGAGATAGTGCGGGAGAGAAAAGAGCCAATAACCCCAAAATAACAAAAAATTCAGACTTTTTCTCTCACAAATTGTGAGAAGATGTGATGATAAAATGACAAATGAGTGTTGATATTATGGTAGTTGCAGGAGGTATTAAACCTCCATGTGTAACCCCGACAAGACTAGAATATTCTGGGAAGCAAGAAGAAACCCTAAAGCATTGGGCATAACCCTAGAAGACAAGTCAGCTAAAGAAAATATTTAATATTGAGTTTTTAGCCTCCAGAAAGAGAAGTTGGCCCAGATAGTTAAGGAAGAGTAGTATAAATACAGGATGTCAGAGCTCATTTGGACACACATAGCTCTCAACTACAGAAATTTAGTAAGTGCGCACGTTTGGAGAGTAGTTGCAGTTGCAACTATTGCAACTTGTATTTTTGGTTTTAGGCTTGGACTTTCTCTTGGTTATGGTTTGTACTTTCTGCTTGGTACACTAGCTATGGAGAGTGATACACTACCTTGATTGGCTATTAGGCCTAGGGTTTTCTTCCGGGATTATTCTTTGTTAAGGTTAAGGTGCTCGGGGGTGGCTTCAGCCTATGGTTGGGTGACAATATTGCTATATTGTCTATGGTAAAACGAGCACACCTATTTTTCTAACAGTTTATGGGCCCACACTATCTTCGAACAGTCTAACCGCTGGAAGATATATTGGGAGGATTTTCTCAGTTACAGTTGCAGTTCCAGCCAAAGTTTTTGTTGCAGCAACGAAACCCTAACTCTCTTGTTAAGGCACCTTAAGTGAAAGGATTGACCTAATTTATGGATAGCCTAATGCTCCCTAACCTAGCACACCTCCTGGTACTCTCAGCAAGCTAAGATGCCAAATTTGAGTTTTTAGTCAAAGTTAAAGGTTGATCAAATCAAAGTCAAAGGTTGACCAAGTCAAAGCAGTCATGATTTACTCTATGAAGTTAGAAAACAAGTTAGAAGGGGCTTCTAACTTCAGAGCATGGAAGACAAGGATTGACCTAATCCTTGACAAGAATAAAGTATTGGATATCGTGAAAGGAAAGATCGTGGAACCACAGTTTGAAGAAAGAAAAGAGAAGGAACCTCGGAACACTGCAGTTATGGAGAAGTTAAAGGACAATGCCATCAATGTTATGAGTATCATAGTGGACTCTGTAAAAGACCACTTGATACCCTACATCTCTCATCTTGAATTATCTAAGAATATGTACAATGCCCTAACTAATCTCTTCTCAGTTAGAAACATTGGACAAGTAATGACTCTGGAGAATGAGCTTCGTGGCATGAAAATGAATAATGATGACAACATAACATCATACCTTGTAAGAATTTCTCAGTTAAGAGATCAAATACACGCTATTGAAGAAATCATTTCAGAAAAGGAACTGGTAAATATAGTACTCAATGGCCTTCCCAAGACATGGGATGCATTTTCCGCAAGCGTGAACATAAGAAAGGAATAGCCCGCATTTGAAGAACTTTGGACTTTTTTTGCACAAGAAGACTCAAGGATTAACGCAAAAGAGAAATCCCAAAATAAATACGATGATCAAGCCTTCACAACAAAGTTCAAGATTTTTAGGAATAAGAAGAAGTATGGCTCTAGGAAGAAACCAAATCAAGAAAAGGATATGTCAAAGATACAATGCTTCAACTGTCGAAAATATGGTCACTATAGGAACCACTTTCCTGAGTTAAAGAAAAGGAAGGAAACATAAGAAGCAACAATTGTCGAAGAAAGGGAACCCTCAAAGAAAGCCAAGCAAGATAAAATAAACATCTTCTTCTAAAGTCAAGGTAACGATATTCTTCAAAGTTATTGTACATACCATGTTTACATAGTTATTGTACATATCATATATATCTATTTCTTAGAAGATAATATGGTCAAGTGAAAAAATACCTATGGAAGAATAACAAGATAAGGATTGATATCACGATGACAAGTCAAGCAATACACATGGAAAAGATGAAGTACGTTGACAATCTTTGGTAACAATTCCCGTGGAAACTATTACATAAGTAACTATTGCCGGATAGGCCAAAATCAAAATGAAACTTGAAGAATCCCAGAAGAAGTCAAAACAGAAAGAATTCAGCAATCAAGAAAAAATTAGAAAAATACTTGTGACACTTTGTAGAAGGCAATAAGGATGCAGACAGAAGCATGGACTCTCTTAGATGAAGGGATCTGATTACAAAATTCCAAAAGAAGAACATGCATTATGCATGAAGCAAGGATTAGGAGGGAGCTAATCCTAAATGACATGATCCATTGAGGATTATGAAGTATCTATCCATATTCCCATTGAAATTAGCAGCCATGATAAGCAGTGTGTGTTCAGTTTGACTCTAGAAGAAGTCTTCCTCGAAAAGAAGCCTTAAGTATCCATGGTTGTCCATCTACATCTATGTTCCTATGATGAAAGGAAGAAGTTTGAATCTTCATGAAGAAAGGGCATGGAATCTATAGAAGACTCCATGGACCCAAGAGCTAAAAAGAAACATGAGGAAGAACATTAATATTCCAAGAAAGAAATAAAATCCATAACAACCAGTTATTATACCGAGAATTACAAGACTACCAGCTTGGTTTGAACCCACTAGAAGCAATCAAGCAAAAGAAATGGAAGTCATGATAAAGAACAATGTATGTTAGAAAATGTGAAAAAGACTTATGAATGCAAGCATTGTGAGATTCAGAGGTTCTTCTAGAAGGAGGGAGAAGAGTATGATGACAACTCGTTTCAGTAAACCAGATATACCACCTGCAAGTATCCATGGATTGTAATTTACATGTAAAAGATTGTTCTTCCCAAATAAAAGAAATTGAGAAACAAGCTTATACCAAAAAGAGACCCATGTATGCAGATATAAGAATACCTTGTATGGATTCAAACAACTTGATGCAGAGTATCTCATATATAGTAGAAGCGTGGTGAAAACCTTCTATGAAGGAAATAGTGTATCAGATGGTTACTCAGAAGTCTAGGGTGATGGATTGCTAATCAATGGAAAACTCTCATGATAACAGAAGAAGTGCTACTTGGATATGTTTCAGTTTGAGATTTTCCACGATGTCATGAGCTAGCAAGAAACAAAAGTGTTGAATTCGACCATGATATATTGTAATGATCAGAGCTATATGAAGTCTTCAGAGAAAACCAGTGTTCCATGACAGACCAAAGTACATTGAGATCAAGTATTATATTATCCATGATGAAGTTGAGAAGAAAGAAGTGGTTCTCCAATATATCTCCACAGATAAGCAAATAGCAAATATTTTGGTAAAGCCTCTGTCCAAGATGAAAATTTTGCGTACTTAAGAGACAAGTTGGGGCTCGTGGAGATGACTTCCTTATTGAAAAAGGAAGAGATTACTCCTAGGTTGGGAGGGAGAACTGATATATTATTGATTTATGGATAGTCATTTTTCAGTTTGAAAAATGGTCCAGGATGAGCAATTCCTTTCCAATTCAAAAAGTGGTTTGACATTTCTAACAGACAAGCATTTTCCAGTTCGGAAAATGGTCCAGATCAGACACTCATTTTCGTAATGAAAATGGTCTAATAGATTGTTGATGTACCATATACAGTAATTCCCCTTGTGGCCAGTGTGGGGGAATGGTCTAAGACATTCATTCTTATTGGCATTCACTCTGAGAAGTGGTCAAGTAGAATGGTTTGCCTCGTCGGGCAGTCATTCTTTCGAAGTTCATAGATGTGAGAAGTTTCGAAGAATGGTTCATTTTGGAGGTTGGTGCAGGACAGTGATTTCCTTAGGAAATGGTTCGGACAATCATTTCCTAGGGAAGACTCATTCTCTCCAGGTTGCACTATGATTAGTGTTGAAGGAATGGCCCAATTAGGTGAATTTTCCAGGTTCAGCAATCAGGGACATGAATTCCTTAGGGCAGACTCATTCTCTCCAGGTTTCACTATGATTAGTGTCAGAGGAATGGCCCAGTTAGGTGAATGGTCCAGGCTCAGAAATCAGGGATAGTTATTCTTCTATGCTTGAGAATAATTGTCCAGATAGCCCATGGTTGATGTTTGCCTTATGAGGGCATATTCTCTTCCATACCTCACAGATGTGAGTGGAAGAATGGCCCAGATGACTCAATTTGTATCATGATATTGTTATGCAGGTTGATATTGGATGATATGATTACTGTGGAGAATGTATGTCTCTGGACAGTAGTTGTATGCCATTGTGGTGGATGTGTTCCACTGGTTGTGACTATGTATCACTGGTTAAGTAGTCGTGTGCTACTTGGCGTGGTTGTGTACCATTGGATAGTAGTTGTGTACTATTATGGATAGACATTGTTGTGTTCTATTGAATGGCATTGTTTAGATTACCATAGATACTATGAGTAGTATTGGAAATGTTTACCAGCTAGATGGATAGTGAGTGTGCTGGTGGACATACATTCTCCAGGCAGAAAATGGTCCAGGACAGTTATTCTTCAAGGACGTATGTCTGGATTAGAAGAATAGTCCTTGTAGCCCATGGTGTGGATTTCAACATATGTTCGAACAATTATTCTTCTAGGACATATGTCCGGATTAGAAGAATGGTTCTTGTATCATTGTGTGGAGTGAGTATCTTACTCAGAATCATGTCTGATTACTCATATGAAGTATGGATCTGAGAGATGATGCACTTGATGTTATCAGATGATACTGATAGTGATGATGGTGCTCATGATTTGATCATGATATAGCCTATGTGTCTATGATGATGGTATTCGTTGAATTGTATGATTGTGCTCAAGACCATTACTTTTGATACCTCCCTATCAAGGAGGGAGTGTTGATATTATGGTAGTTGCGGGAGGTATTAAACCTCCACGTCTAACCCTGAATAGACTAGAATATTCAGGGAAGCAAGAAGAAACCCTAAAGCATTGGACATAACCCTAGAAGACAAGTCGGCTAAAGAAAATAATTAATATTGATTTTTTAGCCTCCAGAAACAGAATTTGGCCCAGACAGTTAAGAAAGAATAGTATAAATACAGGATGTCAGAGCTCATTTGGACACACACAGCTCACAATTGCATAAATTTAGTAAGTGCGCAAGTTTGGAGAGTAGTTGTAGTTGCAGCTACTGCAACTTGTATTTTCGGTTTTAGGCTTGGACTTTCTCTTGGTTATGGTTTGGAATTTCTGCTTGGTATGCTAGCTCTAGAGAGTGATACACTACCTTGATTGGCTATTAGGCCTAAGGTTTTCTTCCGAAATTATTCTCTGTCAAGGTTGAGGTGCTTGGGGGTGGCTTAGGCCTATGGTTGGGTGACAATATTGCTATATTGTCTATGGTAAAACGAGAACTCCTATTTTTCTAACACTAAGAGTGGTCAATTTATATGAGACCACTCTAAGATAATTTTTCCACATAATTATGTCAATTACACAATAGAAGAGGATCGACCTCTTAATTTTCCCTTACATTTTGCAAAAATAAAAATGTACATGAAACAAAACCCTAGAAGGGTATCGTCATGCCCTATAAGGGTGACGTAGGCTCTCCAAGTGTAAAATCAATCATGAAGGAGGGAAACAT
>ML796995.1:22361-54156 GCA_009831015.1 Picea engelmannii
AAGCTTAAACTGCCATGATTGCTTGCTTCCACCAGCGCATGTCTCGGATCTTGTTGTGACGTGGGGTGATCACCTTATGATTTCATGTGTGCGTGGATAATGAGCACGTGATTCGCGCTTCATGCAGCTACGGAGTTGGAGAATATTCATACCATCACGCTCGCTTGCCACTTTCACCAATGCGCGAACTCTTCCGGAAACCCTGTTAGCTGCGGAAAGTGAACACTTTCCACAGCGCACCGTTTGATAGGAAAATCACTTTAGCTGCGGAAAGCAAAGAAACGTACCACATCATTTGAAAACCTTCCTTAGCGCGAAAGTAAGTACTCTCCGTATCGTGCCACGTGCGAACTGTCTGTCGAGCCTTTCGCGCCTCGTCACTTTCCGCGGCATTTGAACTGATGAAACAACGCCCTTAGCTGTTGAAAGCTATTGCTTTCCACAACATACAATGGACCCTTTAACATGATGTTAGCTGTTGAAAGTAAACAGTCACATTTTCGAAACAGAAGACTTTATGGATTGATTATTTCCTAAGGCACATCAAAACGAAAAATTTTCTCAGCTATAAAAACTCAAAAATGACTTGAAGATACTACTGAAAGAAATTATATCCACCCAAAACTCGGCCGAAAGGACGGTTTCATTTTGGGAGTTAACACCATCCACTCCCATCTGCTCCTAGGTGAAGTCGTCCAACAACCTCTCCCAATTAGGGAGCTTCTCCCGTGCACCCACCCCTCAGAAAAACACGTCCCACTACTTGGTAAATCCATTCAAGGTTGTCCTCACTAAATCGGTCTCATCCATAGTCTCTCCCAATGCTACAAGTTCATCTCGTATCTGAGTGAACTTTGTGAGATAAGTGACCACCGACTCTCCCTTGGCCATCTTCGCGCTTCTCATCTTTTCTCTAAGCTACATGATCCTACTTCGATTGTTAGACTGGTATAGTTTTACCAGGGCCTCCCACATGTACTTCTCTATCTTCTTTCCAGAAAAATGTGGAATGATGTGGTCTTTGACACCATCCACAAGTATCCTCCCGTCCTTGACATCCTTGTTGGTATGAGCTTCTAGTTGTATTGTATCTGCTGGGTCTGCCAATTTTCCTTCAGCAATTTCCAGTATTCCATTCTCCTATAGCACCAAGCTAATACGCTCCCTCCAAGGACAAAAATTTGAAGCTCCATCTAGCCTATCTTCAACCCTTAAGCCTGCACTGGCCATTTTAGTATGTTGTCTTATTTCACCCACAAACTTTCTGGTAACGCATCCCACTTACTGATTCACTCCTCATGGTCTGCACAACAAGTCATTAGGCTCTTTCTGTACTTAGAGATTGCACTCTGATACCATGTTGATTTTTCCTTAACTCATCACATGAAGTAATTGCCAATAATTTGCTCAAACATAGAAACTATGCTTGCTGATATAATTCTAGAAATTGTGCAAAATTACCTAAAGCTGAGTTAATTAACCAAAAATAACAGCAGAAGCATACAAAGAAATCACACACATAAATTGGACAACACAAGAAGTACCCTGGAAACCCCTAGCACTACCTTCTCTCCTACCTCAACCTCAATAACCCTCCTTCAGCTCACTTGAAATCACACAAATGAGCAATGTGTTTGTCCTCTCACCCTCAACCTCCTTTTATCTACTTAACAACCGCCCATTCCCTTTGAGATGTGTACCAAGCCTTGGCCTCAATGGTTAAGATTTGGGTTGTTGGACCCCACTCTCCACTAGGTGGTGTGCCCCCCTTTGGATAGGGTCCCACACTCCACTAGCATCCACCTTCAGGAGGTGCGCCCTCTCTCCTTGGGCTCCACATTCCACTCAAAGATGAAATTTGGTTGCAAGACTAATTCAGACTTAGGCTGAAATACTAAGGCTAATCTGGGTCAATTTTAGGTGTCCATCAGCATGCTCAGGACACATGGGCCTATGTTGAGACATCTCATCATCTTAAAACTAACACTCCCTCTTAGCGAGGGAGGTGTCTCCACCAGGATCAATCTCTGATCCAATCAAATTTGTTTTTGTTGTTGTAGCCACTCCCTCTAAACTAGAACAACACCTGCTACTTTTGTTGCACATTGATCTTATGTGTTTCTCTTCTCATCCATCAAAGTCAAGTCATACCAACTGAATTTATTTAACACTGATCTCTAATCTAGGATCCTCCTGGACCCACCTAGAGGTTGTCCCAACACCCTGTACATCATACCTTGTCTGGTTGTTGCATCCAAGGTCTCTCCCTCTACTCGTATGAGCACCTATCCATCAATGAACATTACTTCATACCCCATATCCTCCATAGCTAATATAGAGAGAAAGTTGACCTTGAGTTCTGGCACATACATCACCTCATCCACCTCTAGAGTCACCCTTGACACTTGTTGGAATCTGACGCATCCAACCCCCTTTACTGCATGGCTAGTGCATGCCCCATTCTTCACATGGCAGTCTGATCTCGTCTTCGAAACACTGAGGAACACCAAAATCATTCTCGTCATATGGTGAGATGATCCACTGTCCACGAACCATGCCCCACTGTCATCAAACTCATCCAATCTGTTGTTGCTAGAAAGAGTGGAAACTAGAGGAAATTTGTCATTGAATTTATCTGCAAACACATCCATCTCAGTAGATGTTATAGATGTTACCTCTGACTCCTTGTTTTTGGGACACTTGTTGGCATAGTGGCCATTTTTGTGAGATGAAAATCATCTCACTTTGCCCATGTCCCTAGAGCCTCCTACTCCATTTCTCTTCTTTGCATGAAGAGCCACATTGTCCTCCTCCTTACTCTTTAGATGACTATCCTGAGATGCATCCACTCCCATCTGCTCCTGGGTGAAGTCGTCCCACAACCTCTCCCAATCAGGGAGCTTCTCCCGTGCAACCACCACTTGGAAAAACACGTCCCACTGCTTGGTAAAGCCATTCAAGGTTCTCCTCACTAAGTCAGTCTCTCCCAATGCTGCAAGTTTATCTTGTATCTGAGTTAACTTTGTGAGGTAAGTGAACACTGACTCTCCCTTGTCCATCTTCACGCTTCTCAACTTTTCTCTAACCTACATGATCCTACTCCAATTTTTAGACTAGTATGGTTTTATCAGGGCCTCCCACATGTCCTTCACTATATTATTTCCAGAAAAATGTGGAATGATGTGGTATTTGACACCATCCACAAGTATCCTCCCGTCCTTGACATCCTTGTTGGTATGGGCTTCTAGTTGTATTGTATATGTTGGGTCTACCACTTTTCCTTTAGCAATTTCCAATACTCCATTCTCCTCTAGCACCAAGCTAATACGCTCCCTCCAATGAAAAAAATTTGAAGCTCCATCTAGCCTATCCTCAACCCTTAATCCTGCACTGGCCATTTTAGTATGTTGTCTTGTTTCACCCACAAACTTCCTAGTAATGAATCCCACTTACTGATTTACTCATCATGGTCTGCACAACAAGTCATTAGGCTCTTTCTGTACTTAGAGATTGCGCTCTGATACCATGTTGATTTTTCCTTAACTCAACACATGAAGTAATTGCCAATAATTTGCTCAAACATAGAAATTATACTTGCTGATATAATTCTAGAAATTGTGCAAAATTACCTACAGCTGAGTTAATTAACCATAAATAACAGCAAAAGCATACACAGAAATCACACACATAAATTGGACAACACAAGAAGTACCCTGGAAACCCCTAACACTACCTTCTCTCCTACCTCGGCCTCAATAACCCTCCTTCTGCTCACTTGAAATCACACAAATGAGCAATGTGTTTGTCCTCTCACCCTAAACCTCCTTTTATCTACTTAACAACCCCCATTCCCTTTGAGATGTGCACCAAGCCTTGGCCTCAATGGTTAATATTTGGGTTGTTGGACCCCACTCTCCACTAGGTGGTGTGCCCCCCTTTGGACAGGATCCCACACTCCACTAGCAGCCACCTTCAGGAGGTGCGCTCTCTCTCCTTGGGCCCCACATTCCACTCAAAGATGAAATTTGGTTGCAAGCCTAATTCAGACTTAGGTTGAAATACTAAGGATGATCTGAGTCAATTTTAGTGTCCATCAGCATGCTCAGGACACATGGGCCCGTGTTGAGACACCTCATCAGCTTAAAACTAACACTCCCTCTTAGCGAGGGAGGTGTCTCCACCAGGATCAATCTCTTATCCAATCAAATTTGTTGTTGTTGTTGTAGCCACTCCCTCTAAAATAGAAGATCCACCTACTACTTTTGTTGCACATTGATCTGATGTGTTGCTCTGCTCATCCATCAAAGTCAAGTCATACCAACTAAATTTATTTGACACTGATCTCTAATCTAGTATCCCCTTGAACCCACCTAGAGGTTGTCCCAACACCCTGTACATCATACCTTGTCTGATTGTTTCATCCAAGGTCGCTCCCTCTGCTCGTATGAGCACCTATCCATCAATGAACATTACTTCATACCCCATATCCTCCATAGCTAATATAGAGAAAAAGTTGACCTTCAGTTCTGGCACATACATCACCTCATGCACCTCTAGAGTCACCCCTGACACTTGTTGGAATCTGATGCATCCAACCCCCTTTACTACATGGCTGGTGCATGACCCATTCTTCGCATGGAATTCTGAGCTCATCTTCGAAACACTGAGGATCACCAAAATCATTCCCTTCATATGGTGAGATGACCCACTTTCCACAAACCATGCCCCACTGTCATCAAACTCATCCAATCTATTGTTGCTAGAAAGAGTGGCAACTAGAGAAAATTTGTCATCGAATTTATCTGTAAACACATCCATCTTAGTAGATGTTATAGATGCTACCTATGACTCCTTGTTGTTGGGACACTTGATGGAATAGTGGCTAGTTTTGTGAGATGAAAAGCATCTCACTTTTCCCATGTCCCTAGAGCCTCTTGCTCCACTTCTCTTCTTTGCATGAAGAGCCACATTCTCCTCCTCCTTACTCTTTAGATGACTATCCTGAGATGCATCCACTCCAGCTGCTCCTGGGTGAAGTCGTCCCACAACCTCTCCCAATCAGGGAGCTTCTCCCATGCAACGACCCCTCGGAAAAACACGTCCCACTGCTTGGTAAAGCCATTCAAGGTTCTCCTCACTAAATCAGTCTCATCCACAGTCTCTCCCAATGCTGCAAATTTATCTCGTATATGAGTGAACTTTGTGAGGTAAGTGACCACTGACTCTCCCTTGGCTATATTCATGCTTCTCAACTTTTCTCTAAGCTACATGATCCTACTCCGATTATTAGACTGGTATAGTTTTACCAGGGCCTCCCACATGTACTTCGCTATCTTCTTTCCATAAAAAATGTAGAATGATGTGGTCTTTGACACCATCCACAAGTATCCTCCCGTCCTTGACATCCTTGTTGGTATGGGATTCTAGTTGTACTGTATCTATTGGGTCTGCCACTTTTCCTTCAGCAATTTCCAGTAGTCCATTCTCCTCTAGCACCAAGCTAATACGCTCCCTCCAAGAACAAAAATTTGAAGCTCCATCTAGCTTATCCTCAACCCTTAAGCCTGCACTGGCCATATTAGTATGTTGTCTTGTTTCACCCACAAACTTCCTGGTAACGCATCCCACTTACTGATTTACTCCTCATGGTCTGCACAACAAGTCATTAGGCTCTTTCTGTACTTAGAGATTTCACTCCAATACCATGTTGATTTTTCCTTAACTCAACACATGAAGTAATTGCCAATAATTTGCTCAAACATAGAAATTATACTTGCTGATATAATTCTAGAAATTGTGAAAAATTACCTACAACTGAGTTAATTAACCAGAAATAACAGCATAAGCATACACATAAATCACACACATAAATTGGACAACACAGGAAGTACCCTAGAAACTCCTAGGACTACCTTCTCTCCTCCCTCGGCCTCTATAACCCTCCTTCAGCTCACTTGCAATGACACAAATTAGCAATGTGTTTGTCCTCTCAGCATCAACCTCCTTTTATCTACTTAACAACCCCCCATTCCCTTTGAGATGTGTACCAAGCCTTGACCTCAATGGTTAAGATTGGGGTTGTTGGACCCCACTCTCCACTAGGTGGTGTGCCCCCCTTTGGACAAAGTCCCACACTCCACTAGAAACCACTTTCAAGAGGTTCACCCTCTCTCCTTGGGCCCCACATTCCACTCAAAGATGAAATTTGGTTGCAAGCCTAAGTCAGACTTAGGCTGATCTGGGTGAATGTTAGGTGTCCATCAACATGCCCAGGACATATGGGCCTATGTTGAGACACCTCATGAGATAAAAACTAACAATTGAGCCTCAAAAGTCCATGTGTCAAATCGTCATGCCATAGGTCTCCTCCTGTCAAACCACCTCTGGAACCATCTCATCCATCAAACCCTTAGCCTCCAATATGACGTCAAGGGATAATGGGTGACGTCCTAGGCCTCCAAAGGTAAACATCCAAGTGGAAAATGGTGTAACCTCGTCCTCTAGTGATGCAAAGGAGACTCCAAAGTAAATGGTCTCCATCCTCAATGTGAAAGGCTCATCATCCATGGTCTCCCATATGTGGGGTATTGCATCCATCCTATGGGTAAGGTCCTGCAAAGATAAACAAGTACGGCCTCCAAGGGTCCACAAGTCACATGAATCATTCCAAGTAAGCCACATTTAATAAAAGAACCACCCAAACATGTGCATCAAATCCCCCCTTTTCAAATTAAACAAATGCTAAAAGACCTTATAAATTTGCCAAATTTAGGTATGGGAGGGGTGTCATGGTGCCCGATTGGTTAGGTCAATCCCCAAGTCAAGGAATGTTTCCCAAGGAGACCCTTTCTAGACCATGTAATGAGTATGGTGTATCGAGGAAGGACTCTTGGGCATGGGGTTCTTGACATATCAAGGGTTCATATTTTCTTATTTGTGGGTGCCTTTGTGGAGGGTGTGCTACATCCTTGAATTTCCTTTTGTTTTCAATGCAACTTTTTTCCAATCCCTTTATTTGAATTTTTATTAAGTTCGAACACTGAGTGCTATGTGCAATGGAAAAAAAAGAGCATCGCAATGCTACTTTAAGTTAGAACACATTTAGTTCCATATGCACTGGAAATTAAAGGACACCGCAATGCATTCCCCCATAAGCGGGACATCATTTATTCATTTTTTTTAATTACAATTTTGTCATTCATTCAAAGAAGTGTTTCATTGTCTCTTAGGACTTTAGGATGAGAATTTATGTATGATGTGAGCTACAACACCTCTATTCCTTCAACCCCTTCTTCCGATGAAATCAGGTACAAGCCCTTCTTGGGGTCAATGCACCTGAAAACCCAAAATATGAGGAAATGAAGGGGAAGAAGTGAAAAAAGTGGTAAGTATGAGTGAGGAATGGAAAAATGACCCTTCAAGGAACCCCCCAATAGAAACCCTTTCCCCGAGGATGACCAACTTACTAGGATACCATGTCAACCACCAAGGTGAAATTAGGAAAAAGGTATAATTTCCAAGCAAACGATCCATAATCAAGAAAGTACTCTTTGCAACATGCTTAAATGCTTCAAATATTAAAGTGACACTTACCATGAGAATGGACTTGTTACCTCATTTAGCAAGAACTATTGTTTTCTTGGAGCCAAGTTGGTGTAGTGGATGTTGCTCTGTTGTCAATGATGATGATGGTGAAATGTGGTGAAGAAGAGGGGCCATGTGGGCTATGTTATCCCTCCAACTCTCGACACTCCATGTATGCTACCTGCGGGCCTCGAGATATCATCTCCTTGGTTACCCCTAGACTGGGGGGGTAACACAGTAAAAAAATATTTGTTGGTGATGATAGATTGCTTATTGTTGTAGGGTCTAGAATAGTTCAGATAGATGTTGATCATTTTACTAATGTGTTATGTGTTTCAAGTCTTTCTTGCAACCTTCTTTGAGTGTATCAAATCACTCATTCAAGTGAAGGTAAAAAAATAAAATTTTCACCTCAACAAGTTGTTATCAAATATTTAAAGATCCTAAACAATCTTAGCTATTGGAATTGTTGACGATATTACCAAGTTGTGTAGATTTAACAACTTTGGCACATCATCTCTTCCTGTTATAATATAGAAGATTGTGTTCATTTTACCATTGACGATACCCTCGTCACCCAACCACTGGCCGAAGCCACCCTCCGAGCACCTTGACCTTGACCGAGAAGAGAATCTTGGTAGCCATACAATAGCCAAGAGAGGCTAATGCACCAAGCAAGAAATAGAAACTAAGTTGAACAAATGATCCCACCCAGAAGCTAGCGCACCACTTTCCCAGCGCTCCCAGAAACTTGCGCACCAAAACTGCAACTGCCTGCGTAGATTTGGCTCTCTCTGTAACTATTGAGATGATGAATAATGAAAACCGGCGCCCTGTATTTATAGTAATCTGGGAATTTTAACTGGGGATGACTTCTCCTTCTGGATATCAATAAATTCATATTAAATGTATTTTTCCAACCGACAACTTGTCTAGGGTTTCCTTCAATTCTTTGCTTCCTTCTGGAGGATTCTAGTCTCGCCATAGGTCACAATAGAGGTTCATACCTCCTGAAGCTACCATAATATTAACACTCCCTCCTAGCTATGGATGGTCTTGAGCACAACAGACCATTCAACTGGTAGCACTATGAGCACCTGTCATTATTATCCAATTGGATAATCTCCTATGACAATTGGTACAATATCAATTAATAGAACACACCTGTGTCTATTCAGGTAGTACGCAACTACTCAAACCGTGAACATAGTCACAAGTAGTGGAACAAATCCACCATAATAGTTTACATCTACTGTCATATACTCTTCATAACAAACATCTGATAGCAACCTGCATAGAAACAATGTTATGATAAAAACTGAATCATCTGGGCCAATCTTTCACTCACGTCTGTGAGATCTAAATGAATATTTTCCCTCAGTATAGAATATCAACAATGGGCTATCTACCCCATTCTTCTCAAACAAGGAAGAAGGATTATTTCTGATTTCTGAGCCTGGACTATTTCTCACCCTGGGCCATTCTTCCTACACTAATTAAAGTGCACCCTGGACAGAATGTATAAACCCTAAGAAATGTTTGGACCATTCCTCACCCTGGGCCATTCCTCCGAAACTAAACAAAGTGTAACCTGGAGAGAATGAGTTTTCCCTAAGGAATGACTATCCCTGATTGTTGAGCCTGGACTATTCCTCACCCTGGGCCATTCCTCTGACACTAAACAAAGTGTAACCTGGAGAGAATGAGTCTGCCCTAAGGAATAACTATTCGGACCATTCCCCACCCTGGGCCATTCCTTCGACACTAAACAAAGTGTAACCTGGAGAGAATGATTCTGCCCTGAGGAATTTATGTCCTGCATCAACCTCCAAAATGAACCATTCTTCGAAACTGCTCACAACTGTGAACTTCGAAAGAATGACTGCCCGGCGAGGCGGACCATTCTACTTGACCACTACTCAGAGTGACTGCCAAGAAGAATGACTGTCCTAGACCACTCCCCATGTTAACCATAATGGAAAGTCATTGTCTATGATACATCAGCAATCAGTTTGGCTCCCATGTTAACTACAATGGGAAGTCATTATCCGTCATAAATCTCAATCCACTTTCCGAACAGGAAAGCATCTATCCAATCTAGAAAAAAATTCAATTATAAAAATAAATAATGTTTTCAGTGCTCCCTCCTAACTGGAGAGTTATTTAAATCACAAAATAAATGTTCTTCAAGAATATTTTTTCGTACCTTCTCTAGCTTGGAGAATCTTCTCTTTTAGCTAAGGGATTTATTTCCACGATCCCCATCTTCCCTCAGAAATATGCAAGCTTGATTCTAGATAGAGGTTTTCTCAGGATATATGTTGTTTTCTCATCAGTGGGGATATACTCGAGCTTTACCTCTCCTTCTTGGACTTTATCTCGAATAAAGTAGTATTTGATCTCAATGTGCTTCGACCTTTCAAGAAACACTGGATGTTCGGATAATCTTATGCAACTCTAATTATCACAATATATTATGGTCAATTATGGAGTATGATCAAATAAATCAAAGATTAACTTCCTTAGCCACACTACTTCTGTGCATGCTTCACAAGCAGCCATATACTCTGCTTCTGTTGTACTGAGTGCAACAGACTTCTGTTTCCTGCTGCCCCAAGATATCATAGCGGAGCCCAAGATAAAACACATACCTAAAGTACTCTTTTTGTCTTCTGCACTTCCTACCCAATCAGAGTCTGTGAATCCATGAAGTTGGATATCACTGGATGCAGTATATCTCAAGCCATAGTTTATTGTCCCACGAATATATCTTAGGACATGCTTTGCAACTATCCAATGCTCTTTTCTAGGTTCCACCTGAAACTGACTTAATGTATTTACAGCAAAGCAAATATCTGTTCGAGTATTTACCAAATACATCAATGATCCAATTAGCTGCCGATATAGAGATGGATCTACTAGATCGAAATCTAGGACTTTCACTTTTCTTATATCCGCATTCATAGGAGTGTCCATGGACTTACAGTCCATCATTCCAAACTTCTAAAGGATCTTTATTACGTACTTTCCTTGTCCAAGGAATACTTCACCATGCTTCTTCCATACTTCTAGTCCCAAGTAATAGTGCATGAGACCTAGATCTTTCATATCAAATTCAGAGGCTAAATCCTTCTTGCACTGGATGATTAGAGATTCTTCACCTGTTATGAATAGATCATCAACATATAATAGTAGAATCACAGGTGCATTATCCACGACTTTGTAATAAAGGTTTGGATCTATATGACTCTTCGAGAAACCAAGTCTTGTTAGATAGCTGTCCATTTTGGCGTACCAAGCCCTTGGAGTTGCTTGAGTCCATATAGAGATTTCTTCAATCTGCAAACATGAGTGTCTCTGGAATGTACCTCGAATCCTTGAGGTTGTTCAATATATACTTCTTCTTCAATAGCTCCATTGAGAAAGGTTGTTTTTACATCCATCTGGTGTAGATTCCATCCCATGGAAGTGGCAAGAAATATGATAGCTCTGATGGAGGTATACCTTGCCACCAGAGAAAAAAATTTGTCATAGTGTTCTCCCTCCTTCAGGGAGAACCCTCTGGCCACGAATCTTGCCTTATATTTATCCACGCTTCCATCTGTATACCCATTTTGAGGTTACCACTGATTTCTCTTTAGGTCTGGGTACAATCTCCCATACTTCATTTTTCATAATGGACTGGTGTTCTTCCGCCATAGCTTCTTTCCATTGTCCCTTTTTAGCTGCTTCTTTGAATGTAGTAGGTTCTTCATCTAGAATTTTTGTCATGTATGATGCATAACTTGAGAATCTTTTCGGTCTTTTACTCTTCCTGGATGTTCCTTCTGGAACCTTGATTCTTTCTACATCTTGTAATGTGGCTTCAAGCCAAGCTGGTTGTTTCTTGTTCTTTGGTATATTATATGGATCAATGTTCTCACATGGCTCCATAGGATGATCAGATTGATCCTTTTCGTTATTTTTTCTTTCTGTGTTTTCTTCATTTGGTTCTTCAATTTCTTCTTCTTCTATAGTTTCTTCAATAGATTTTATGAAGGCCATCCTTTCATTGAATGTTACGTCTCTTCTTACTTCTATCTTGTGTTGTTCTGGAATATATATTCTGTAGGCTTTGGATGAATCACTATATCCCACAAATATCCCCTTCTTTCCTGAGGGTTCTAGTTTATTTATTTTATCTTTGGGAATATGAGAGTAAACTTGACATCCAAATATTCTTAATTTTTCTACGTTAGGTTTCTTACCTGAGAATGCTTCTTCTGGTGTCATGTCCTTCAATATGCGATGCGTGCTTCTGTTTTGTACATATATTTCCATCATTGCTGCTTCTCCCCATAGAAACATGGATAGATATTGATCATTCAATAAAGCTTTTACTGTTTCTTCGATAGATCTGTTCTTTCTTTTTGCTACACCGCTTTGTTGAGGATTATGAGGAACAGTCAACTCCCTCCTAATCCCTGCTGATTTGCAGAATGCAACGAACTCTTTTGAGGTGTATTCTCCTCCATTATCTATTCTTAATGTCTTCATATTCTTGTTTGTAAGGTTTTCTATTTCTGCCTTGAATTCTTGGAACTTCTTGAATACTTCGTCTTTTGATTTCAGTAGGTACAGCCACAATTTTCTTGAATAGTCATCTATGAAGGTTACGTAGTAGAGAGATCCTCCTAAATATCTGACTGACATTGGACCGCAAACATCTGAGTGTATTAGATCTAAGGTTTCCTTAGATATGTTGTTGTTGCTTGGGAATGGTTTCTTGATATTCTTCCCAAGGGCACATCCCTTGCAAATTCCTTCATGTGTGGATTTCAATTTTTGTATTCCTTCAACCATTTTTCTAAGGAAAGGTAATGCTTGATAATTGATATGAGCATACCTTCTATGCCAAATTTCATTAGGGTTGACTTCATCGTGTACTAGAGCTTCTTCATTTCGTTCTAGTAGTCTATATAGATTTCCTTCACGTCTTCCAATAACCCTAGCATCTTCTATGCTGGAATTCTTATGCCATGATAACACTTTTCCATCCATGAAAGCTATTATGTTTCCTTTGTCTTCTAAACATGATATTGATACAAGATTCTTTTCTAAACCAGGTACATATAAAACATTGCTTAAGTGAACATGATTACCTGATTACAACTTGATGGAGGCTTGTCCAAATCCTTCGACGAGGTAAGTGCTTTTGTCTCCAAGCTCCACTTTGTATGATGTCTTTCTCTCATTTAGATTTGAGAGTCTAGATTGATCTCCCATCATGTGCCTGGAAGATCCATTGTCGATTATCCACATATTGTCTTCAATTGTCCCGGTAAGTGTTGAGTAGTGTAAGAGACTGATTGTTTCACACATGTCTTCGGTTGGCTGGTAATTGGTCATGCCTTGATCCAAAACTTCAACTTCGTCATTTATGTCTTCTAAGATATCCAAGAGGTGCACTAAGTTAGGACGCATCTGAATATTTTCTCTTTGAGCGAGATGCTCCATCACAAGGTGTCGAATCTGAGAATTAGGGTTTATGCAACTGCTTTTGCTAGTAACTCTAGCTGTAGTGCTTTGGAAGCTGCTCCTGCTAGTAACCCTAGCGGCAGTTCCTCAACGAGCTCAATGTCTAGTGGCTATGTTTCCTTCCATCATTTTAAGCTGACTGAAGGGGTGTGGGCCCATAACCTGTTAGAATATAGAAGATTGTGCTCATTTTACCATTGACGATACCCTCGTCACCCAACCACTGGCCGAAGCCACCCTCCGAGCACCTTGACCGAGAAGAGAATCCTGGTAGCAATCCAATAGCCAAGAGAGGCTAATGCACCTAGAAAGAAATAGAAACTAAGCTGAACAGATGATCCCACCCAGAATCTAGTGCACCACTTTCCCAGCTCTCCCAGAAACTTGCGCACCAAAACTGCAACTGCCTGCGCAGATTTGGCTCCCTCTGCAACTGCTGAGATGATGAATACTGAAAACCGGTGCCCTGTATTTATAGTAATCTGGGCAATTTAACTGGGGCCGACTTCTCCTTCTGGGTATCAATAAATTCATATTAGATGTATTTGTCCAGCTGACAACTTGTCTAGGGTTTCCTTCAATTCTTTGCTTCCTTCCGGAGGATTCTAGTCTCGTCATAGGTCACAATAGAGGTCCATACCTCCCAAAGCTACTATAATATTAACACTTCCATCGGGTTCTATTGTTCATAGTGATGACTTGAACCAACTTTGTCATGAGAAAGTTAGTCATCTAAACTATTTCTCATTGCGACAACTATGTAATCAAAATATGGTGATAGGTCTTCCTCTTGTTTCTTGCAGAGATGGTGTTCGTTTAGTATGTGTTCCTAGAAAATATCATTGGGACAATTTTGACAAATGTGCCTCTCAGCATACCTCAACCCCCTTGTAGCTTGTTCATAGTGATTTGTGTGGTCCGCTTCCTTTTGATTACTTTTCTAGGTTCAAGTACTTCTTAACTTTGATTGATGACTTCTCTAGACACACTTAGGATTTGTTTCTTAAAACTTAAGAGTGAAGTTTTTGACATGTTTTTGGCCTGCAAGGCCCTTGTATAAAAACACTATGGACATCAAATTTAGAAGTTAAGAACACAGAATGGAGGCGAATATGTTAACAAAAAGTTTACAACTTATTGAATTGTATAGAGTATCCAGATGCAACACAATGTTTCATATACACCACACAAAATGGTGTTGTTGAGAGAAAGAATTGCATATTAAAGGAAATGGCAAATTGTGTGATCCAATCTAAGGGATTAAGTCCTCATTTTAGGGTATAAGCCACTAATTGTGCCAATTACATAGTTAATTGAACTTCCACAAAGGCTTTAAAAGATACAACACTGGAATAAGCATGGAGTAAAATTAAACCAAATGTAAGGCACTTTTGTTTATTTGGTAGTGAAGCATGGGCTTACATTCCTTATGAGAAGAGGAAAGCATTATAGCCTACGAGTGAGAAGTGATTTTTTCTTGAATATTCTAGAGATATAAAAGGTTATAGAATTCTTCAACCTCATCCAAGTAAAATTATTCTTAAGAGAGATGTCAATTTTTTTGAAGGTCTCTTGGCCTGTGTGGCTAATTCGACGTTTGTGGCATCTTTGGTCTACGAGCCATCTTCAACAAATGTACCATCTTATATTCCCAACTTTTGTACTAGTGCTCCTATTCTGGTTCCTTCTTCTTCAGATAATGACGATGAGGATCAAAATGCACTTGATGGGAATGGTAATTACCCTCTTTTATTCATAAATCTTGTCATCTTTATCCTTTTCTAAATAGACAATCTGGTCATTTTCTTGCCCATTGTTAGCCAATTTTTACCCCATTTACCATTCTAAGATATTGTGCATTCATGGTTGAATTTTTATACTAAATAGATTATTTTTACTAAGAAAAGAGAAAGAATACATTAGCTATGTGTTTGGGGTTCTTAACTTGTTTGAATAGCGGATTTAGAAAGTGGTTGTCTATATTTTGTTATTTTCTAGGTGTTGGAGTGTTTTTCATCAACGTTGCAATCAATTGTTGAAATTTCACAGTGCTGCAAAGTTTCTTGTTAGTATCAATACCGACTACTAAAACTATCTAATGTTGCACAGTTTCTCGTCAGCATCAATGTCAATTTTTCAGGATGCATATTCAACTTTTTATCAAGATTCATTAGAACTAGTGGTGAAGCTAATTATAGAATATTACATAAAATGCCACATAGGCCATATAGAGCACTAGCACACAAGTGCCCATAAATGCATACACTTAGCTCCAATTAGCTTAGGTGTAAAATGTGGATAGTGTGATAAATAAAGAAGCATTGGAAGCAATTATTTGTTAGGTTGTGACTCATCCTTGAGGTAGTGATTTCTTTTATTTCTCCTCAATTTGAGGAAAGCACTTAAAACAATTTTTGGTTAGTGTTAGCACTAAAAGTCAACTTCAGATTGCATAGAAGGTAAGCCCAGTACCCATCAGTTTATGTGAGTATAATTGAGTTCTAAGAGGTCAAATTGAGAAGACTTAATGATAATAATGTTCTAACTCAAAAATCTAGACTAGCATGCACAAGCAATTGAGGTCTTGGAGTAACTTCAGTCAGTAAGTTGGATTAAAGGTGAGTAGAAGGAAGACTTTAGTGAGAAAGGTGTAGAGGTCTGCTATGGACATCAGGTCTTCAAGCAGCCTAAGGAGGAAAAACTCAAACACAAGATCCTCTTGGATTCAAATTTCAAAGAAACTGAAAGAAATTATAACAACACTATAATCAAACATTCATCATAATACAGTCACACAAATTCATGTGAATCAGTCATTCATGAACTCTCTCAGTATTAGAGGCAAATAAGATAGGGTAAGAAAACTGACTTAGATTAATCAAGAAGTCTCAAATCAAGTACATAACCATAGAACCAATGTTCTTCATCAAAATATTACAATAGCAGGGAGCCTAGCTCAACCATTCAACCTTAAAAAAATACAAAAACTACCTATATATACTCATAAATGTTGCAACCATCAGGAGAGTGATCAGACCTATGCATTTAAATTTTTCGGTCGATGCCTGCTCTGTCAGACTGTGTAGGCCTTATCATGTCAGACGCAAGCTTGCCTCAGTTATGTATTTTGCAGGAAAATTCATCCAGAAGGAGACTTCGGATTGTCAATCTGCACTCACAGTCGTCTTTATCCTGCTTTCCATTTATGGGATGAGACGAGGTTTCAACCACCTCCCCCATTTCCATTAACTACCTTCATCGGGATCGGGATGAGGCCTAACACCCATGAATTCTCCAGGCGGCGCCCATGAATTCTTCGAGTCAATCTCGGTGCCTCGAGGCCATGCATATCTTCTTATGTGACCAATATGGGTGCTTTCGGCCTTTGGAACAACTCTTCTCCATCCCTCTATATTGTATGTGACCTCGGGCCATGACCTGGGGCTCATATCCAAAGGTGTTTCGAGATTTCATCTTTCGGGAGTCTCCACTTCACTTGATTCCAATATCTCGATGCCCGAAATTGCGAAATGGCCTTATTCAGATTGACGGTCGGACTTGATTTTAATTTGACGGCCACGATTGCTTCCTTGAAAACCCCAATCGCCAACCACTCAATAGGCGCTTACCCTTCTTTATGGCCCTGGTTTCCATATGATCACGGGATATAATCATGGGCCCAATTCATGGGCGCTTCATGATTTCGCACTTTGCAAAATTGCCTCGTACTCCATGCTAAAACCTCTAATTCATGAAACCATGACTTCTCGGATATGGTGCCACGCGTCCCTATGAATCAGACGACTCCTGCTAATTTCGGGTTTCGAGAGTTCGGACCTTTGACGAACAATTTTAACGTTATTTTGAACTCCCGATTCCCACGATTACTTTCCACCGTTGATATCTCCTAATGAGATATACGGACCAGATTAAATGTTTGCTCGACCTTTTGACTTTAGGATTTTGCGAAAGTTGCGCTTTGTGTTCATGGTTGTGACCTGCATGATCGAGGATTCAGACGACATGCTATGGGTTGGAAAAACAAGGAGACCGGGGGAAAATTATAAACTTAGGTAGAAACCACCAACCCACAAGACTCTGACAAGTTCATGTGATAACATTTGGCTCCATAGGGGATGGCATGCTCCCTGCGAGCTGCCAAGAACAAGTAGTTCCAGTGCCTTAGTTGTTTGGTTATGGAATTGTTTATAAAAAACAAAAACGAAAGAAAAATTATATTTACAATGACATGGGAAGCCACTCATGGATTAAGTAAAAAACTTCTTCATAAAATTCCCATTTACAGGGCTACCAAAACCTTCAACATCCTCCAAATCCTGCAACTTTTAAGTGTTATTTGAAAAAATCTCAGAAACTTTTAAGGGGCCAATCCATAAGGCCTCAAATTTACCATGATTTTCTTTATCTTGTTTAGGTGCATCCCACTTGAGTACTAGATCTCCTAGCTGGAAATCTTCTTTCCTTACTTTTCTGTCAAAATCCTGCTTGATCTTTTTTTGATGGTCATGGGCTTTGTCCAGTAGTTTCTCCCTCGTCTGTTGCACTTCTACCAACTGTTGTATTATTCTGATCATATCATCTGGCTCTCCTTGATAATCTTGGAAGAATTTTTCCATAAGTAAGGCGAATTGAGAGGGAAAAATGGCCTCAACTCCATACACCAGCTGGAAAGGAGAGACACCAAGATATCTCTTTGTTGTCACTCTGTCATCCCATAACACAAATTTAATCTTTGAATCCCAAGCTTTATTTTTGTCTTCTAGCAATCTTTTGATGATATTAATAAGGCTCTTTTTAGAGGACTCTGCCAGTCCATTACCTTGGGGGTAGTAAGGAGTAGAGTGAATCAATGTGATTCCAAACTGTTCACAAAACTTAATCAATGGTTCATCTTTGAAAGATGTAGCATTATCAGTGACGATTATGTTTGGAAAACCAAATCTTGTTATAATATCTTCAAGTAAACCAATGATTACCTTGTGGGAATCATTTCTTATGGGGATGGCCTCTATCCACTTGGTAAAGTAGTCTATGGAAGTTAAGATCCACCTATGCTAACTACTTGAAGAAGTATGAATTTCCCCAGTAAAATCTAGGCCCCATTGTTGAAAGGGCCTTGAAGCTACCACAGGCTTCAATGGAAAAGACTTGAGATGCTGCTCTCCAAAGAATTTTTGACACTTGACACAAGACTTGATCTTTTCACAAACAAAGATACTAGGCCAAAAATACCCATCCCTGAGAATCTTGTAGGTTGTGGTTCTCCAGAAGTGATGCCCCCCACATAAACTGTCATGAAAATCATAAATAATATGTTGGGCTTCCTGTGGGTCTATACATCTCAAAAGCACTCCCAAAGGGTCTTTCCAACATAAGACTTGATCAATAAGACAATATTTAATTGATTTGAGCTTCAAGTCTCTTACCTTGTTCCTTTCCATGATGTCAGGAGGTTGCAACTTTTGTAGGAAAAATATAATGTCTTTGTACCAAGTGCATTTTGCCAATGGGAATCTGACTTGAGAATCTTCATCAGACAACTCTGCTTGTTGATTTTGTTGATAAAATTGACCCCCAAAGCTTTGTAATTAGATTCAGCCAGCAACTTGGCTAAACCTTGGCCTTTAACTAGTTTGGTGGGATTTATTTCAATCATAAATTCAAGGATCTTGGCAATCCACTTGCTCCTTCTTTCATCTATGTCAAGATGGATGAGGATCTCCTTCAAAGAAGTTTAAGGGACATATGCAATGACCTTTGAATGTAGAACATAGACTCTGAAAGCCTTGAGGCATTTTACCAAAGCATAGGCCTACTTTTCCATGATGGCATACCTTAGCTCAGCTTCTCTCAATGCCCTACTGAAAAAGGAAATAGGTTGCTCCAACCTTTCATCATTTTTCTGCAATAAAACAATTGCTACTGTGTCAAATGAAGCGAAAGAGAAAATCAGAAAATCCTTGGAGTAATCAAGACTGATAAGCACAGGTGCTTCATTCAAGGCTTTCTTTATTTGATCAAAATAATTTCAAGATTTTGCAGTCCATGTGACTTCATTTCCCTTCCTCAACATGGTTGTAATATATTTTACCATTTCAGCAAAATTAGAAACAAACCTTCTCAAAAAATTAATTTTGCCCAAGAAAGACTTAACTTCTTTCTTGGATCTAGGGAGTGACAAGGTTTGGATAGCTTCTACCCTACTGGGATCAATCCTTACTCCCTGAGCTGATACTATGTCCCCCAATAATTTCCCCTCCTTCATGGCGAACAATGACTTTTTAGGATTTAAGGAGAGACCAAACTTCCTGCATTTCAAGAAGACCTTTCTTAGATGATAACAATGTTCTTTATCAGACCTGGAGAAAATTGTAATGTCATCCAAATAGATGACTACAAATTTATATTTTTCTCCGATGAATGCAATGTCCATAGCTCGTTGGAAGGTTGCCCCTGCGTTCATCAATCCAAAGGGAATCTTAGCGTACATGAATGTACCCCAAGGAGTAGTGAAGGTTGTCTTCTCTCTGTCTTCAGGCAAGACAAAAATCTGATTGTAGCCAGAAAATCCATCAATCATGGACATCCTAGATCCACCAGTCACCCTCTGCAATATGTGCTCCATCTTTGGAAAGGGGTAATTGTCCCTCTTAGAGATTTTGTTCAGATTCTTGAAATCAACACAAAGTCTGATTTATCCATTCTTCTTTCTCATTGGAACCAAGTTGGCCACCCATTCAGAATACCTCGGAGGAATGATAATCTGGGCATCCAAAATCTTTTTCACCTCTTTCTCCATAATAGGCAGCAACATAGTATTTATTTGTCTCAATTTCTACCTAAATGGTTTGGCCTCTTCCTTCAATGGTATCTTATGTTCAATGACACTTGTGTCATATGTCCAGGAAAACACATCAGCAAATTCTTTTAACATCTATGCATATTCAACCCTTTGTTCCCTTGACAAGTTGCTTGACAACTTGAAAAAATTTGGATCCTTCTTTGTACCAATATTGTACTCAGCTACATGAGCATCATCAACTGAACCTTTAACCTTCACTGCCACATCATTCCCGTCGAATAGTCTTTCCAAAGGAACTAGTCCTTTTGGAATATGATTGCTAGGAAACTGAACAATATGATGATGGGTAATTTTTCTTAGAAGAACATCAGCCTGAGGATTATTTTCATAGTCATGATCTTGATCTATATGTAATGCAGAAAATTCATCAACAGACTCAAGGAATTTTTTCATCTCCAGGTCATCCTCAAACACCTTCCAATGATTGACATTGTCAGGTACAGAGGGTCTATATTTCACCTCTACATCATACTTGAGTTTTGGTGGCAATGGGACAAACAACCAAAGAATCAGCCATGGTATTCTCCTCTCTTGGAATAAATGAAATGTTGAAAGCTAAGAAGAAACTATCAACTGGGTCCCACACTTTGTTTCTGTAATCTCTGAGCCTAGGATGCTTATCTTGGTAAATACTTTTGATCTGATGAACAATTAGTTATGTATCACCAAATACCAATATCTCCTCAATCCCTATGTCCTTTGCAGCCCTTAAACCCAAAACAAGATCTTCATACACTACCATGTTGTTGGTAGACTCAAATTCTAGCTTGTAGGACAAAGCTATAGTCTCTTGATAAGGTGAAACAAAGACCACTCCAGCACCAGCACATTCCTTAGAAGAGGCTCCATCAAAGAACATCTTCCAAATAGAGGTATTTGGAGGAGGGATTTCACAAAAAGTGATGGGCTTCTTTCTGATTTCAAGAGGAGGTTCAGGAGCAATAGTGAGCTGCAATATGTTGGATCCCAAATCAATGTCAAGAGAAAAAATAGGATGGTTGGTGGGGTTTGTTTCATCACTAATGATGTAGGGAAACTGAGCTTCCCTATAAATTCTCCTTTGTTCACCCCCGAACACAAGAATGGTGGCGTATGAAATCTCCATCTGCAGGGTTCCCCCTAGTCTCTTTATCCAAGATCTAGACAGAAGCATCCCGAACTTAGGGGGAACATCAGCCACTATGATATCCATGACCACGCTCTTCATTGGCAGATGGAACAGAGAAACGACCAGGTCTTTGATAACCCCAAGGAACTTTGCCTTCCTCGATTCGAAAGAATACAGGTCGTGGTAGGATTTTGTAACCTCCAATCCAAGCTCTTCCATGACAATCTTAGGCATAAGATTGTGAGATGCCCCTAAATCCATCAAGCAGTTATGCAGCACCTTATCATGGATGTTCATTGAGGTGTATAAGGGAGGGGAGGAGTCATCTATATCCTCTACCAAAGGCCCTAATATGAAAGCTGGTCTTTCATCTTGGAGGTTAACTGAGTCTGTGGAGTGAGATGCAGGTTCGGGTTGAAAACTTTTTGATAGGCACCTTTTGAAATCCGCATGCTTGACTAACTCTAAGAGAGGTACATGGATTCTAATCTTTTGAATCTCATGCTCAAATCTATAAGGGGAGGGAGGCTTCAGAATCTCCTTCACCTCTAGGACAGGATTTTTGACCACTGGTGGGGGGCTTTGTGCCTTCCTTTCTTTCCTGCTACCCACTATATCTCTAGCAGGTTTCTCAACTCTAGCAGGTCGTTCAGGAGTGTCAGGCTTTCCTTCCTTCTTCTTGGATCGGAGGTTATATCTATTCGGATCGTTGATGGTCTTTTCTCCCTTTCTCAGCTCATTCAGTTGATTACTCATGAGGGCTTCTTCGTATGCATACTGAGTTAAATGAGGGGATGAAAAGATATCTCCAAGGTAATGGATCTCAGGATCAAAATCTTCTTCCTCTCCATCTTCATCAGTAACCAGGTTATTTTGGAGAGGAGTTTGGATTTTCTGATCATCTCGATCCTTATATCTCTGATCTCTTTGGATGGTCTGAGAAGCATTAATTGGTATTTTGAAACTACCCCTTTTATCAACAATTTGGGGATTTCTATAGCTCTACTTTCCTTCCAATTCGAATCTTTCCATCCTAGCAGAATGTGACTTTAGTAGTTTGGTTACTTCATCCATTTGAGGGGGGGTAGCAAAGGAACTAGAAGTCAAACCTTCAGACCTACCTTTTCTTTTGTCTCTATCATCCTTACTCCTAATCTTATCAACTACCAATATATTAGATTCTAATTCAATGGTTGCATCTTGCATATGAGCCAAGGAGGTAGCTCTTCTTTCTCTTAACAGGAGGCAGAAATCAGGGTCAAAAGCACTAGAATAAGTAATCTTTGCAGAGGTTTTTGTAGGCTTAATCTCAGTGGGAATTTTATTATACATTATATTAAACCTCTTTGAGAAGCCAGAAACAGATTCCCCTTCCCCTTTCTTCAGTGACCTGAACTCTGTAATATAGTAAAGGAAATCCTTTCTATCACCCCAATTCTTTAAGAAGGCTTCATCAAGGGATTCAATCCCATCAATAGATTCAGAGGGAAAATCCCTGAACCATTTCCTGGCCTCTCCATCAAGGCTATGAACAAAAATTCTCATCCACACATATTCAATCACAATAACATAATTGTCAGCATAACTATAAAAGGATGCAAGGTGCTACTATGCAGTTATATCTCCCTCACCTGTGAACTTGGAAAATTGTTTAAGGTAGCCATCAGTTGGGAGAGCACTCAGACGATGAGGCGGAACAAGAGGGGCATACCTAGCAGCCACTATAGCATCCATTCTACTTCTGGGGGGATTAGCACCTGCCATTGGGATGTGAACTGGAGAGGAACCTGGAGGGGATGGAGTTTGGACAGGATCGTACGTGGGGTCCATGGGCCAACACACACCTACCCACCATGTGACTCGGGGGCGGTGACCAACAACCCAGGCGCACCATTCAGGACTCGGTCCCATTGCATTTGACATGTGACCAGAGCTTGCGGGGTAAGGGCCAACGTGCATCCCCTAGGGGGATGGCGCTTGGACATAATATACCATATGACTGTGTTTTAGGAGCGTGTGCCCATGAAAAATGGGATAAACCCTATATTTCTCCAAAAGTGGGTATTTGAACTATATTATAGTGGTTTTTTAATGATTTTTGGAGATTTTTGGCCAATATTGGGGGATATTGGGCCCTTTTTGAGGCCAGATATTGGGGGGAAGTTGGGCGATGGTTACCAACTTCAGATATATATAAACCAGGCCTTTTTCAGGACATGGGAGGAAATTCAGAGCAGGTTTATGCTAAAGATTTTCCAAGCCAAAGCCATTTTTATGCAGGGAAACTGTTGAGGAGCGCACCTTTGCGGGCCATTTTTGGGAGCTCCAGTCATCTGATTTCAGTGTCGTTTCTTCTGTTGGGTTCTAGAGATCTAGTAGAACAGGGCCAAATCTATTTTGTAACCTTTTGGTACTGTTTTGATACAATTATTGAGCTTTGAACGTAAATAAGAAAGCCTCACCCACTGAGACAAAGGCCCAGAGACGTAGGCGAGATTGTCGAACTCCGTTATCACATTGGTGTTATGGTTTGTTGTTGTTTCTTGCTTTATATCAGATATGTATATGTGCATATGGATGTGATGATTCTTCTATAATTCTTCCTCTTTATTTTAGCTTCCTAATTAGTTAATAAACACTTGCATAATAACTCAACCATTGTCGTTTAAAAGATCTTTTCAGATCAAGTGGTATCAGAGCTAGTTGACGTTTGGATTTGATTTTTGCATGTTAACCAGGGAAAAGCTACTTTGTTGTAAAGGTGATCTTGTTGAAGAGAATCCATTGATTGGATTGAGAAAGAGAACTTATCAAAGTGAGAAGATGGCATCAGAAGAGGGACTTTCTCAGGATGAGAAAGAGATTCGAAAAAGTTTCTTCGCCATGTCGGAGATGATGAAGGATTTGTATGAAGATTACTTGGAACGAAAGAGACCAGTACTTGGTGAATCTTCAAAGGGAAAAAATGAAGAAGGAGAGGATCCTCCTCAAATTCCTCCTTCACCTCGATCTTCACCTCCTTCTTCAAGTTCAAGTTCTAAATCCAATGCAAAGAAACGTGTTCATAAACATAAGAATGAAATGCCTTTATTAAAACTTGATGTTAAATTTGAATTACCATATATGATGGTGAAGTTAATGTAGAGAGAATTGAAAATTGGGTCAGACAGATGGAGGTCGGTTGCAGTGTGCAACAGATCAAGGATGAGGCCACTCAAATCAAATTGGCATCATTGAGACTTGCAGGCACATCACTCATCTAGTGGCAAAGAAAGTTGCAAAATGGAACGCAACAAGTGGGTAATGTATTTCCATTATGGAAAAGTTTCATTTCTACTCTTAGAAAAAAAAATTATCCTTTGGGTTATAAAGAGAAAGTGTTAATTGAATGGCAAGCTTTAAAACTAAGAAAAGGACAAACAGTGCAAGAATACACAGATGAATTTCATAAAATGACATTGATGTTAGATATTCCTTTACATACCCAAGAAACTCTTATGAAGTATATGTGTGGTTTACCTGCACATATTCAAAATACTGTATTCATGTTTGGACCAACTAATCTTGATGAGGTTTATGTTCAAGCCACATACATTGAAGCAGGGAAAACATGTGTTGGTGTATCGGGGGAATCGTCTTCAAGGAAAGAGGACAAAAGGAAGTGGCATGGAAAGAATGAAAATGCAGTGACGAGAAAGGAAGAGAGGCCCTCTTGCAAGCATTGCAAGAAAGAGGGGCATGATGAGGACCATTGTTGGAAATTGAATCCTCAGAAGAGACCAAAGTGGTTCAAGGAGAAGAAAGGGAGGCAAATAGTTGCAGTAGCAACACGATCCACATACTTGGGATCTGATTCAGGTGACGAATCTAAAGTCTCATTGGTTGGTATGACAGGTAAAATTGGTGAAGGACTTGATTGTAGAAGTAATTTTTTTCACATTAGGGTCATCATGAGGGACTCTAAGGTCGATACATTGATAGATGGTGAATCTCAATCTAACTTAATTTCATAGGAATTGGTTAAGAAATTGGGATTAAAAACACATATGCATCATAAGCCCTACACACTTAAATTAATCAGCAACCATCATCAAATTCACATAACAAAGTAGTGCACATTCAATTTTGCAATTTCATCTAAGTTTGTAGACGAGGTAACATGTGATGTGGTGCCACTAAGTGAATGTGGATTGGTCTTAGGCAGTCCATACTTGTATGATCATAAAGCAATCTTCTACAGGACAAAGAATCAATATCATTTAACCAAAGCAAGTCAAGAATATGTGGTTCATGCTCATCATGTAAAGGAAAATAAAACTCTTCAAACTATGGAACAATTAAGAAAGGAAGCTCAAGCAAACAACACACCTATAATTGTTTCAAATCAAGTAATCGATCTTAAGCAAGAACAAGAGATGATTGTAGAATGGAAAATCAATCATAGTTTGCTTCAATATAAGCTAATGTCGTGCAAATATTACAAACATATCAGCTCATTTGCAGTCATATTTTTTATGCTATCATTAGTAATTTTGTCTACATGGATGATAGTGGCTTCAGTAAGATGTGACAGGGTACAAATGGCTAACAATATGTTGTCAGTTATCATGATTGTGTTACAGTTGATCTTGATGAGACAGGTGCACAGGACAGAGTTCAAAGACAGGGAACAAGCTGGGTGGCCTATCCCGAGGTTAACGACTGGTCAATAACCTTTTGGGGACAAAAAGGTCCTTAGTGGGGAGGTGTGATCCATAATCAGATCCAGGAGCTTGATGGGGCTCATTAAGGCCTAAAAATAAAAGTTTTCAGAATGGCTTCAAAATAGACCTGTTTGTAGGCCTCGTTGATCTGAACCCAACACAACTTGCACAGGCTCAAACAGACGTCGTATGCTCAAGTTATGGTGATATGTTCGTATTTCCAAACAGGCAAAAAAAATGATGATTGTACAGTCCGTACAGTGCCACGTGGAAGATGACTGTACAGGTCATATAACTGACGTGGCAAGCACAATTGGCAATAACGTGGTAGGGTCTGTACAGTTGATTGTATAGGATGTTGATGTGGAAATGACAGGTGGACCAATCTAGGGGTGACATGTGTCACCATTGCAAGGGTGACATGTGGCACGCCCATACAGATGACGTGGTAGGTCTGACATGTGGCAGGTGTGTTGACGTGGTTGGTTGTTGACTGGGTAGACTTATCGGAAGACAAGTGGATGAATTGTTGATGGACATGTGGCAGTTTGATTTGGAAAATGGTGTGGTGCCACGTGGCACCCATTGATTGGTTGTTGGTTCTTTACAAAATTTTGTTTGGAGTGGATTAGGTTCGAACCGCGAACCTCCCTGGGCACCAACCTCTCGCGTAGGACAAGCTACCAAACCGCCTACCAGGTGTTTCTTACCCCTTAATGTTTCCACTTTTATTTAAAGTCGAACTATGGTATGGGCGGAGGCGGAAAGGGGTTGGGTCCTAGCCCCAACCCACGGTTTGTTATACGAGCATATTCCCATGATTCAACACTCGACGAGTTCTAACTATTCACGTGGGAATTTGGCAACAACCTTGGGTTTTATGTTGCATGCGACCACTCGTCAACAAGCGACGCTCCACTTCAGAAATGAGGATCGAGTGTGGGGGCCACGGGCCAACACACACCTACCCACCATGTGACTCGGGGGAAGTGACCAACAACCCAGGCACACCGTTCGGGACTCGGTCCCATTGCATTTGACGTGTGACCGGAGCTTGCGAGGTAAGGGCCAGTGCACAACCCCTAGGGGGCTGGCGCTTGGCCATAATATACCATATGACTATTTTTTAGGAGCGTGCGCCTAGGCCAGAGAGGATAAACCATATATTTCTCCAAAAGTGGGTATTTCAACTATATTATAGTGTTTTTTTGATGAGTTTTGGAGATTTTTGGCCAATATTGGGGGATATTGGGCCCTTTTTTAGTCCAAAACTTGGGGGGAAGTTGGGATATGGTTACCAACTTCAAATCTATATAAACCAGACCTTATTGAGGCCATGGGAGGACATTCAAAGCAGGTTTATGCTGAATATTTACCAAACCAAAGCCATTTTTATGCAGGGAAGTTGTTGAAGAGCGCACCTTTGCGGGCCATTTATGGGAGCTCCGATCATCCAATTTCAGTGTTGTTTCTTCTGTTGGGTTCTAGAGATCTGGTAGAACAAGACCAGATCAATTTTGTAACCTTTTGGTAGTGTTGTGATGTACTTATTGAGATTTGAACAGAAATAAGAAAGCCTCACCCACTGAGACAAAGGCCTGGAGACGTAGGCGAGATTGTCGAACTTCGTTATCACATTGGTGTTATGGTTTGTTGATGTTTATTGCTTTATATCATATCTGTATATGTGCATATGGATGTGATGATTCTTCTATAATTCTTCCTCTTTATTTCATCTTCCTAATTGGTTAATAAACACTTGCATAATAACTCAACCATTGTCATTTAAAAGATCTTTTCGGATCATTCTGAGAAAACCCTCTAGCTACAAACCTTGCTTTGTATTTTTCCACGCTTTCATCTGCTGCATGTTTGATCTTATAGACCCATTTTGAAGTTACTACTGATTTTTCTTTGGGTCTAGGCACAATTTCCCATACATCATTTTTCATGATGGACTGGTGTTTTTCTTTCATGGCTTCTTTCCATTGTTTCTTTTAAACTGCCTCTTCAAATGTGGTGGGTTCTTCATTTAGAAGATTTGTCATACATGTTGCATAGCTGGAGAATCTTTTGGGCTTTTTGATTTTTCTGAAGGTGCCACTTGGGGCTTTGAGTCTTTTTGCTTCTTGCAGAGTAGCTTCAAGCCAAGATGGACATTTATTGGTTTTGGGTACAATGACTGATTCAATAGGTTTGCATGGTTGCATCAGATGATCAAGTTGTTATGTTTCTTCATTATGACTTTCTGGAAGACATGTGCTTTCTTCTTTAGTCTCTTCATACTTGTCTTCTTCTATAGTTTCTTCTATGGATTTCTTGAAACCCATCTTTTCCTTGAAGGTTACATATCAGCTAACTTCAACCTTATGTTGTTTTGGGATATAGATTCTATAGGTTTTGGATGATTCATTGTATCCCACAAATATGCCCTTCTTTCTTGAGGGTTCTAATTTCTTCCTTTTATCCTTGGGGATGTGAATGTAAACAGGGCATCCAAAGATTCTTAATTGTTTCACATTAGGTTTCTTTCTTGAGAAGGCTTATTCTGGAGTCATATCCTTCAATATGCGGTGGGGACTTCTGTTCTGAACATATATTGTTTTCATGGATGTTTCTCCCCACAAATACATAGATAAACCTTGATCATTCATTAGTGCCTTCACAGTTTCTTCAATAGATCCATTCTTCCTTTCTACTACACCATTTTGTTGAGGATTATGAGGAACAATTAGCTCCCTCTTTAACCCTGCTAATTTTCAAAAGGAAACAAATTCCTTGGATGTGTATTCTCCTCCATTATTTGTTCTCAAGGTCTTGATTTTCTTGTTTGTGAGGTTCTCTATCTCTGCTTTGAATTCTTGAAACTTGCTGAAAAATTCATCATTTGTCTTCAAAAGATATAACCAAGTATTTCTTGAGTAATCATCTATGAACATTACATAGTAAAGAGAACCTCTTAGAGATTTGACCGGCATCGGACCGCAAACATACGAATGTATTAAATCTAGGATTTCCTTAGATCTATTATTGTTGCTTGAGAATGGTTTCTTAAGATTCTTACCAAGAGCACATCCTTTGCAAATTCCTTCATGTGTAGATTGTAGTTCTGGTATTCCTTCAACCATATTTTTGAGGAAAGGTAATGCTTGATAGTTGATACGAGCATACCTTCTATGCCAACGTTCATTGGGATTGACTTCATCATGTATAAGAGCTTCATCATTTCGTTCTAGTAGTCTGTATAGTCTTCCTTCAAGGGTTCTAATAACTCTAGCATTCTCTATACTGGAGTATCTAGACCAAGATAATACTTTTTCGTATACAAAGGCTATTTTGTTTCCTTTGTCTTCTAGGAAATATATGGATACAATATTCTTTTCTAAACCAGGTACATATAAGACATTGCTCAAATGAACATTGTTTCCTGTTTTCAATTTGATGGAAGCTTGACCAATTCCTTCGACTGGATATGTGTTCTTATCTCCAAGTTCTACCTTGTCGGATGTCCTTTTTTCATTCAGATTAGAGAGTCTGACTTGGTCTCCTGTCATATGCCTGGAAGCTCCATTGTCAATTATCCACATGTCATCTTCAATATTTCCTGTGAGAGTTGAATAATGTAGATGATCTGTCTTTTCATTCATGATTTATGTTGACTGATCACTGGTCAAACTTTGACTTTGACCCAAAATATCAACCTTGATGTTTTTTCCCTCTGAGAGTGCCAAGAGGTGTGTTGGAATAAGGCGCACTAGAATATCTTGTCCTTGAGTAAGGTGTTCCATCATAAGCTGATGGGCAAGAGTTTTAGGGTTTTTGCAACTGCAATTGCTAGTAACCCTAGAGACAATGCTTTAGTAATTGTACCTGCTAGAGACCATAGAGACAGTTCTTTAACAAGATTGATAACCTTATGGCTTAGCTTCCTTCCAATAGTTAGACTGAATGAAGGAGGTGTGGACCCATAACCTGTTAAAAAAGTGGGTGTGCTCGTTTAACCATAGACAATATAGCAATATTGTCACCCAATCATAGTCACGAATTCCACCCCCGAGCACCTTGACCTTGATAGAGAGAAGAATTATGGTAGAAATTCAATAGCCAACCAAGGCTAATGAACCAAGCAAAGATAACCAAGACTGATCAGAGTCCAACCCAAAAAGACCGAAATTACAGGTTGTAGTAACTGCAGGTACAACTGCTCCCGAGACTTGCACACTACTGGATTTTTGCAGTTGTGACTTGTGTGTGTCAAATGAACTCTAGCGCCTTATATTTATACTGCTCTTTCTAGGCCGTCTGGGCTGACTTCTCTTTCTAGGGGTTAAAGACTCAATATAAAATATTCTCTTTAGTTGACTTTACTCCTAGGGTTATGTCCAAGTATTTTAGGGTTCTTCTTGCTTCCTGGAATATTATAATCTCATCAAAGGTCACAAGTGGAGGTTAATACCTCCTGTAGCTACCATAATATCAACAATACATACCTCTGATAGTATCGACGGGTGGTGGTACCATCCGGTAACAATGGTGATAGGTAACAAACCTTCAAAACTTCAGAGGAGTTTCAACTTTAAGGTTGGCCAACACTTTACAAAATCTTTCACTGCAACTGGAACTACAACTATAACTGCAACTTATACTGCACCTAGTACTTTAACTGTAACTTTAGGGTTTTATGAGAAAACTCTCACTATTACATATAGGCTAAAAAATCGACGAACTATTACGACGATTGTGATAAAATCAATTTTTTTTTCGAAATAAAATTTAAAAAACAAAATTTTACTGTTTTTTTTAAATTAGTCCCGATAACGTCAGATTTTCGACGTGTTCTAAGGTCGTCGGAAGTACGACGCCCAGTTTTGACACTTTAATATAGTCATTTGTAGGTCACAATAACGGTCATTGACTTTGAAATGGTCAACCTTAATTTAGGGTTATAGTCGTCGGAATTCCGACGATGAAGAATCTATAAATTAGTTAATTCAAACCGAATTTTGACTAATTTGTTATAGTTGCGACATCTTTTATGTGTTATATCTCTTCTAATCTTCGTTTTTATGTGAAGGTTTGCTTGTTGATTAAGAGATCGAACTGATCTTTGATCTACAGAGCTTAGTTTTTTGATCATTGTTCAAGGCGTGCAAGAGGATTTTAGACTTTGAAGGTTAGTTAAAGATTTTTTTTCTTTTGTCTCCTTAATATTTTATAACCTTATACGTTTATGTAGATTTTGTGTCGTCTATGAACATGCTAATTTTTCCATGCCTATATGTGACTTGATATCTTTCCCTAGTTCTATTATGTCGTTTGATTATGTTACTTGGTTATGGTGAAGCTTTGAAGCTTATGTGGTAAAATATATTGTATGGTTTGGTCTATTGCATTTCAAGAATCGAATAGATCTAGCACATCATCACTAAACTTTATAACACAATCGTCTCAATATTTTGGTTGTGGTGAAGAATGTGGAGATATTGTGGACAAGGTGACGAGAGATGTTATTTCCCTTGCGCTAAATGCGGGAGCACAAAAGTCAGAAGAATTTTAATACAAACAGTTGTACGACATTGCAGAACCCATGGGCACGTTGAAGGTGGACCAAACGAATATCGTCCCTTGATAAACTATATATTCATTATTATATATTTATATTGATTGTATTTATAAAATTTTATATTGTTTAAATATTTCTTATGCAGTACACTAATTTTGCATGGCTGCTTGTAATTATAAAGTCAGGTTGGCCCCCTAATCATATGAACGCGCCAAGTACTAGCAAAAATGATGTTGTACTACAAGGTGTCGAGGAATTTGGAGTGTCGAATATTGAAGATCAAGTTAATGATCATATGGAAGAAGATGACAATAATAACAATATAGTTGAAGACGATGGGACAAATGAATTGATCCAAGACTTGTTCGCTCGACCGGACGAGGATGATGATGAGGACATTGGTGATCTTGACGTACCTCTGCTAGAGAAGGCAGAAA
>ML796995.1:102720-114735 GCA_009831015.1 Picea engelmannii
ACTTTCAACAAATGGTATGACTAGATGATTAGAGTTACTAAACCCATTTTGTGAATCCCATAGGTGCTACAAGTGAATAAATTTTGGTTTGGTATGAACATGGACAATACATTTATGCGGCCATGAGGGACTAATGTTGATAAATTCCATGTCATTTCTTTGCCCTATGACTTGATAGAATCATCTTTTGATAAATTCCATGTTATTTCTTTGCCCCATTTCCAATTGCAACAACCAATCCATCTCTACCTTTGCTGAAGCTTGAGCCAACCGATGATTTTCTCCAGGATCTTGTAGAATTTGGCAACCAAAATGGGTTGGTCAGTGTTGAATAAACCTTCAATGCCTTTTATGAACTTGAGAAAAATAATGCCTCGCCTCTTTTCAACAAAAAAATTTTTTTTTAAATATTCAGGTCCGTCGGTCTTTTGACTACTACAGGTCGGACTTCCGATGGGAAATGCTCCCAACAAAGCGTTGGAACTACAGCACGCTCTTCGATCGCGTCGACGAGATAGTGTCGGAATATTCGTCGATAGACCAACAGACGTCGTTGGTATTTTTTCAGTTGTCCTTTGAAATTAAATTTTGAAAGGTCGTCGGTCATCAGATGTTAGGGGAGTCAAAATACCGACGATAGTCCAACATCAAAAAAACCACAGGAGATTTTTCGACGCCTATTGAGCCCTCATAAGCGGCGGTTGAGCGACGTCAAGCGTTGGGGGTATGGAAATAGGGCATCGAAAATTCTGTCCATTCTCATGTCAAACATGAGCTTGCCTCAGTTATGTGTTTTGCAGGAAAATATGTCCAGAAGGAGACTTCAGATTGTCAATCTGCACTCACGGTCGTCTTCAACCTGCTTTCCATTTATGGGGTGAGACAAGGTTTCAACCACCTCCCCCATTTCCATTAACTACCTTCATCGGGATCGGGACGAGACCTGGCACCCATGAATGCTCTAGGCGGTGCCCACAACTTCTTCGAGTTAATCTCGGTGCCTCGAGGCCATGCAGATCTTATTTTGTGGCCAATACAGGTGCTTTCGGCCCTTGGCACAGCTCCTCTCCATCACTCTATCCTGTGTGCGACCTCGAGCCATGACCTAGGTCTCATATCCAAAGGTGTTTTGGGACTTTGTCTTTCGGGAGTCTCCACTTCACTTTATTCCAATATCTCGATGCCCGAAATTGTGAAATGGCCTTATTCAGATCGATGGTCGGACTTGATTTGAATTTGACGGGAGCGATTACTTCCTCGAAAACCCTAGTCGCCAACCACTCAATAGGCGCTTACCCTTCTTTATGGCCTCACTTTCCATATGATCATAGGATATGATCATGGTCCCAATTCCTGGGCGCTTCATGATTTCTCACTTCACAAACTTGTGTCTTCCTCCATGCTAAAACCTTTGATTCGTGAAACTGCGATTTCTCGGATCTGGTGCCATGCGTCCCTCTGAATCGGACGACTCCTACTAATTTTGGGTTTCGGGAGTTCGGACCTTTGACGAACAATTTTAATGCTATTTTGAACTCCCGAATCCCACGATTATTTTCCACCGTTGATCTCTCCTAATGAGATCTACAACCCAGATTAAATGTTTGCTCAACCTTTTGACTTTGGGCTTTTGTGAAAGCTTTACTTTGTGTTCATGGTTGTGGCCTGCATGATCAAGGATTCGGACGACTAGTTGTGGGTTGGAAAAATAGGGAGACCGGGGCAAAATTACAGACTTCGGTAGAAACCACCAAACCGCAGGACTCTCACAAGTTCATGTGATAACAGTTAGTTTCCTAAAAATGCGCAACCGCTCAAGAACTAATGTAGTTGATTGATATCTATATTTTTTAATACAAAATATTTTTACTAAAATCTTAGTGTTTACCATTATTTGTAGTTGATTGAGTTAGCAATTGGATCACTCAGCAGACTAAAGAGAAAGGGCTACTCTACAGTTGTGGTGATCCTATTTTCTTCTATAAATATTTACTCGGTATTGTTATTTTCTATGTTATTGTTTACAAAATTTTATTGGTATCCCTGCTACTTTCTCAAAATTATGCAATTTAATTCCTGTCATTTCTTTTATTTATGTTAAGTTATTTATTTTTATGCATTGGGTAAGTTGTAATTTCTTTTCATTTTTAATTAATTTTTTCTTGTTATGGATGAAATATGAATTTTTGAATTAGTTCTAAATATCTAAATCGTAACAATGCGATAGGTTGAACTAAATTTAGCTAGGTTTCAACAGAATCATTTCTAGTTATATTTTCATGTAGCATAAAATTTTCGGTTATTGTTTAAAATTTGTGTAGCATAAATTTTCTAGTTATTGTATAAAATTTCTAATTGTTGTATTAATTATTGTAATGTAATTAATCTAGTTGTTGTATAATTTTTAGTTAGAGTAGTTGGTGTTGTTTCAAAAATTTCTACTAGTTTAGGAAAAACAAAGAAAGAAGAAATATGCCCCCTCCCCCCCAAGAAAAGAAACAATGGTTAACAATAACACAACCCAAGTAATTAAAAAGCCTAGAATGCATATAAAATGCAAGGTGTTTTGAAAATCCTTACATTTCGAGGTTGATAATTAAAGTAGGCTTTTGTGATTATTAGAGTTTCAATTTCAAACATTATCGGAACCTGTTTTTTTGGCCTTGTTGCCGGGGAAACACCAATATTTAGAGTCTTTTTCTTTGCATGTGGCTTTAAGGAATTCATTCATTGAAGCTTACTTCTCTTAATAAGTATGAATGAATATAAGGAGATATGTTTGGAAGGTTACTTCTCTTAATAAGTATGAATGGGGAGAAAAAGAGATAAGATTGGAAGGTTTCTTTCTAATTCTCCTCCACCTTCTAATTTTGGGGAATCAAGTAAGCACGGAGACTTTGTTCTAGGTTCTCATATTGTGAAATACAAATATGAGGTTAAAGTTAAACAAGACACGTCATATATTGACCTCTATGAATTCCACACTTCTGAGGTAAAATCTGAACCCACTAATTGGGTACTTGATACTTTGTTCAACATGCGAGATAGGGAAGATAGACAAGAGGATGAAAGATGTGTGTTAATGAATGAGAAAGAAGATGAAGACGAAGAATATTCATTTCCTATTATAGATTCTAATGAAGAAGCTAAAATGAAAAATACAAATCCTTCAGTTCTTCCATTGTTTTATGGACTTCCTATAGAGGACCCAAACACTTTCTTGTTTGAGTTTGAAGTTTTGTGCCATACATATGAATACAAAAATGATGCTCAAAATCTAAGACTATTTCCTTTAACTTTGAAGGATGTTGCATTAAGATGGTTTATGGAAATGCCAGGAGGTAGTATCAATACTTCAGAAGAAATGAAGAAAAAAATCTTAGATAAGTACAAATATTATTGTAAAGCATGAGAATTTTCCATATGACAAAAAGGGCTGATGAAATTATGGAAGATTATGTTAATAGATTTCAATTTAGTTATATATGTTCTACTAATTGCAAACTCGATGATGAATCACTCAAGATGGTGTTGCTTAGGGAAGTGTGAGAAGAGTTGATGGAGGCCTTGGATTTAATTTCTACTAAAGATATTTATCGGTTCACTTATGATGAAATATAATATATTTTCAAGAATTATGCAAGGGATACTATGAGGAAAGGAAGAGGGTCAAAGGCTATGATACCTTCAACATCGAAGAGTACAACTAGAGTTACTAAAGCTGATATTGGAAATTTGATTGAGGATATGAAGACATACATTTTGAATTCATTATCTATGCAATTGGATGCTCTGCACTAAAAGGAAACAAGAAGAGAGTGATAAAGCCTTGGTTATTTTATGTCCAAAATACACTAGGAAACATCCTCATAATGAATGTCCACTTGTTGTTGTAAAAATATGCAATGTATGTTTAGAAAATCATGACACCAACAATTGTCCATAATTGTCTTGTTTAAATTAGTATATGAAAGTACTAATCAGAATGTTGAAAAAGTGTGTTCCATTAATCAATGAAGATTTGGACAGCCAAGACCACAATTCCAGGTGGAACCCAAGATCCTCGGTACTTGAATCCATCTTGGTCTAATCAATATCCTTCACAAAATTGGAATACACCACAATTCCAAAATAATTAGCAACCTTTTTCATAGTTTACAACTGATCAATAGCCATGGCATCCACCTTTCTCCTATCCAATGAACTATGGTAAACGACCATAAGCAATTCAAGGTAACCAATGGCCAAATAAATAACAATCTTTCCAACCTTATCATGATTGGCTTGTACAACAACAACAACAAATGCTACCACCACCCCCACTACAAGGTCCTAGTCAAGCATAAGTAAGGCCATCACAATTGCATGCACAACCAAATCCAAATCCTAATAACAATGTAGGGTATCCAAATTAATCAAATCAACCAGTTTATTATAATCAACCAGTTTACACCAATGTAGTGGGATACTTTCCAACCTATTTAGTCTTTGCACTTGACTATCAGATCATTTATATTAGGTCTGGTGAAGTTTTAAGAGATCCAAAACCACCAAAGGTAGAGGATGTAAGTGAAGAACAACCAATGATTGAAGAAGAAACAAGGCATTTGCAGCCAATTCCTTCTACCCCTATTGAATCTGAAATCAAGCATTCCTTGGAAAACAAGGATAATGTTCCACCTTTTCTACAAAGGCTTACTCAAGCTAAAACTCAACCTCGACCAGTGTTTGACATTTTGGGAGAATTAAAAAGTCCATGTGTCAAAATCCATTTGATTCAAGCTATTAAAGATGTTCCCATTTATAATAAGGTCATTAGGGATTTGTGCATTTGAAATCGAGGAAGAAAGAAACAAGATCCCCCAACTATTCATGTGGTAGGAAAATTGTATGAACTTATGTTAGGACAAACAATTGACCCAAAATATGTAAAGTCAAGTAGTCATGTTGTGCAAATCTATATTGAAAAAACTCCAATTCCAAATACTTTAATTGATATAGGTGCAACCATTAATATAATGACTATAGAAGTCATGGAAACTTTGAATCTTCAAAATCTAGTGCGTCAAACACAAACAATTCTACAAATGGCTGATAGGTCAACAATTGAACCTAAAGGAATTGTGGAAGATGTTGTAGTTACAATAGATTCTTGAGAATACCCAACAAATTTTATAATTTTGCATCCAAAAGAAAGTCTAAGGGGTTATCCATTGATCTTGAGAAGACCATGGTTAGCAACTTCTTATGCATACATAGAATGTCACTCTGGAAACATAACAATTTCTCAAGGGGAATCAGTTAAAAATCTTATACTATATCCCCCAACAAAATTGATTTTAGATATAGAAGAACCTTTGTGGAGTCTACCAGATGATGGCAATGATTATTATGCTAAATTAACTCAGCCAATTCTCACAATAGAATGAGCCTTAATGTTAAAAGAACCATTTAAAGAAAGGATGATCTCAAATTTCAAGCAAAACATCTATCCTTCTATTGTTGAAATCAGGGAGTGTATTCAACAGACAGAGGAAGAGGGGACAAGATCCAATACAAATGAAAAAAGTGATAAAATTCATGATTCATTTTCAAGTTCCTTTGGTGACCATACTCAAAGCCAATATCTAGATGAATATTTTGTAGAAGAATCTATTAATCATCAGGTTAAAACAATAGAGATTTCTTCAAGAAAAATTATGAACATAAACAATCAGTGGAAACCATTTTAGTAGCAAGAGTTGTAGAAATCGTTGCAAAAATATCTTCAACGTTTGTTTGGGATTACAAAGATATGCAAGGATTGATCCATTTATTTGTATGCATCATATTTATATTCAAGGTGGAATGAAACCTATTCATCAACCACAACACATAATGAACCCCGTCCTTAAGGATATAGTGAAAGAAGAACTTCAAAAACTCTTAATGACCGGATTTATTTACTCAATTTATGATAGTGAGTGGAATTCTTCACTTGTGTTGGTTCCTAAGAAAGGGGTGAAATGGTGCATTTGTGTAGACTATAGAGAACTCAATAACCCTACTAGGATAGATCACTTTCCCTTACCCTTTATTGATCAAGTTTTGGATTCATTATCTGGAAGGAAATATTTCTCTTTTCTGGATAGCTTTAGCGAATATAACCAAATTCATATTGCTCCAGAAGATCATAAAAAAACTACATTTAGATTCCCTCTGTGAACTTTTGCTTATAGAGGTTTACCTTTGGGTTATGCAATGCACTAGCTATTTTCCAAAGTGTTAGAAAAACAGGATCGTGGAGCAATAAAATAATATAAATGCAAAAATAAAACACGGAAGATACATAATACAATAGAGACACATATATACATGGTTCACCCAATGTGGGATACGTCCACCAGATAAATCACCAATTCCTTCCTTTATTATTATTGAACAAATGAAGGGATACAATCTACAACATACTTGTTGTAGCTTCCTCTTCATTCTCTCATAATACAATATTCACTCGCTCACCCAGGCGCAATACAATTCCCTCATACAAGAAAAGAGGGTTTCCTTCTAGGGAAAAAATACCTAGCATAACTTCTATTGTCATATATGTGACCTTATAATGAACAATCCAGATTGACTATGAAATTACAATATTTTACAAGACAAATTTTCCCAAAATTTCGCTTCGGGGGCGCTACCCTGGAATCCCCCGCCAAGGGGGGGCTCCAAAATTTCTCGCTTCCCCCCTATGGACCCCCCTGGCAAGAGAAGTGGAGGGGAAATCCCCCCCATACCCCCCTGTCAAGTAATGGGGTCAAAACGCGGTTGAAGCAAGACCTTTGAATCGGGAAGATAATCAGGCTCCACAACCATCAATCTCCCATTTGGAGACTCATCACAACAACTTCATTGTTGTTGTACCTATAGGAATATGATCTAACTTGGACCTAGCAAATTTCTCATCTTCACCTTCACGCTTGACGACCAACTAAAAATGAGCAGGAACTCAATTTCCCTATTGTTACTACCTTTCTTAACATGTTTGTGGGATTATGGCTAGTATGTATGTTTTCCAACTTCAATTGTCCATATTCCAAAACGGATCGTATGAAATGGTACCTGAGTTGTATATACTTAGTCTTAGAATGTAAGGTTGAGTTATTTGCAAGATGAATGACACTCTTGTTGTCATAGTATAACCTGTTATTCTCTTTGTTCTTTCCCAGTTCCTCCATAAACCTCTATAACCATATAATCTCTTTACTAGCCTATGTGGAAGCAACATACTTGACTCTTGTTGTTGAAATTACAACAACCTTTTACAGTTTCTAAATCCAACTTACTGCAGTTCCACCTATAGTAAAAGCATACCCTGTGGTGCTTCTCCTACTATCTTGATCACCTACCATATTTGAATCAACATATCCATGTAGAACAATGTTTGAACCTCCAAAACATAATGCATGAGTAGTACTCTCAAATACCCAAGAATCCACTTTACTTCCTCCCAATGTTCTTTACTTGGATTTTTCATATACATTCTCACAATTCCCACTACATGTGGAATATCTGGTCTTGTGCAACGCCATAGCATACATCAAACTGCCAATTGTTGATGAATAAGGGACCATGAATATGTATTTTATCTGCTCCTATGTCTTGGGACACATTTCCTTGGTTAATTTGAAATGGTTGGACAAAGGTGTACTAACTAGTTTTGCATTCTGCATTCTAAAGCTCTCCAACACCTTCTCTATGTATTCACCCTGAGACAATGTCAATTTGAAAATTTTCATGTCTCTTGTTATTATCATACCAAGGATTTTCTTTGCAACACCCAAATCCTTCATCGCAAATGAATTAGCTAATTTCTTTTTTAGCACATTTATATCTTGCATGTTAGACCCTGCAACATGCATGTCATCTACATATAATAACAAGATAATATAACTTCCATTTTCTAGCCACTTAAAATAAACACAGTGATCAGAATGACATCTATTATAACCTTGTTTTGTCATAAACCTGTCAAACTTAAATAACCACTGCCTTGGAGCTTGTTTTAGGCCATACATGTTGGCATATTTTTATAGGAAGAGTGTGCTTGTCATTGATGGCAAGAACAGCAGCAATGATGGCGAATAGGAAAATCATAAGCTCAGGAGTAAAAGCGCACAGTATGAAGAGATCAAAGCTCGGAAGGAAAAGTGTAAGCTCGGGGTGAGAAGCCTCAGCAGTCGTCCGATCAAGAAATTGACCGTGTGTTGATTGTCTAATATTACGGATGTCAGTCATATGAGTGACCATGGGCTTGAGGACCGTTGGAGGATCGTGACTGTCGGATCTGCAAGCCAGATCAATAACGGGGATGAATTGTGGAGAGCGAATCAAGAATTAAACAACTCACTAGTTCTAATCACGCAATTGGTCTAGATCGTAAGATCTCATAAACCCAAATATTGATGATTGTGTTTGATCTAACAAACGATCATATTAAGTTGGATTAAGTCCTGACCATCGGATGAGCAATCGCCAGATCAACGGCAGGGATAGATTACGGAGATCGAAAGGAGAATTAAATATTGTGTTATTTCCAATCCTCCAATTAGTCAGGACCTTCAGATCTTATAGCCTCGAAGATCGATGATTTTGGTTTACTCACCAACAGCACACAACTTCAAATTGCAGAGTTTTGGTGATGACTTAAATAACTCGCAAGTTGTGGTTCCGCAACCATCCTTGATCGTTGATCTGCTTCGAGTGTCTTCACGACCATTGGATCACTTTTAAGTGGAAGGATAGGATAAGCTAGAAGAGCAGCACCGAAGATAGATCGAGCCATCGATCTAAGAACATGATCGACGAACAACATTTGGTTCATGTCAAAATTTGTGAGGAGGTTACTGTTTGAGGAATCTCACTTCGAAAGAATTGGCAACTTGAAAGTTGAATTACCTTAAGCTCAAAAATCCGAAATGAATAAGGACCATCGGATCTGGAGAAAATGTGACGATCGTTGGATAACCTTAAGTGGAATGACAAGATAAGCAAGGGTTGAGATCTGAGATCTCGATCACCTGAATTTTCGCCAGTCGTCGGATCGAATTAATGGAAGGATAGGATAAGCAAAGATGGAGAGTCGTTGGATTTAATCCAAAGCAAAGATGCATCACAGACAAATCGAGCCATTGATCTAAGATCTTGATCCAACGAACGTCATTCATTTTGGGTCTAAATATGTGAGGAGGTTACGCTCCGGAAAAATCTCACTTCAAGAATTCAGTTTGAGATTTGAAATCCCCGAAGCCTGGAGAGCGGGAGAGCCGAAATAAATTCTCGACCGTCGAATCTTCTGAAGTAAAACTCACTCGTCAGATCGTCCGAAGAATATCTCAAGCGTCAGATCGTCTGAAGTGGATCTGGGTCGTCTGATTCAGAGCGTCAGTTTGAGATTTGAAATCCCTGAAGTCTAGAGAGCTGGAGAGCCGAAATAAATTCTCGACCGCTGGATCATCCAAAGAAGATCTCATTCATCAGATCATCTAAAGAATATCTCAAGCTTTGGATTGTCTGAAGTGAATATGGGTCATCTGATCCAGAGCGTAAGATTGAGATTTCAGATTTCAGAAGTCTGGAGACCTGAAGGATATCTCGACCATTGATCAACAAAGGGGATGCAAAACCGTTGATATGGTTGAAGGGTCAAATTCCCGAAGTAGAGGCAGAGCCTCCGATTGAGAAGGACAGGTGTCCGCAAATCATCGACTCCGGAAGATTGGCGTACAGAAGAAAGCAAGGTTTGAGATTTGAAACTCCTGAAGCCCGGATCACGAAATAAACCACAGTCATTAATTTAGGGAGGTTGGATCTGATCCGCAGATCATGAAAGAACAAATATGAACCGTCCATTCAGGAGCACCGTCAATATCATGATATCGATGGTCCTGTCGCATTGCGGGGTCAGAACATGCTCAGGTCTTAATTTTTTGTGAGCGGTCCACAATCAAAACCACAGTATCGCCAAAGGCATACGTGGAGCTTTGTATTGAATTGCGGGGTGAAAAGCGGATTACCCTCAAACCACATTTGGTCATGCCTGCAATCACATGGTCACATGAGAGCATTGCCCAAGGTCACATCAACGGAAGATTGATGAAGGAACTAGCACTGCTAGGCTCCATATCAGAGGTTACGTCAAAAAGCCTCTGTGTGTATAATCCAACGACGATGATCAAACCGAATTTGATCGAAGGGTTGTTGTTTCACTCCGTGGTCTCTTGATCAGTTACAATTCAGTTACACTAACTAAATCATTGTTCTAGGGCATTGGAATCATGGCTCTTAAGCGTTCTAAGATTCCTGACATGGGCGTTGGAGATTTGGAGAGTAATGGATGATGAGGGCATGAATAAAAGAAAGATGCCATGAATGAGGAAGGTTGTTGTTTCTCGGTAAAACAAGTCGAACTGTATGTGATCAAGAAGATAGCAGGAACAGAGCATGAAAGATGCAGAGATGAAGAACATAAGTTGGACAGACTAGAAATGGTGAAAACAACAAACAGTAAGAAAACTTATGCGCAAGAAGATGCGAGCAGGAACACACTGATGTAGGCAAAGCAGAGCAGTGTAGCCAAACAATGATGAGAATAGTAAGCCATTGATAAATATTGTATCACTGTAATAAATTTCAGAAAGCAAAGATTTATATCTCAGGGTGGTAGGGTGGTGCTAGGGAGGACCGTTGTCCTCAGAGTTTCAAGTGGGTGCTTGAACACAGGGAGTTGTAGCTTCCATCTGGTGGCAGCCAGAAAAACCAAGGTGGTAGGGTGGTGCAAGGGAGAACTATTGTTCTATGTTGTACAAGTTGGTGTATGTGTGACTAGAAGTTGGTGCTTCCATCCAGTTGTTGTTGGAACACTCAGGGATTTGGTGATTCCTTCTAGTGGGTGCTAGAGAAACCAGAGAGTTGGTGCTCTCAACAAGTTGCAGCTTGTAAAACAGAGGTGGTAGCCTCACATTGAGTTGGTTCTCAAAGATAGATGATGTAAAGAACATAAAAAGATTGCCTATCATTCAAAGAAGAAAAGGTTTTCTCCCTTTATGGGTTTCCTCGGGAATATCTATTTCTGTATACTTCATGTGTGTGATTTATGTTGAATACTCTATTGCTTAATTCCCTGAATTATTGTGATCGTCATTGAGTGTTTTGTAATGAGTTTAAAATGGGTATTATTGTTTAAGCACAGTAACAATTGATTCACCCCCCCCCTCTCAGTTGTCTAACAATACAAGCTCTTCTTGAACCTGCATACCAAATTCTCCTTTCCTTTGACCTCATACCCTTGTGGTTGTTGCATATAAATATCTTCCTCCAAATCCCCATGGAGAAAAGTTGTTTTTACATCTAATTGTTCAAAATGCAAATATTCTACTACCATAAGACTTAAAATAGTTCTAAATGAAGTCATTTTAACAACAGGATAAAATATTTCATCAAAATCTATACCTTTATTTTGTGCAAACCCCTTTACAATAAGTCTAGCCTTGTACCGTTTTTTTCCTCCATCTTCTTCTTTCAACCTGTAAACCCATTTATTTTGCAATGCTCTTTTTCCTAGAGGCAATTGGACGAAGTCCCAAGTCTGGTTATTTACCAAGGAATCCATTTCCTCTTTCGTGCCTTGCTCCCATTTCTTTTTAGTGTCTACCTGCATTACCTCTTCGTAAATTTTTGGTTCACCAAAATCAGTTAACAATAAATAATTTAATGAAGGAGAGTATCGCTCAAGGGGTCTACTTAACTTGGTAGATTTTCTAACAACACTTGCAGGAGTTTTGTTAAGAACCAAACCTCAATATAGCATGGAAAAACCTCAGGAAAAGTACTCAACGCCTTGAAACAGATATAATTTCAGATAATAAGCCTCTTCGAGAGGGAAACCTCCTTTTACCCCACTTAAATGTTCAAGTACAAGATGATTCAAAATGAAAATGTCTCCTTGGTATATATAGGAGACTAGGAGGTATAATTACA
>ML796995.1:114902-130100 GCA_009831015.1 Picea engelmannii
GTTTCATAATCCCATAAGTGATAATCAAAATCATTAACAATGTATCCAATAAAGGTACACTTCTTGGATTTTTCCTCAAGATTTGTTCTATTTTATTTATCAATATGGACAAATGCTTCACAACTGAAAGTATTTAGAAATGAGTAGTTTACCTTTTTACCTATCCATGCCTCTTCTAGAATGCCACCATCCAAGGAGATTGAAGGCTCTTTGTTTATTAAGTAAACAACAATATCTACAACATTTGTCCAAAATTGTAAGGGCAACCCAACATCCAATCTCATACTCCTTGCATGTTTCATGATTGTCTTGTTCATCCTTTCTGACACACCATTTTCTTGTAGTGTTCCTTGAACTGTCTTCTCTCTACAAATCCCATGGTATGAACAGTAATTATCAAACTCCTTACTGCAATATTCACCTCCATTGTTTAATTTGAGACACTTCAACCTTTTCCCTATCTCATTCTCAACCAAAGCTTTTCATTTCTTCAAAGTGTCAAAACATCATATTTTGGTTGAATGCAATAAACCCACATTTTTCTAGTTGCATCATCAATAAAAGTAACATAATAATGAGAGCCACCAAGAAATGATACTTGATTTGGTGCCCATATATATGTATGCACCAGCTCTAACTTTTCACTCGTACTTTCCTTTCCAACCCTGATAAATCTTACTCTCTTTTTTTTTCCATAAACACAGTGTTCACAAAAATCCAAATCAACTTCTTTAATATCTTGCAACAAATTCCTTTTGTGAAGTATATGCATCCCCTTCTCACTCATGTGTCTAAGCCTATGATGTCACAGTGTTGTATCCACTTATGTAGAAGCTAAAGAGATAGAAGAGTCAACATTACCAGTACATAAATACAATGTACCTACCTTCTCTCCTTTTTCCATTACCAATGATCCTTTAGTGACTTTCCATGCATTATCTGTAAATGTAGATATACAACCTTCACTTGCCAACTGTCATGTTGAAATCAGATTTCTTCTCAGATCTGTAATATGTCTCACATCTTTTAGTAACCATTTGTTTCCATTCTTTTGCTTTATTTGTACCTTACCCATTCCAATAATTTGACATGGTTCATCATCACCCAAATAAGCCTGTTCAAAATCACCTTGAACATAATTTTGAAAATATTTCCTACAGGGTGTGGCATGAAATGAAGCCCCTAAATCTACTACCCAAGACTCAGTAATATTATCTAAAGAAATAATCAAAGCATCTTGTAACACATCACCTGCTACATTTGCTTCCTGATTTTTCTCGTGTTGTCCATCTCTTTGTTTCTTTGGAGCTCTGCAATCTTTCTTCATATGTACTTTCTTCCCACAATTCCAACACTCTATATTTCTTAGTCTAGATTTGGATCTGCCCTTCCTAGACTCCCCACGGTTTCCTTGACTCTTTCCTCTTTCCCTTTGTCTTCCCATGTTCTCCACGATCAATGCATTACCTGATGTCTCGCCTCTGCTTTTCCATCACATTTCGTCGCTAAGGATAACACCAACAACATCATCAAATTTCAGAGTATTTGAACCATAGACAGAGTTACTTATAGCCATGACCAAGTCGTTCTTGATTTTTGGAAATGAGCACAAGATTAGAAGAGCCATAACCTCATCATCAAATTCTTCTTTTACATAACTTAGTTGATTAGTAACTGTATTGAATTTTTTAAATGATTGCCAATGGACACATCTTCTGGTATCTTCATATTAAATAATCGTTTCATTAGAAATACCTTGTTGTAAGTTGAGGGTTTTTCATATAGTTTAGCCAATGCGTTCATTAGATCCTATGTTGTCTTTTCTTTCAAAATGTTGAAATACATCGATGCTACCAGGCACAACTACATCGTTCTCAGTGCCTTTCTGTCAAGAATCTCCCATTCTTCGTCCTTGATACTCCCTGGTTGCTTTGATTTTCTGCCCAACTGTAGGTAAAGATCCTTCTGATAGAAATAATATTTCATATGCACCTTCCATAACTGATAGTTTTGATCGTTAAATTTTTCGACCTTAAACTTTTCATCTTCTGCCATTGCTCCCACTCAAACCAAGAACCCTCTTTTCCTGTGAGTTACCTTTCGCTTTGATACTAGTTGTTAGAAAAACATGATCGCGGAGCAATAAAATAAAACAAATGCAGAAATAAAACATGGAAGATACACAATACAATAGAGACATACATATACGTGGTTCACCCAGTGTGGGCTACGTCCACCAGATAAATTGTCAAGTCATTCCCTTATTATTATCCCGCAAATTAATGGATACAACCTACAACATACACGTTGTAACTTCCTCGTCTTTCTCTCACAATATCCTCTCTCAAAATACAATATTCACTCAGTCACCTATCCACAATAAAATTCCCTCATACAAGAAAATAGGGTTGATTTCTAGGGAAAAAATCCCTAACACAACTTCTACCGTCAGATATGTGACCTTATAATTAATGGTCCAGATTGACTATGAAATTACAATATTTTAAAAGAAAAATTTTCCCAAAAAATTTCTTTGAGGGCACTGCACCCGAATCCCCTACCAGGGGGGCGCTCCAAAATTTCTCGCCACCCCCCCTGGACCCCCATGGCGAGAGAAGTGGGGGGGGGGGAGCCCCNATGGGGTACAAATGCGTCTGAAACAAGACCTGTGAATCAGGAAGATAATCGGGCTCCACAATCAACACAAAGAGTTGTTTTGAGTATTTTTTCTAATTTAATACCAGATTGTGTGGAAATTTGTATGGATGGTTTTACTGCTTTTGGAAATCAAATTGATGAAGCATTATCTAGATTAGAAAAAGGTTCTTCAGAGATGTGTAGAAAATCATCTTTCACTAAGTAATGATAAGTGTTTTTTAATGATGACAGAAGGAATTGTATTAGGACATCATATTTATGCTAAAGGTACTCAAGTTGATCTTGCTAAAATCCTTGTTATCAAACAACTATCATGCCCCACAAAACAACGTGATGAAAGAAGTTTCTTAGGACATGCTGGACATTATAGAAGATTTATCCAAAATTTTAGTAAAGTGGCCTCTCCATTGTTTGTTATTCTTTCTAAGGATGCATAATGCATATGGATATAAGCATGCTAGCGGGCCTTTGAAACTCTAGATGAAAAATTAAATTTTACTCCTATTATACAAGGACCTAACTGGAAATTACCATCTCATATTTATATTGATGCATTTGATAAAAGTTTAGGTGTTGTGCTAGGAAAGAAGGAGAATATAGCCATGCATGTTATATATTACATCAGTGAAAATCTTGCAAAATCTTAGCAAAATTATACATGGATAAAAGAGTTTTTTGCAATAATTTATGCAATCAACAAATTTTGCCATTACATAAATGGGTATCCTACATTTTTTCATACAAACCATTATGTTATTAAATATATTGTGGATAAACCAGTTGTAATTGGTATAATCATTCATTGGCTATTACTTCTTCAGGAATTTGACATAACTATACTTGATAAGTGTGGTCGGGAAAATGTGGTTGTAAATTTTCTGTCACAAATTCCTAGCAACAAATTTGATGAACATATGGATGATTCTTTTCCTGATGAGCATCTCTTTGTTGTGTCTGTGATCACACCTTGGTTTGCGAATATTGCAAATTAATTGATTGTGGGGAGGCTACCCCAACATTTTTCCTATCGAGAACGTTGTGCTTTGATTAGAAAAAATGGACCTTTTTCATGAAATAAAGGTTACTTATTCAATCTAGGACCAAATTAGATCCTCCAAAGGTGTGTCATAGAAGATGAAGTATATGCTATATTAAAATCCTGCCATGATGAGCCATGTGGAGGGAATTTTGTTGCAACAAGCACTACTGAAAAAAATTCTCTTCGCTAGTTACTATTGGCCAACACTTCACAAAGAGGATCAAGCATATGTGAAACATTGTGATTCCTGCCAAAGAATGGGTCAACCTACCAAATCTCAAGAAATGCCATTGCAGCCACAAGTTTCTCTTGAACCATTCGAGAAATGGGATATTGATTTTGTGGGTCCCATCAACCCACCATCCAATCAATTCAAGTATATACTCATATGTACTAATTACCTCACCAAATGGGTGAAAGTTGAACCCCTCAAAAATATCCAAGAGAAAATAGTAGTTGAATTTCTTAATGACAACATATTTACCAAATTTGGCTAACCTAGAGAAATTATATCTGATAGAGGAGCTCAGTTTACTTCAAAGTTGATAGAAAATATAAAATCAGACACAAAAAAACTATAACTTATCATCCACAAGCCAATGGGTAGGTGGATGTGACTAATAGAGAACTTGAAAATAGTTTGACAAAGAAAATTCAATTCCATTACACAGAGTGGGAAAATAAAATTTTTGAAGTTGTTTGGGCTTACCGGACAACCTGGAAAACATCAACTGGATTCACTCCATACAAGTTAGTCTATGGAAAAATTGTTCTTTTTCCAATTGAGTTTGAGATTAAAATGCTTCCCACAACAGTTGAATTGGCATTAACATTTATGTGGCACAAAAAGAGAGAATCACCCAATTAAACATGCAAGATGAGTTTCTCCAGGAATCTTTGCATCATATAGAAACTCTGATGCAATAGCGTATCCATTGGCATGATCGTTTCATCAAAGATGAGTTTTTTCAACCAGGTGATTTGGCATTACTGTATGATTCCATATTTTAGGATGTTAAAGGAAAAATAACTACAAGGTGGTTAGGTCCACATGAAGTAGAAGTTGTATTCAACAATGGCACAGTTAGACTTAGAACAATTGATGATGAAAAACTTCACTTATTGTCAACGGTCATTGTCTGGAGATATATAAGAATCCCAAATCGAAAGAGGAGTTTACTTCTAGTTTGCAACAACATAATTCTTTGAGTGTGGTTGAGGGTTTCCAAACCCTTGGTTCCACTTCATTATACATTTGTTGTAGAAAAAATAAAAAATAAAAATAATATAACAATGAAAATCTATAATGAAAACTAGAAATGGAATTCCAAACTAAGGAGAACCTTGAAAACCAGAAATGGAATTGCAAACTAAGGAGTACCTTGAAAACCAAAAATGGTGAGTTTTTCCCTAGGAGGAAAAAAAAAAACCTATGATGAAAACCATAAATGGAATTATAGGCCGAGGAGAACCCTTAAAACTAGAAATGGTGAGATTCTATCTAGAAATAATAATAAAATAAAACAATGCAAAGTTCTTTAGCATCCTTCTATTGTTGCAAAGTTTCTCAACAGCTTTATGTTGGTGCAATGTTTCTTAGTAACCTTCTACTACTGCCAAGATTTATAGACATGTTGTCTCAACTTACGCCAATATTGATGACTTTCTCTACAACAACATACATATTTCCAACTTTCATTTTTGTTGCAACATTTTTCTATTGCAACTCACGTGAAAATCTACCATTCAATGGGAGTCATTCTCAAAACAAACTTCCAGTAGGCACAACCATCTATTATTCGACACATGGCCATATCAACACATACTTTTAGGTATTTCTAAATCTTCTTGTAAATTTCTTTGTTTAGCACTCAAATTTGAAATTCTTGTGTTATATCCTACTTTTATAGTCCCTGGTACGACAACCACTTCATTTGGGGGGTTGGAAATTTAATGCAAATCCTCCACACTTCCAAATCCTATGTGTTATATCATAATTCCACTTCATATTTCCATAAATATGGCACTTTGTCCATTCATTGCTCCATTATCCAACATTTGACACATGTAGCCACCTTTTACCATTCCACATATGAAAATCGGTTAATGATTGGATGGAAGGTTGATGGGACAGTTATGATAGTAATTGCAAGTTATGGATCCACCGTCATAGTCTGTCAATGTTGCATAATAACACATGGTAAATACGCAACGGTTATCATGGAGCCATATATAATTCGAACTCATGGAATTGTTACATTGTTGCATACATTCTCTACAAATTGTGTCTACATGTGTGTGTGTGTGTGTGTGTGTGTGTGCAAAAGAATTTTCTACAGCAGATTGTGTTCATGCTGCAAGCATTCTTAGTGAATAATGGGTGGAAATTTATATATGCAAGGGCTCATCACAATGGAGGTAATTCTCAGCAATGAATAGGTAGCTGAAATCTTTAGACAGGCTGGTTGGTTCCAATTTTTCGAGAAAATCCAAAATAGTAGTGTTCCACTGGCAGAAAAAAAATTCCCAGAACTTCAAGAATGGAGTAAAAAGGGTGAAGGATTTGGAATTTTCAGTCACAAAAGAAACTATTTCTCAAGCTACATGCTTGGAAATAGAGGGTAGACGTTGGTATAGGGAACATGTGGAGTTTTCAAGAGCTAGAGGTGTTTTCCTTGAATAAGATGAAGTAGTGGAAGATATTGGGAAAATATTTAGGCGTTTATCTTTACTAGAGCCTTTGGACAAGGTACTTCAACACATCATTAAATATTTTACATGTGAGGGGCGTTCTTCTCTTTGCATGACATACCATTTATATTTCTTAGCTCATTTAAGAAAAAAATAGAAAAATCAATTTGCCATATTTCTTGTTGAAATAATTGGAAATAACAATAAAATAATACCATAGGGGGAAAAGGGATCAGTTGGCACACCATGGTCTTATTTACCTCTTAGTCAAAGATGCATTTGTTCACTGGCACCTAAAGGGAAATTGGGGAGAATTTGTTGAGAGACTAGTAAGCCCAATTGCCGAAGATAGTGAAGATGTCAAAATTCCAAAATAGTTTTCTTAGCCTCAATAGGAACAAAGAAGACAACAAAAACAAGAACATAGGAGCTAGAGGTTGAAGAGAAGGCATGTGACTGAAGATAGCCAAGCAGCTCGCAGCATGTCCAAGAACCTTCTTAATCTATGCAAATTGACGACCTTGAGAGAAAACATGTGGCATAACGTGGTTTAGAATTGACGGAAGCTACAGAGAAACCGACATTTAAAATTGAGAAGGAATACGTGGCATGCCAGGTAACAATGGAAACAACATCTTTTCCTTCTGATATAATGATAGAAATTGATAAATTGAGAGAATAGATCAAGGGATTAACAATATAAAAATATGTGTGGAAGAAAATGGTTCTCTCATAATGAAGAATATATTCCTTTAGAAACACATCAGAAGAAATTGAATTTAGCAAAGAAAAATTGTAATTAGCCGAAGGAAGAGTTAGCAAAAAGACAAATAATTTATGTTGAAAATGATGAAGAAATCAAAAATTTGAAACATAAATTAGAAAAAAATGGAGAATTGGCATCTGAGTCACTTTCATGTAGACCACCCTCACCAATCTATGCTATGTATTTAAAAGAGTAGTGTCTTAGGTTTGAGATAGAAAGAATTGTGTCAGATTTTCTTGTTGATAAAAAAGGAACTAGAAGAATATTTTATGGCACGTATTTTTCCAACATACCTGAAAGAAGAACTTGCTCTGTGAAATTTATCTACACAACTATCTATTACTATATAATACTGATTAGAAATCCCAATCATTCCATTGGTGACATTAACTTGAGAAATTTTCAATTTGTATTAGAAAATGAATTAAAGAGGGATCATGAAAAAGAATTATACAAGGGAGAGGAGATGACTACTCCGTTATGGATAAGGCCAAAAACAAATTCAATATCATCCATATTTAAAATTCATAGCAAGAGGATTTCATATCCTAGAATCAAGGCAATCATGAATCAGGTACAGAATGAAGTAATAACTAAGTTTATAATTTTTTATAACAATTCAGAACAATTAGTTTTTGCAGCTTATCATGCTAGGTGGAATGAACTTAGTGACATAATGAAGATGAAGGAGCCACATTCCTTACCAAACATCCATGCTTCCCTCTATCGTAGTCGGTTGTAGTGAACTCTGTGAGAGAATTAGGATTTCATTGGATAGGTCCATTGACTATATACCCTATGCCAAACTACAGGGAATATATTTTTGTTGACAAAAAAACAAGGAAAGGAAAAGATGGCAGTTAATAGAATGTTGGGAGGATTCCATCCAAAGCAAACAACTACGTAGTTGATTCCATATGATTTTCATGAAACATGTTTTAAGCAACATTCTCAACTTGTTTCTTGATATTCTCATTAATTGCCCAAGGGACATGCAAAATTTTAAGTTGGGGAGCATGATGGGAATAGTAATTACCCTCTTTTATTCATCAATCTTGACATCATTGTCCTTTTCTAAATAGGCAATCTAATCATTTTCTTATCCATTGTTAGCCAATTTTTACCCCATTTACCATTCTAGGATATTTTGCATATGGTTAAATTTATATGCTATATAGATGATTTTTACTAAAAAAAATAACAAGAATGCATGATCTATGTATTTGGGGTTGTTAATTTGTTTGAGTAGAGGGTTTAGGAAGGAGTTGTCTATATTTTCTTATTTGCTAGGTGATAGACATTTTTTCATTAGCATCGAAATCAATTGTTGAAATTTCACAATGTTTCAGATTTTCTTGTCGGCATCAATACCAACTACTGAAATTGTCTATTGTTGCAGAGTTTCCCGTCAACATCAATGAATTTTTTTTAGGATGCATATTCAACTTTTTATCAAGGTTCATTGGAACTGCTATTGAAGTTAATGATAGAAAATTGTGCATAATGGCACACAGGCCATATAGAGCACTACTCATATGAGTGCCCATAAATACATACACTTAGCTCCAATTAGCTTAGGTGTAAAATGTGGCATGTGTAATAAATGAAGAAGCAGTTGCAAACGTTAGTTGTTATATTGTGACTCATCCTTGAGGTGGTGATTTCTTTTATTTCTCTTCGGTTTGAGGAAAGCAGTTAAAACAATTTTTAGTTAGTTTCCCAAAAATGTGTTATTGCTCAAGAATTGATGTAGATTTTTGTATAAAGGAACATGAAGAAGATTGAGGGGTTCCACCGATATCTATCTTTTTCAATACAAAATGCTTTTGCTGAAATCTCAGTGTTTATCATTATTTGTCGTTGATTGAGTTAGCACGTGGATCACTCAATAGATTGTAGAGCAAGGGCCACTCTACAACCATGGAGATCCTATTTTCTTCTGTAAATATTTACTCAATATTGTTCTTTTCCATTTTATTGTCCGGGAAAGTTTATTGTTATCTATGTTGCTTTCTCAAAAAAATTCAATTTAATTCCTATCATTTATTTTATTTATGTTAAGTTATTTATTTTTATGCATTGGGTAACTTATAATTTATTTTTATTTTTAATTAATGCTTTCTTGTTATAGCTGAAATAGGAATTTTTGAATTAGTTCAAAAGACCTGAATTCTAGCAATGTGATAAGTTGAACTAAATTCAACTAGGTTTCAACCACATCATTTCTAGTTGTTATATTTTCCTATAGCATAAAATTTATGGTTATTGTATAAAATTTCTAGTATAAAATTTATGTAATGTAACTAATCTAGTTGCTATATAATTTTTAGTTAGAATAGTTAGTGTTGTTTCGAAAATTTCTGCTAAAAAACAGAGAAAGAAGAAATCCCCCCCCCAAGAAAAGAAACAATAGTTAATAATAACACGGCCTAAGCAATTAAAAAGCCTAGAATTCATATACAATACACGATGTTTTGAAAATACTTATGTTCTCAGGTTTATAATTAAAGTAGGTTCTTGTGATTATTGTAGTTTCAATTCCAAACATTGTCAGAACATGTCACCACCGCACCTACACACCCTCCTCTAGTTGAGTCCATTGAACATGAACATGCACCAACACCACGACTTCCTAGATGGGTGCATATGTCATGGGAAGTGACTGGTGATCTTGTCGCGATCCTTTAGATAAATGTTTTACACATCCACAATTTCAATAAGCCTCTCGTCTTTTGGATCAAGTTTTGGAGACTCATGATCCATAAACATTTGCAAAAACTTCCAGTCATTCGATTAGGATGCAATAATGAATGAAGAATATTGTTTCTTAAGGGTGAACGATACTTAGGATCTTGTACCTATTTCAAAAGGAAGAAAACTCATCGTATTTAAATGGGTTATATAACTAAGTATGCATCATATAGAAGTGTTGAAAGATATAAGGTTTGATTAGGTGCCAAAAGATTTTCTCAAGTAGAAGGAATTTACTACATTGAAACATGTGTCCTTGTAGCCAAAATGAATTCCATCCACTTTGTTTTATCCCTTGCCACTTCATACAAATGGGAAGTCCATTGAATGGATGTTACATATGCCTTCTTGCATGGGGATTTGCAAGAATAAATTTACAGGAAATAACCTCATAGTTATGCTCAAAATGACTCTCACCTTGTTTATCACCTTAAGAAATCTCTCTATGGCCTTAAGCAAGTTCCTTATACTTGGTATGTTAAAACATATACCTTTCTTCTTGATACTAGATTTTTTAGATTTTGTTTTCACCCCAATGTCTATATGAAGAAAGTGGGTAACCATCTCATAATATTTGTTTTTTAATGTTCATGACCTTATCCTCACTAGTAGTGACCCCAAACTTTTTAACCCATATGAAATCTAACCTTAAGAGGAAATTCAAAATGATAGATGTAGGACATTTGCATCATTTTCTTGGCCTCCTATCTTGCAGTCCAAGGAAGGAATTTCCCTTTCCTAGTCTAAGTATGCATGTGACCTTCTTGTTGAAATATTGTAACTGCAAAGAGTATTCTATTTATTATTGAGTCATTATTCATTATATCAATCCCCTTTTGTGGATTGATCATGTCGAACATTGTAATTGACCAAATCCCTTTTTGCATATTGGTCAAACCCTAATTGTATTATGCAAATTAAGAAGTCGCCCCCCAGGCCTAATTAAAGTGGTTTTAACCACTAAGAAGACAAGTCAGCCCTACCCAATGAAGAGACACCTTTCCAGCACCTGCCAACCATTATAAATAAAGGAATCCAGCGCCTCATTATCTCACTCACTCATTCACTCATCAAGTGCGCATTTTGGTAGCTGCAATTAGGAAGTCTGGCTAGGTTTTCTATTGGTAGTTGCAATTGGAAAGTATTGGCTATCTATATCAAGGAAGTTTGTCTATCTTGTGTTATATCTACTTTTCCAGTCTCTGGTACGACAACCACTTCATTTGGGGGATTGGAAATTTAATGCAAATCCTCGACACTTCCAAATCCTATGTGTTATACCATAATTCCACTTCATATTTCCATAAATATGGCACTTTGTCCATTCATTGCTCCATTATCCAACATTTGACACATGTAGCCACCTTTTACCATTCCACATATGAAAATCGGTTAATGATTGGACGGAAAGGTTGATGGGATAGTTATGATAGTAACTGCAAGTTATGGAGCCACTGTCATAGTCTCTCAATGCTGCATAATAACACATGGTAAATACACAACGGTTATCATGGAGCCAAATAAAATTTGAACTCATGGAATTGTTACATTGTGAATACATTCTCTACAAATTGTGTGTGCATGTGTGTGTGTGTGTGTGTGCGCCTGCGCGCACTCGCACATGTGTGTGTGTGTGTGTGTGTGTGTGTGTGTGTGTGTGTGTGTGCGCCTGCGCGCACTCGCACATGTGTGTGTGTGTGTGAAAAAACATTTTCTACAGCAAATTGTGTTCATGTTGCAAGCATTCTCAGTGAATAATGGGTGACAATTTATATATGCAAGGGCTCATCACAATGGAGGTAATTCTCAGCAATGAATAGGTAGCTGAAATCTTTAGACAGGCTGGTTGGTTCCAATTTTTGGAGAAAATCCAAAATAGTAGTGTTCCACTGGTAGAAAAAATTTCCCAGAACTTCAAGAATGGACTAACAAGGGTGAAGAATTTGGAATTTCCAGTCACAAAAGAAACTATTTCTCAAGCTACATGCTTGGAAATAGAGGGTAGACGTTGGTATAAGGAACAGGTGGAGTTGTCAAGAGCTAGAGGCGTTTTCCTTGAATAAGATGAAGTAGTGGAAGATGTTGGGAAAATATTTAGGCGTTTATATTTACCAAAGCCTTTGGACAAGGTACTTCAACACATCATTAAATATTTTACATGTGAGGGGTGTTCTTCTCTTTGCATGACATACCATTTCTATTTCTTAGCTCATTTAAGAAAAAAATAGAAAAATCAATTTTCCATATTTCTTCTTGAAATATTTGGAAATAACAATAAAATAATACCATAGGGGAAAAAGGGATCAGTTGGCACACCATGGTCTTATTTACCTCTTAGTCAAATATGCATTTGTTCACTAGCACCTAAAGGGAAATTGGGGAGAATTTGTTGAGAGACTAGTAAGCCCAATTGTCGAATACAGTGAAGATGTCAAAATTCCCACATAGTATCCTTAGCCTCAATAGGAACAAAGAAGTCAACAAAAACAAGAACATAGGAGCTAGAGGTTGAAGAGAAGGCATGTGACTGAAGATAGCCAAGCCACTCGCAGCATGTCCAAGAACCTTCTTAATCTATGCAAATTGGCGACCTTGAGAGAAAACATGTGGCATAACGTGGTTTAGAATTGACGGAAGCTACAGAGAAACCGACATTTAAAATTGAGAAGGAATACGTGGCATGCCAGGTAACAATGGAAATAACATCTTTTCTTTATGGTATAATGATAGAAATTGATAAATTGAGAGAATAGATCAAGGGATTAACAATAAAAAAATATGTGTGGAAGAAAATGGTTCTCTCATAATGAAGAATATATTCCTTTAGAAACACATCAGAAGAAATTGAATTTAGCAAAGAAAATTTGTAATTAGCCGAAGGAAGAGTTAGCAAAAAGACAAATAATTTATGTTGAAAATGATGAAGAAATCAAAAATTTGAAACATAAATTAGCAAAAATTGGAGAATTAGCATCTGAGTCACTTTCATGTAGACCACCCTCACCAATCTATGTTATGTATTTAAAAGAGTAGTGGCTTAGGTTTGAGATAGAAAGAATTGTGTCAGATTTTCTTGTTGAAAAAAAAGGAACTAGAAGAATATTTTGTGGCGCCTATTTTTCCAACATACCTGAAAGAAGAACTTGCTCTGTGAAATTTATCTACACAACTATCTATTGCTATATAATACTGATTAGCAATCCCAATCATTCCATTGGTGACATTAACTTGAGAGATTTCCAGTTTGTATTAGAAAATGAATTAAAGAGGGATCATGAAAAAGAATTATACAAGGGAGAGGAGATGACTACTTCGTTATGGATAAGGCCAAAAACAACTTAAATATCATCCATATTTAAAATTCATAGCAAGAGGATTTCATATCCTAGAATCAAGGAAATCATGAATCATGTACAGAATGAAGTAATAACTGAGTTTATAAGTTTTTATAACAATTCAAAACAAATAGTTATTGCAGCCTATCAGGCTAGGTGGAATGAACTTAGTGACATAATGAAGATGAAGGAGCTGCATTCCTTACCAAACCTCCATGCTTCCCTCTATCGTAGTCGGTTGTAGTGAACTCTGTGAGAGAATTAGGATTTCATTGGATAGGCCTCGTGTTCAAATATCAATTGACTACATACCCAATGCCAAACTACAGGGAATATATTTTTGTTGACAAAAAAACAAGGAAAGGAAAAGATGGCAGTTAATAGAATGTTGGGAGGATTCCATCCAAAGTAGACAACTACGTAGTTGATTCCATATGATTTTCATGAAACATGTTTTAAGCAACATTCTCAACTTGTTTCTTGATACTCTCATTAATTGCACAAGGGACATGCAAAATGTTAAGTTGGGGAGTATGATGGGAATAGTAATTACCCTCTTTTATTCATCAATCTTGACATCATTGTCCTTTTCTAAATAGGCAATCTAATCATTTTCTTATCCATTGTTAGCCAATTTTTACCCCATTTACCATTCTAGGATATTTTGCAATCATGGTTGAATTTCTATGCTATAGATGATTTTTACTTAAAAAAAGAACAAGAATGCATGATCTATGTGTTTGGGGTTGTTAACTTGTTTGAGTAGAGGGTTTAGGAAGGAGTTGTCTATATTTCCTTATTTGCTAGGTACAAGAAAACCAGAAAACCAGAAGTACCAGAAAACCAGAAAAACCAGGAAACTAAAACCAATACCAGAAGTATCAGTCCATATTTCCACAAGCTCAGTTTCAAGGGGTAAATTTTGGATTTTCATAAATCTGACTGGACCATCTTACTCGCCTTAGTTCAGCGCATCTAGCCCCTAGATCAAAATTTTGAAAATTTAAAGTTTGAAAAGTTAGGCACTACTATAAATGGGCATAATTTTCGATGCCCTATTGTCGTACCCCTAACATTTGACGTCGCTCAACTATCGCTTATGAGGGCTCAACAGGCGTCGGAAAATCTCCCATGGTTTTTCCAACGTTGGACTATCGTCGGTATTCCGACTCCCCTAACGTCTGATGACCGACGACCTTTAAATATTTAATTTCAAAGGACAACTGGAAAACTACCGACGACGTCTACCAGTCTACTGACAAATATTCCAATGCTATCCCGCCGACGCAACCGACTAGAATTTTGTATTTCCAACGCTCTGCTGGGAGCGTTTCCCGTCGAAAGTCCAACCTATAGTAGTCGGAAGATCGATGGACCTGAATATTTAAAAAAAAAAAAAATTTGAAAAGAGGCGAGGCATTATTTTTCTCAAGTTCATAAAAGGCACTGAAGATTTCTTCAACACTGACCAGCCCATTCTGGTTGCCAAATTCTACAAGATCCTGAAGAAAATCATTAGTTGTCTCAAGCTTCCGCAAAGGCAGAGATGGATTGGTTGTTGCAATTGGAAATGGGGCAAAGAAATGGCATGGAATTTATCAAAAGATGATTCTATCAAGTAATAGGGAAAAGAAATGGCATGGAATTTATCAACATTAGTCCCTCATGGCCACATAAATGTATTGTCCATGTTCATACCAAACCAAAATTTATTCACTTGTAGCACCTATGGGATTCAAAAAATGGGTTTAGTAACTCTAATCATCTAGTCATACCATTTGTTGAAAGTGGCCTCATTGAATGCAAAATTCTTAATGTCCTTCCAACTCTTCCAAGCATCAAATTGCAATGAAAGAATTTGTTGATTGGGCATGGGATGAAGTTATCTTCCCTACATGGGATTCCATTTCCACATCCCAAAAGAAACCAATGGATAGCCAAAGATGAATTAGGTGGAT
>ML796995.1:154626-197047 GCA_009831015.1 Picea engelmannii
TGCATAAGAAATATTTAAACAATATAAAATTTTATAAATACAATCAATATAAAGATATAATAATGAATATATAGTTTACCAAGGGACGATATTCGTTCGGTCCACCTTCAACGTGCCCATGGGTTCTGCAATGTCTTACAGCTATTTGTACTAAAATTCTTCTGACATTTGTGCTCCCGCATTTAGCGCAAGGGCAATAACATCTCTCGTCACCTTGTCCATAATATCTCCACATTCTTCACCACAACCAAAATATTGAGACGATTATGTTATAAAGTTCAATGATGATGTGCTAGATCTATTCGATTCTTGAAATGCAATAGACCAAACTATACAATATATTTTACAACATAAGATTCAAAGCTTCACCATAACCAAGTAACATAATCAAACGACATAATATAACTAGGGAAAGAGATCAAGTCACATATAAGCATGGAAAAATTAGCATTTTCACAGACGACATAAAATCTACAAAAACATATAAGTTTATAAAATATTAAAGGAGACAAAAGAAAAAAAATATTTAACTAACCTTCAAAGTCTAAAATCCTCTTGCACGCCTTGAACAATGATCACAAAACTAATCTTGTAGATCAAAGATCAGTTCGATCTCTTAATCAACAAGTAAACCTTCACATTAAAATGAAGATTAGCAGAGATATAACACATAAAAGATATCGCAACTATAACAAATTAGTCGAAATTCAATTTGAATTAACTAATTTATAGATTCGTCATCGTCGGAATTCCGACGACTATAATCCTAACTTAAGGTTGACCATTTAGAATTTATTGATAGTTATGTTGACCTAAAAACGGCTATATAAAGTGTCGGAACTGGGTGTCGTACTTCTGACGACCTTAGAACACATCGGAAATCCGACGTTATCGAGACTAATTTAAAAAAAAAACAGTAAAATTTCTTTTTTTTTAATTTTTTTCGACAAAAAAATTGATTATATCACAATCGTCGTAACAGTTTGTCGATTTTTTAGCCTATATGTAATAGTGAGGGTTTTCTCATAAAACCCTAAAGTTACAGTTAAAGTGCCAGTTACAGTTGTAGTACCAGTTGCAGTGAAAGATTTTGTAAAGTGTTGGCCAACCTTAAAGTTGAAACATCTCTGAAGTTTTGAAGGTTTGTTATCGGATGGTACCACCACCCGTCGATACTATCAGAGGTATGTATTGTTGATATTATGGTAGCTGCAGGAGGTATTAACCTCCACTTGTGACCTTTGATGAGATTATAATATTCCAGGAAGCAAGAAGAACCCTAAAATACTTGGACATAACCCTAGGAGTAAAGTCAGCTAAAGAGAATATTTTATATTGAGTCTTTAGCCCCTAGAAAGAGAAGTCGACCCAGACGGCCTAGAAATAGCAGTATAAATATAAGGCGCTAGAGCTCATTTGACACACACAAGTCACAACTGCAAAAATCCAGTAGTGCGCAAGTCTCGAGAGTAATTGTAGCTGCAGTTACTACAAGCTGTAATTTCGGTCTTTATGGGTTGGACTCTCTGATCAATATTGGTTATCTTTGCTTTGTGCATTAGCCTTGGTTGGCTATTGAATTGCTACCATAATTCTTCTCTCTATCAAGGTCAAGGTGCTCGGGGGTGGAATTCGTGACTATGATTGGGTGACAATATTGTTATATTGTCTATGGTTAAACGAGCACACCCACTTTTTTAACAGGTTATGGGCCCACACCTCCTTCATTTAGTCTAACCACTGGAAGGAAGCTAAGCCATAAGGTTATCAATATCGTTAAAGAACTGTTGCTATGGTTTCTAGCAGGTGTAGTTACTAAAGCACTGTCGGTAGGGTTACTAGCAATTGCAGTTGCAAAAACCCTAAAACTCTTGCCCATCAGCTTATGATGGAACACCTTACTCAAGGACAAGATATTCTAGTGCACCTTAGTCCAACACACCTCTTGGCACTCTCAGAAGGCAAAAACGTCAAGGTTGAGATTTTGGGTCAAAGTCAAAGTTTGACCAGTTATCAGTCAACATAAAACATGAATGAAAAGATGGATCATCTACATTATTCAGCTCTCACAGGAAATCTTGAAGATGACATGTGGATAATTGACAATGGAGCTTCCAGGCATATGACAGGAGACCAAGTCAGACTCTCTAATCTGAATGAAAATAGGACATCCTACAAGGTAGAACTTGGAGATAAGAACACATATCCAATCGAAGGAATTGGTAAAGCCTCCATCAAATTGAAAACAGGAAACAATGTTCATTTGAGCAATGTCTTATATGTACCTAGTTTAGAAAAGAATCTTGTATCCATATCTTTCCTAGAAGACAAAGGAAACAAAATAGCCTTTGTAGATGAAAAAGTATTATCTTGGTCTAGAGACTCCAGCATAGAGAACGCTAGAGTTATTAGAACCCTTGAAGGAAGACTATACAAACTACTAGAACGAAATGATGAAGCTCTTATACATGATGAAGTCAATCCCAATGAACTTTGGCATAGACAGTATGCTCATATCAACTATCAAGCATTACCTTTCCTCAAAAATATGGTTGAAGGAATACTAGAACTACAATCTACACATGAAGGAATTTGCAAAGGATGCGCTCTTGGTAAGAATCTTAAGAAACCATTCTCAAGCAGCAATAATAGATCTAAGGAAATCCTAGATCTAATACATTCGTATGTTTGCGGTCCAATGCCAGTCAAATATCTAAGAGGTCCTCTTTACTATGTAATGTTCATAGATGATTACTCAAGAAAGACTTGGTTATATCTTTTGAAGACAAAGGACGAATTTTTCAGCAAGTTTCAAGAATTCAATGCAGAGATAGAGAACCTCACAAACAAGAAAATCAAGACCTTGAGAACAGATAATGGAGGAGAATACACATCCAAGGAATTTGTTCCCTTTTGCAAATCAGCAGGGGTAAGGAGGGAGCTAATTGTTCCTCATAATCCGCAACAAAATGGTGTAGCAGAAAGGAAGAACGGATCTATTGAAGAAATTGTGAAGGCACTAATGAATGATCAAGGTTTATCTATGTATTTGTGGGGAGAAGCATCCATAACAACAATATATGTTCAGAACAAAAGTCCCCATCACATATTGAAGGATATGACTCCAGAAGAAGCCTTCTCAAGAAAGAAACCTAATGTGGAACAATTAAGAATCTTTTGATGCCCTGTTTACATTCACATCCCCAAGGATAAAAGGAAGAAATTAGAACCCTCAGGAAAGAAGGGCATATTTTTGGGATACAGTGAATCATCCAAAGCCTATAGAATCTATATCCCATAACAACATAAGGTTGAAGTTAATTGAGATGTAACCTTCAAGGAAAAGATGGATTTCAAGAAATCCATAGAAGAAACTATAGAAGAAGACAAGTATGAAGAGACTAAAGAAGAAAGCACATGTCTTCCAGAAAGTCAGAATGAAGAAACATAACAACTTGATCATCTGATGCAACCATGTGAACCTATTGAATCAGTCATTGTACCCAAAACCAAGAAACGTCCAGATTGGCTTGAAGCTACTTTACAAGAAGCAGAAAGACTCAAAGCCCCAAGTGGCACCTTCAGAAAAATCAAAAAGCCCAAAATATTCTCCAGCTATGCAGCATGTATGACAAAGCTTCTAAATGAAGAACCCACCACATTTGAAAAGGTTGTTTAGAAGAAACAATGGAAAGAAGCCATGACAGAAGAACACCAGTCCATCATGAAAATTTATGTATGGGAAATTGTGCCTAGACCCAAAGAAAAATCAGTAGTAACTTCAAAATGGGTCTATAAGATCAAACATGCAGCAAACGAAACCGTGGACAAATACAAAGCAAGGTTTGTAGCTAGAGGGTTCTCCCAGAATGATCCGAAAATATCTTTTAAATGACAATGGTTGAGTTATTATGCAAGTGTTTATTAACCAATTAGGAAGATGAAATAAAGAGGAAGAATTATAGAAGAATCATCACAGCCATATGCACATATACAGATATGATATAAAGAAATAAGCATCATCAAACCATAACACCAATGTGATAACGGAGTTCGACAATCTCGCCTACGTCTCAGGGCCTTTGTCTCAGTGGGTGAGGCTTCCTTATTTCTGTTCAAAGCTCAATAAGTACATCAAAACACTACCAAAAGGTTACAAAACTGATTTGGTCTTGTTCCACCATATCTCTAGAACCCAACATAAGAAACGACATTGAAATTGGATGATCGGAGCTCCCATAAATTGTCCGCAAAGGTGCGCTCCTCAACAACTTCCCTACATAAAAATGGCTTTGGCTTGGCAAATATTCAGCATAAAACTGCTTTGAATGTCCTCCCATGGCCTCAAGAAGGTCCATTTTATATATATCTAAAGTTGGTAACCATCTCTATACTTCCCCCCAAGTTTTGGACTCAAAAAGGGCCCAGTATCCCCCAATATTGGCAAAAAATCTCCAAAACTCATCAAAAAAACACTATAATATAGATCAAATACCCACTTTTGGAGAAATATATGGTTTATCCCCTTTGGCCTAGGCGCGCGCTCCTAAAACACAGTCATATGGTATATTATGGCCAAGCGCCAGCCCCCTAGGGGTTGTGCGTTGGCCCTTACCCCGCAAGCTCCGATCACACATCAAATGCAATGGGACCGAGTCCCGAACGGTGCAGTTGGGTTGTTGGTCACCGCCCCCGAATCACATGGTGGGTAGGTGTGTGTTGGCCCGTGGCCCTCGCACCCGATCTTCATTTTTGGAGTGGAGCGTCGCTTGTTGACGAGTGGTCGCATGCAACATAAAACCCAGGGTTGTTGCCACATTCCCACGTGAATAGTTAGAACTCGTCGAGTGTTGAATCGTGGGCATATGCTCGTATAACAATCCATGGGTTGGGGCTAGGACCCAGCCCCTTTCCGCCTCTGCCCATACCATAGTTCAACTTTAAATAAAAGTGGAAACATTAAGGGGTAAGAAACACCTGGTAGGCGGGCTAGTAGCCTGACCTATGCGAGAGCTTGGTGCCCAGGGAGGTTCGCGGTTCGAACCTCATCCTCTCCAAACAAAATTTTGCAAAGAACCAACAACCAATCAATGGGTTCCACATGGCACCACGCCATTTTCCAAAACAAATTGCCACATGTCCATCAGTAATTCATCCACTTGTCTTCTAATAAGTCTACCCAGACAACAACCAACCACGTCAACACCCCTGCCACGTGTCAGACCTACCATGTCATCTGTATGGGCATGCCACATGTCACCCTTGCAGTGGTGACACGTGTCACCCCTAGATTGGTCCACCTGTCATTTCCATGTCAGCATCCTGTACAATCAGCTGTACAGACCCTGCTACTTTATCATCGATTGTGCTTGCCACGTCAGTTATACAGCCTGTACAATCAGCTTCCATGTGGCACTGTATGGACTGTACAGTCATCATTTGTTTTGCATTTTTGGAAATACGAACAGATCGCCATAACTTGAGCATACGATGTATTTTTGAGCTCGTTCAAGTTGTGTTGGGTTCGGATCGACGAGGCCTACGAACAGGTCTATTTTGAAGCCATTCTGAAAACTTTTATTTTCAGCCCTTAATGAGCCCCATCAAGCTCCTGGATCTGATTATGGATCACACCTCCCCACTAAGGACCTTTTGGTCCCCAAAAGGTTATTGACCAGTCGTTAAGCTCGGGATAGGCCACCCAGCTTGTTTCCTGTCTTCGAACTCTGTCTTGTGCACTTGTCTCATCAAGATCAACTGTAACACAATCATGATAACTGACAGCATATTGTTAGCCATTTGTACCCTGTCACATCTTACTGAAGCCACTATCGTCCATGTAGACAACATTACTAATGATAGGATCAAAAATATGACTGCAAATGAGCTGATATGTTTGTAATATTTGCACGACATTAGCTTATATCGAAGCAAACTGTGATTGATTTTCCATTCTACAATCATCTCTTGTTCTTTCTTAAGATCGATTACTTGATTTGAAACAATTATCTAGGTGTGTTGTTTACTTGAGATTACTTTCTTAATTGTTCCATAGTTTGAAGAGTTTTATTTGCCTTTACATGATGAGCATGAACCACATATTCTTGACTTGCTTTGGTTAAATGATATTGATTCTTTGTCCTGTAGAAGATTTATTTATGATCATACAAGTATGGACTGCCTAAGACCATTCCACATTCACTTAGTGGCACCACATCACATGTTACCTCGTCTACAAACTTATATGAAATTGCAAATTTGAATGTGCACTACTTTGTTATGTGCATTTGATGATGGTTGCTTATCCATTTAAGTGTGTAGGGATTATGATGCATCTGTGTTTTTAATCCCAATTGCTTAACCAATTCCTATGAAATTAAGTTAGATTGAGATCCACTATCTATCAATGTATCGACCTTAGAGTCCCTCATGATGACCCTAATGTGAAACAAATTACTTCTACAATCAAGTCCTTCACCAATTTTACCTGTCATACCAACCAATGAGACTTTAGATTCATCACCTGAATCTGATCCCTAGTATGTGGATCATGTTGTTGCTGCAATTGTTTTCCTCCCTTTCTTCTCCTTGAACTAATTCGGTCTCTTCTCATGATGCAATTGCCAACAATGGTCCTCATCATGCCCCTCTTTCTTGCAATGCTTGCAGGAGGGCCTCTCTTCCTTTCTCGTCACTGCATTTGCATCCTTTCCATGCCACTTCCTTTTGTCCTCTTTCCTTGAAGACGATTCCCCCGATACACCAACACATGTTTTCCCTGCTTCAATGTATGTGGCTTGAACAGAAACCTCATCAAGATTAGTTGGTCCAAACAGGAATACAGTCTTTTGAATATGTACAGGTAAACTGCATATATACTTCATAAGAGTTTCTTGGGTATGTAAAGGAATATCTAACATCAAAGTCATTTTATGAAATCCATCTGTGTATTCTTACACTGTTTGTCCTTTTCTTAGTTTTAAATCTTGCCATTCAATTAACGCTTTCTCTTTATAACCCAAAGGATAGAATTGTTTTCTAAGAGCAGAAATGAAACTTTGCCATAATGGAAATACATTGCCCACTTGTTGTGTGCCATTTTGCAACTTGCTTTACCACCATATGAGTGATGTGCCTGCAAGTCTCAATGATGCCAATTTGATTTGAGTGGCCTCATCCTTGATCTGTTGCACACTGCAACAGACCTCCATCTGTCTGACCCAATTTTTAAGTCTCTCTACATTAACTTCATCATCATATATGGGTAATTCAAATTTAACATCAAGTTTTAATAAAGGCATTTCATTCTTATGTTTATGAACATGTTTCTTTGCATTGGATTTAGAACTTGAACTTGAAGAAGGAGGTGAATATGGAGGTGAAGGAGGAATTTGAGGAGGATCCTCTCCTTATTCACTTTTTCCCTTTGAATATTCACCAAGTACTAGTCTCTTTCGTTCCAAGTAATCTTCATACAAATCCTTCATCATCTCCGACATGGCGAAGAAACTTTTTCGAAACTCTTTCTCATCCTGAGAAAGTCCCTCTTCCGATGCCATCTTCTCGGTTTGAGAAGCTCTCTTTCTCAATCCAATCAATGGATTCTCTTAAACAAGCTCGCCTTTACAACGAAGTATATTTTCCCTGGTTAACATGCAAAACTCAAATCCAAACGTCAACTAGATCTGATACCACTTGATCTGAAAAGATCTTTTAAACGACAATGGTTGAATTATTATGCAAGTGTTTATTAACCAATTAGGAAGCTGGAAGAAAGAGGAAGAATTATAGAAGAATCATCATAGCCATATGCACATATACACATATGATATAAAGAAAGAAACAACAGCAAACCATAACACCAATGTGATAACGGAGTTCGGAAATCTCGCCTACGTCTTCGGGCCTTTGTCTCAGTGGGTGAGGATTTCTTATTTATGTTCAAATATCAATAACTACATCACAACGGTACCAAAAGTTTACAAAACTAATCTGGCCTTGTTCTACCAGATCTCTAGAACCCAACAAAAGAAACGACACTGAAATCGGATGACCGGAGCTCCCAGAAATGGCCCGCAAAGGTGCGCTCCTCAACAACTTCCCTGCATAAAAATGGCTTTGGCTTGGAAAATCTTCAGCATAAACCTACTCTGAATGTCCTCCCATGGCCTCAAGAAGGCCTGGTTTATATAGATCTAAAGTTGGTAACCATCTCCCAACTTCCCCCCAATATCTAGCCTCAAAAAGGGCCCAATATCCCCCAATATTGGCCAAAAATAATTAAAAAATCACTATAATATAGTTCAAATACCCACTTTTGGAGAAATATAGGGTTTATCCCCTCTGGCCTAGGTGCGTGCTCCTAAAACATAGTCATATGGTATATTATGGCCAAGCTCCATCCCCCTAGGGGATGCACGTTGGCCCTTACCCCGCAAGCTCCGGTCACATGTCAAATGCAATGGGACCGAGTCCTGAACGGTGCACATGGGTTGTTGGTCACCGCCCCCAAGTCACGTGGTGGGTAGGTGTGTGTTGGCTCCTGGCCCCTGCGCACGATCCTCATTTCTGGAGTGGAGCGCCACTTGTTGACAGGTGGTCGCATGCAACATAAAACCCAGGGTTGTTGTCACATTCCCATGAAAATGGTTAGAACTCGTCGAGTATTGAACCATGGGAATATGCTCGTATAACAAACCGTGGGTTGGGGCTAGGCCCCAGCCCCTTTCCGCCTCCACCCATACCATAGTTCAACTTTAAATAAAAGTGGAAACGTTAAGGGGTAAGAAACACCTGGTAGGTGGGTTGGTAGCTTGACCTACGCGAGAGCTTGGCACCTAGGGAAGTTCATGGTTCAAACCTCATCCACTCCAAACAAACTTTTTCAAAGAACCAACAACTAGTCCATGGGTGCCACGTGGTACCACGCCATTTTCTAAAACAAACTGCCACATGTCCATCAGCAATTTATCCACTTGTCTTCCGGTAAGTCTACCCAGTCAGCAACCAACCACGTCATCACACCTGCCATGTCATCTGTACGGGCGTGCCACGTGTCACCCTTACAGTGGCGACACGTGTCACCCCCAGATTGGTCCACCTGTCCTGTCCATGTCAGCATCATGTATGGTCAGTTGTATGCACCCTACCACATCATCGCCAATTGTGCCTGCCATGTCAGTTATATGGTCATACGGCTTGTACAGTCAGCTGCCACGTGGGATTGTACGAACTGTAAAGTCATCATTTTTTTTGCCTGTTTGGTAAAACAAACATATCACCATAACTTGAGCATACGATGTCCATTTGAGCCCGTTCAAGTCGCATTGGGTTCAGATCGATGAGGCCTAAGCACACGTCTGTTTTGAAGCCATTCTAAGAACTTTGATTTTTAGGCCTTTCTAAGCCCCATCAAGCTCCTGGATTTGATTATGGATCACAGAAGGAGGGAGAAGACTATGACGAGAAATTTTCTCTTGTTGCCAGATATACTTCTATTAGAGCCATTATGTCTCTTGTTGCTTCCATGGGATAGATTTTACATCAGATGGATATAAAGACAAATTTTCTCAATGGAGCAATCGAAGAAGAAGTATACATTGAAACACCTAAAGGATTTCAAGTACACTCTAGAGACACTCATGTTTGCAGATTAAATAAATCCATGTATGGACTCAAGCAAGCTCCAAGAGCTTGGTATGCCAGACAGTTGCTTAATAAGACTTGGTTTCTCCAAGAATCATGCAGATCCAAATCTCTACTACAAAGTCGTGAACAATGCACTTGTGATTCTATTACTATATGGTGATGATTTATTCTTGACAGGTGAAGAGTCTCTCATCACCCAGTGTAAGAAGGAACTAGCTTCTGAGTTCGATATGAAAAATCTTGGTCTCATGCATTATTACTTGGGACTAGAAATATGGCAGAAGCGTGGTGAAGTATTCCTTTGACAAGGAAAGTATGCAGTGAAGATTCTTCAGAAGTTTGGAATGATGGATTGCAAATCCATGGACACTCCTATGACCACAGATATAAGAAAAGTAAGAGACTCAGATTTTTATCTAGTAGACTCGTCCCTATATCAACAATTGATTGGGTCATTGATGTATTTAGTGAATACTCGACCAAATATTTTCTTTGTTGTAAACACCCTAAGCCAGTTCCAGGTGGAACCCAGACATGAGCATTGGATAAATGCAAAGCATGTTCTAAGATATATTTGTGGGATGCTAAAATATGGTTTAATATATACCTCATCCAGTGATATACAACTTCATGGATTCACAGATTCAAATTAGGCAGGGAGTGAAAAAGATAGAAGGAGTACTTCAGGGATGTGTTTCAGCTTGGGCTCCGCTATGATATCTTGGGACAGCAGGAAACAGAAGTTTGTCGCACTCGGCACAACAGAAGCAGAATATATCGCGGCATGTGAGGCATGTACAGAAGCAGTATAGCTGAGAAAGCTAATTTCTGGATTATTTGATCATGTTCCAGATTCGACCATAATATACTATGACAATCAAAGTTGTTTAATGTTATCTGAACACCCAGTGTTTCATGAATGGTCGAAACATGTTGAGATCAAATACTAGTTTATTCGAGATAAAGTCCAGGAAGGAGAAGTGAAGCTCCAGTATATCTCCAAAGATGAGAAAACAACAAATATTTTGACAAAGCCTTTGTCCATGATAAAGTTTGCATACTTACGAGACAAGTTGGGGATCATGGAGATAACTCCCTTAGTTGAAAGGGAAGAGATGGCTCTCCAGGTTGGGAGGGAGCACTGATATATTATTGATTTATGGATAGTCATTTTCCAGTTTGGAAAATGGTTCAGGATGGGCAATTTCTTTCCAGTTCAGAAAGTGGTTTGAGATTTTCTAACGGACCATTTTCCAGTTTGAAAAATGCTCCAGATCAAACAGTCATTTTCGTAATAAAAATGGTCCGATAGATTGATGATGTACCATAGACAATGATTTCCCTTGTGGCTAGTGTGGGGGAATGGTCTAGGACAGTCATTATTCTTGGAAATCAGTTTCAGTAGTGGTCAAGTAGAATGGTTCGCCTCGCCGGGCAATCATTCTTTCAAAGTTCACAGTTGTGAGCAGTTTAAAAGAATGGTCCTTTTTGGAGGTTGGTGCAGGATAGTCATTTCCTTAGGAAATGGTCCAGACAGTCATTCCCCAGGGCAGACTCATTCTCTCCAGGTTGCACTATGTTTACTATCGGAGGAATGGCCCAGTTAGGTGAATGGTCCAAGTTCAGCAATCAGGGACAGGCATTCCCTAGGGAAGACTCATTCTATCCATGTTGCACTATGATTAGTGTCGGAGGAATGGCCCAGTTAGGTGAATGGTCCAGGCTCAGAAATTAGGGACAATTATTCTTCCATGCTTGGGAAGAATAGTCCAGACAGCCCATGGTTGATGCTTTTACTATATGAGGGCAGATGCTCTTCTAGATCTCATAGAAGTGAGTGGAAGAATGGCCCAGATGACTCAACTTGTATCATGATATTGTTTTTGCAGGTTGATATCAAATGATATGACTATTGTAGAGACTGTATGTCTCTAGACAGTAGTTGTATACTACTGTGGTGGATGTGTTCCATTGATTATGACTATGTGTCACTAGTTAGTAGTCGTGTGCTACTTGGTATGGTTGTGTACCACTAGATAGTAGTTATGTACTACTATGGATAGACGCGGTTGTGTTCTATCAGATTACATTGTACTGATTGTCATGGAGATTATCTAGTTGGATAATGTTGACGGTGCTCGTGATTTGATCATTAGATAGCATGTGTGGCTATGATGATGCTACCGGTTGAATGGTCTGTTGTGATCAAGACCATTGCCTTTTATATCTCCCTAACTAGAAGGGAGTGTTGATATTATGGTAGTTGTGGGAGGTATTAACGTCCACTTGTGACGTTTGATGAGATTAGAATATTCCAGGAAGCAAGAAGAACCCTAAAATACTTGGACATAACCCTAGAAGTAAAGTGAGCGAAAGAGAATATTTTATATTGAGTCTTTAGCCCCTAGAAAGAGAATTCGGCCCAGCCATCCTGCAAAGAGCAGTATAAATATAAGGCACTAGAGCTCATTTGAGACACACAAGTCGCAACTGCAGCAATCCAGTAGTGCGCAAGTCTGGGGAGTAGTTGCAGCTGCAATTACTGCAACCTGTAATTTCGGTCTTTCTGGGTTGGACTCTCTGATCAGTATTGGTTATCTTTTCTTGGTGCATTAGCCTTGGTTGGCTATTGAATTGCTACCGTAATTCTTCTCTCTTTCAAGGTAAAGGTGCTTGGGGGTGGCATTCGTGCCCATGGTTGAGTGAAAATATTGCTATATTGTCTATGGTTAAGCGGGCACACCCACTTTTCTAACATGTACTTACATATGTTTCAACTATATTATTCTAAGGGGTACTTGTAGGAGAAAGGATCTCCTATCATAGATCCAGAAGGATCTCAAATCCAACATACTCAGAAGAATAATGCAACCAAGGTTTGATTATTTTGATATTCATCTATTTGTTATGACATTATTTTGATCTAGGTTGCATGTTGAAGCTATGACCGTCATACTAACCTTTGGTCAAAAATTAAACTCAAGGTATTAGATGGATTAAAGTTGAGATCATAGAGTTTATTCTCTAACCCAACTTTCTGTCAAGAGAGTATATTGTCTTAGTACGAAATACAAGTTGAAGAAAGCACTTGTCATCTTGAGTGAAGGAGACTTGGAAGAAAAGAAACACACTCATTCTTGAGGACAAGACTCCAGGTTCCAAGTTTGATTAATTAAGTTGATAAGATTCAAAGTTGCACATGACAAGTTGATAACTACCCCATTACAAGTAAACACTATAGTTGAGGAAGCAATCTTTGAAAAGTATTATACTTGGTAGCATGTGAGCATATTGAGATAAACATTTAATGTAATCATTTACGAGATACAACTAACATATCCTCTAGGAGAAACTTCTTGTGTTGGTTCCAGGTTACCATGGATGAATGTTTGATCACAACACTAGAAGAGTGTTGATCTCATTTATTATTGCATTTCTTACTTTTGATCTTTGTTTTAGGCGGGTCACAAGTGATAGCTCTAAAGGAGCTATTGTGACGATTGTTTGTGCTATTGTGACGATTATTCGTGTTATTGTTTTATTACTATTATCAAAAGAGTATTATTCTTGCATGTTGTTTTGTTGACCTTGGTTTAGGTCACAGGTGATAACCCTCAGGAAGTTATAATGAAGGTTACAGAAGCCAAAAAATTAGATGAGACATGAAGCAGACTTCCCAAGTCATGTACATGACGGTATACATCCATGTACCAAAGAATATGAAGAAGTTATTTTTGAGCTCCAGAGTATCTCATATGGAGATTGATTGTAAGGAGCAGAAGGCTCTAAAGCTGACCAAACATTAGAACAAGAACTCATAGTAGACTTGTTCAAAGGATAATGAAGCCACCTTGACAGGAAGCAAAATTCACTTGAAGTTTGACTTAGATTTTCATATTTAGACTTGGTATTCAACACCAAGTATATGCCATAAGAGATTATGAAGTCCTTGTAGACTCGGAAGAAATTGAGAGTAAGATTGATCTCAGAAAGGATCATATGAACGGACAACCTCCAGGACTAGGACACAAATACCATGAGAAGACTAGATCGTAGCTTCAGAAACTTCTAGGAGATATGAAATCTCGTGGAAAGATTCCCCTGTTTCAGTGACAGAGAAGGAAGCCAGTCAGAAAGACTAGGATATGGATTTTTCCATGAGACTAGAAGAGAAGTTAGTATTGACTTCCAAGATTGATCTAACAGATCAAGCATGTTGCAGATGTACAAAGCTTGATGTGTGTCCACAGTATTCTCCCATCAAGAGGGAGAAGACTATGAAGAGACACTTACTCCAGTAATTGAAGAAATACTTCCAGTATTCATGAAGACAACCAGAAAAACCATGATTCATATATAGTATGAGATGCAGGGTGATAAATCCCCATATTTAAAATTGAGTGATGGTTGGTGCAGTACATAAGTTGGGTCATGGAGACATGACTACAATAAAATATAGAGTTACCTCCATGAAAGAATAAGAGCTACATTCGGTATCAGTTATTGATTCACTCCTAGTTTCAAATGAAGTTGTTTCCACGATGGAGTAGAGGAGTTACTCTCATATTTTAGCAGTAACAGTGAGGATGGAGCAACCATTCTCAGCTTCATAGTAGTTGTAGGTGCAGATTCCCAGTTCTAGAAGGAACAATTGTAGAAAGAGGAGAGGACATACTCTCATGCAGTGAGACAGATAGTGCTTTGCAGAGAGCACATAGAGCTAGCACATGATTGTGCAGAATGAGTTGCAGCTAAGCAAGTGTACCAGATTGGTACAATTTAATGTGAAAAATTGGTTTGAAGTTGAAGACAGAAAGACTCATGTATGCAGATTGAAGAAGGATCTGTACTGATTGAAACAAGCTCCTAGAGCTTGGTATGGAAGAATTGGCAGTTTCCTGACGAGCTTGGACTTTACCAAGAGTAAAGTTGACTCTAACCTTTACTTCAAGGTTATGAATGATGAGCCTGTTATATTGTTGTTATATGTGGATGACTTATTTCTAACTGGAGAAGAAAAGCTTATCACAGATTGCAGAAGAAGTTCGCTACGGAGTTTGATGAAAGACCTAATGCATTATTACTTAGGTCTTGAAGTTTGGTAGAGCCCAGAGAAGATCTTCCTCAACCAAGGGAAGTATGCAGTTGAAATACTGAAGAGGTTTGATATGTTGGAGTGTAAATCCATGATACACCCATGGAAACAAAGTTCAAGCTCCTGGTTGACACTTCGTCATAATTGGTTGATGTTACGCTGTACATATAGATCATTGGATCGTTGATGTATCTGACGAATACTAGGCCAGATATATGTTTTTCCTTGTGTTAGTATATGGTAGAACCCAGACGTGTTCACCTTGATGATGCAAAACATGTGATGAGATACCTTAAGGGTGTTGATTTTTCTACAAGCAAGGTTAAGCATGAAGTTCATTCAATTTTAGCATTTGTCTTAACCATAACCAATAATATTGCAACAACCAAGATCACAAGAAAAAACACCATGCACAAGAACACAAGAAGTATCATGGGAAACCCTTCTCAACAAGGGAAGAAAACTCAGCCAAATCCTTTGTTATATTCTTCAAGAGGAAGACCCTCACCACCAATAAGACCTAGCACACAAGAGGGTGTTCAAACCCTAGAAGACTAGCACCCAAGAGAGGTGCGCACTTTTCCCAAGAATATGTACTTGCTGAAATTTCCAAACTCACATGAAAGATATATTTCCTCAATGGGGAATTTACCTTTACTTATACTAGATTGAACCTGTCAACATAAGTGTTTATTGGTACAACAGGGTCGACCTCACTAGCTCGCAATATAATTAATATTAACCAGATGAATTATCTTTTACATTTATTATTAATTACGTTAAGGTGGGGTGGACATGTACCCTTTACATTACAATTAGGGTTACGGGCAGGTCTGACTCTTGACCAATATAGCAAGGGATCTTATACACCCACTACTGCTCATCCACTAGGGGCACATCCATAGGTATGTCCATATCTCTAGCTCACTGCATTACACAGAAGAACCACTTCTTCACTAGTGCTCAGCCACTAGGATCACGTTCACCTGTGCTCGTTCACATTCACGTCCACTCCATAGATCTTCTTTCCCATTGCATTACACAGGAGAGTCATCTGGAGTTTCTCGGCGACTCTTCTGCTCAGAGGAGGATAACACATCATCTTCATTTATGTTCTCATGACGATGAACCCAACACTTTATGATTTCACACGTTCACCTTGTGCTCAGCCATAGGGACGTCCAACTCTGCAGATCTCCTTTCTCATTGCGTTACATGGGAGAATCATCTGGAGTTCTTCTCAATTCTCTATAAGGAGGAGACCATCTCTACTATCCTTCTCTATCTCATATAGGAACCGCACACCCCTCTCAGGGGATTTCTCTCAGGTTTGTAAGCTGGAGAATGTCTCACGTGGTTCCAATCATCAACACTTCCTCTCAGCTAGGGAGGCATTTTCCACCAGGCCAAGTTTCTCGTGAAAATACTCGAACTTTGTCTTGGCAAGTTGTTTGGTGAAGATATATGTGATATGTTCATGAGTAGGAAGATATTACACTTGTATTGTCTTCCTCTGCACCATGTCTCTGATATAGTGATACTTTATTTCAATGTGTTTTGATCTGTCATGAAACATCAGGTTCTCAGAGAGATTTACACAGCTCTGGTTATCACGATGAATAGTAGTAGGATCCATCTCATCATCAAACAAGTCAGTCATAAGTTTGCAAATCCACACTGCTTCACAGACTACTACACTCAATGCAATGTACTCTGCCTCTGCAGTGCTTAATGCCACATAGCTTTGTTTTCTGCTACACCAGGAAACCATGCTAGAACCTAAACTGAAGCAACAACCGGAGGTGATTTTTTTGTCTACTGTGTTTCCTGCCCAATCTGCATCGGCATATCCTCGTAGGCTCAAGTACACACTGGAGGCATATCTCAGGCCATAATCAATCGTAAGTATCTCAATACAGGTTTTGCAGCTATCGAGTGTGTCTGTCTCGGTTGGCTCATAAACTGGCTAAGCGCATTTACTGCATAGCAAATGTCTGGTCTGGTTTTAACCAGATACATCAGAGATCCAATCAATTGTCAGTATAAGTGTGGATCTACATCTCCTGAACCAGTATCACTCATTTTCTTGAAATCCATTACCATTGGAGTGGGCATGAATTTGCATTCTGTCATGCCGAACTTTTTCAGTATCTCCATGGTATATTTTCCTTGACTCATGAAAATCTCATCTGTTCTTTGCCATACTTCTAGTCCCAAGAAGTAGTGCATCAAGCCCAAATCCTTCATTTCAAATTTAGCAGTCAATGTTTTTTTTCATTCAGCAATGAGTCTCTCGGAACCGGTGAGGAAAAGGTCATTCACATATAGGACCAAAATCAAACACTCATTGCCATCAATCTGATAATATAAGTTTGGATCATCAACACTTTTGTTGAAGCCCAAACTCATCATAAATCCATCCACTTTCTCGTACCAAGCACGTGGTGCTTGCTTTAGGCCATATAGGGCTTTCTTCAACCTGCATACATGAGATCTTTCATTGTGTACAATGAATCTTTCTGGTTGCTCAATATAAATTTCTTCCTCAATTTCACCATTGAGAAAGGTTATCTTTACATCCATCTGATGTAGCTTCCAACCCATGGAAGCAACTAGTGCAATGATAGATCGGATGGAGGTGTATCAGGCTATTGGAGCAAAAGTCTTGTCATAGTCAACTCCCTCTACTTGTGAAAACCCTCTGACCACAAATCTTGCTTTGTATTTTTCAATGCTTCCATCAACAACATGCGTGATTTTATAAATCCATTTGGAAGTCACTACAGACTTTCCCTCTGGTCTTGGAACAACATCCCATACATCATTTTTTAATATAGATTGGTATTCTTCAGTCATGGCATCTTGCCATACTTGTTCACCTAAAGCTTATCCATGACAAGTTGGCTCTTAGTCAATAATTTGGGTCATGGTTCAAAGGTATCTTGAAAATATCTTTGGTCTTTTTCTCTCTCTGGTTGTTCCTTGTGGGATTTATGCCCTTGTGCTTCTTGTAGAGTTTGTCAAGCCCAGGCAGGCCTTTTATGTCCAACTATAATATCTCTGGGTATGTTGCTTGGAGAAACTAAAATGGCTGGAACAACTGGATCAACTGGAGCTATTGGATCATCTGGAATAATATGTGTCTCCCTCTAAATTGTTGAAGGAGGAGAAGGTATTGTCTCACTATCAATTTCCATCTAAACTTCTCTGGATTTCTGGAAGGATACTTCTTCTTCAAAAGTAACATCTTTGCTTACTTCAATTTGTCTCTAACCAGGAATGTAGTTTCAATAAGCTTTTGAGGATTCATTGTATCCAACAAATGTGCCCTTCCTTCCTGAAGTTTCTAGCTTGGATCTCTTTTCTTTGGGTACATGAAGATACACTGGACATCCAAATATTATGAAGTGTCCAATCTCAGGCTTCACTCCAATGAAGTCTTCTTTTGGAGTAATGTTCTTTAGGATCTAATGAGGGCTTCTATTTTGAACATATATTGTTGTCATACATGCTTTTGCCCATAAAGTCATAGGTAGACTCTGATCATGTATCATTGCTTTCGTTGCCTCAATGATAGTTTTGTTTTTCCTTTCAGCTACCCCATTTTGTTGAGGGTTGTAAGGAACTGTGAACTCCCTCTTGATTCCTGCTTCAATACAAAAATTGTTGATTTATTTTGAGGTGTATTCTCCTCCATTATCTGATCTTAATATTTTGATTTTTCTTCCGGTCTGGTTCTAAATCTGAGCTTTGAATTCTTGAAATTTTGCAAGGACTCCATCCTTGTTCTTTAGAAAGTGAATCCAAGTTTTCTTGGAGTGATCATCTATGAAGAGTGCATAGTATAAGTACCCATTTAGAGATGCAACAATCATTGGCCCACATACGTCTGAATGTATCAAGTCCAAAATTTTCTTGGATCTATTGTCACTGCTTGGGAAGGATCCTTTAACATTTTTTCCAAGGGAACAACCTTTGCAGACATCTTTATGTTGAATCTATATTTCTAGTAGACCTGTTACCATTTTCCCTAGACCTGGAAGAGATCTATAATGAATGTGAGCAAGTCTTCTATGTCATAGCTCACTCAAGCTGATAGTGTCATGTAATAAGGCTTGGACTAGTTTGATGGTTAATCTGTACAAGTTGTTTTCTCAGACACCAATTATCTTGGCAGAACTTATATGAGAGTCTTTGTGCCATGCAAGAACTCTTCTTTCTGAGAAAGTAATCTTATAGATTTTGTCTTCCAAGGCAGAAATAGAGATAAGGTTCCTCTTCATTCCGGGGACATATAGTACTTATTCTAATTGAAGTTGCATGTCTGAATCTAGATGGAAGGTAGAAGTTCCAATTCCTCTCATATTATTTCTGGCATCGTCTCTAAGAACAACATGTAGATGTGTCTCTTTCTCAACGAAATGTGTTAGGTGATTTCTAAGACCGGTCATGTGTTTGGAGGCACCACTATCAATTAACCAAGTATTATCATTGGTAGAAACCATACCTAAGAATGTTGAGATGTTGATGTCTCCATTTATTTGAGGTCTTGTCTTCCTGGAACTGAGTTTTCTTGAATCATCAAGCTTTCCCCCCATCATGATTTTGCTCATTTTGGATTTTTCACAAACCCTTGTCAACTAGACTAGAAAACCTAGTGACTAGGCTAGGCTAGCACTTTTAAGTTTTTTTGGACTTATGACTGCCAACAATAAGCCTTAGATAAATATGATAGCCCTGTTAGGGTGAAGAGTTTCTTCAAAGAGTTGCAGAAACACAATTCTGAAATTTTCTACAGAAATTAGCAAAACCCTAAGGCGAAAAAGTCAAACTACTCGGAATTGCAATTTGGGACTTATTGGAGGTGCGCTAAAGGAGGTCGTACTCACTTATGTCCTTTTTAGCCTCAACGTCCAAGTTTCACGAGTTGGAAACCCTCAGAAGAGTAGGTCATACGTATTTTCTGGGAACCCTAGAAGGGTCGTACAGTTTCTATAGAAGAGAGAGAAGATGGATGGAAAATGTTTGTGCAATGGGCTCTTCAAGACCTATGCTCTGATACCATGTTGATTTTTCTATGAGCAAGGTTAAGCATGAATTTCATTCAATTTTAGCATTTGTCTTAACCATAACCAATAATGTTGCAGTAACCAAGATCACAAGAAGAAACACCATGCACAAGAACACAAGAAGTATACTAGCAAACCCTTCTCAACAAGGGAAGAAAACCCAGCCAAATCCTTTGCTATATTCTTCAAGAGGAAGACCTTCACCACCAATAAGACCTAGCACACAAGAGGGTGCTCAAACCCTAGAAGACTAGCTCCCAAGAGAGGTGCACACTTTTTCCAAGAAGATGTACTTGTTGAAATTTCCAAACTTACATGAAGGATATATTTCCTCAATGGGGAATTTACCTTTACTTATACTAGACTAAACCTATCAACAGAAGTATCTATTGGCAGAACAGGGCCAACCTCACTAGCTCACAATATAATTAATATTAACCAAATTAATTATCTTTTACATTTATTATTAATCACATTAAGGTGGGGCCGACCTGTACCCTTTACATTACAATTAGGGTTACAAGCAGGTCTGACTCTTGAACAATATAGCAAGGGATCTTATACACCCACTACTACTCATCCACTAGGGGCACATCCATAGGGATGTCCATATCTTTGGCTAACTGCATTACACAAAAGAACCACTTCTTCACTAGTGCTCAGCCACTAGGATCACGTTCACTTGTGCTCATCCACAGGCACGTCCACTCAACAGATCTTCTTTCCCACTAAACTACACAGGAGAGTCATTTGGAGTTTCTCATCAACTCTTCTTCTCATAGGAGGCTAATACATCATCTTCATTTATATTCTCATGACGATGCACCCAACACTTTGAGATTTCACATGTTCAACTTGTGCTCAGCCACATGCATGTCTAACTCTGTAGATATCCTTTCTCAATGCGTTACACAGGAGAATCATCTAAAGTTCTTCTCAACTCTCTGTAAGGAGGAGACCATCTCTATGTTCCTGCTATGTCTCATATAGGAACCATACACCCCTCTCAGGGGCTTTCTCTCAAGTTTGTAAGCTCAAGAATGCCTCACGTAGCTCCAATCAGGGTACGTTGGATTTTGGTCTATGTTATACTAAAGATCATGTCTTCAGATTGTATGGATATATTGATTCAGATTAAGATGGAAGTGTTTCTAATAGAAAGAGCACTTCAGGATGTTGTTTCAGTATGGGGTCAGCCATGACTTCATGGCAGAGTAGGAAACAATCTATTATTGCTCCCATCACGGCACAAGCGCAATATATTGCAACATGTTCCGCCAGTTATGAATCCATATGGCTTCAAATGTTGTTGACAAATCTATTTGATTTGGAGATGGAAGTCACCATGATCCTATGTGATAAACATAGTTGTATAAATATGATGTGTTCCATGATGAGTTGAAGAACATAGAGATCCGGTATCACTTCATTCGTGATATGGTGCAGAGAGGAACCATAAAGATCCATTATGTTGGCATGGATGAATAGGTTGTTGATGTGTTGACCAAGCCTATGTCTCCTGTAAAGTTTGAGCACTTTTGAGATAAGCTTGGTATAGTCTAAAAGTAATTCCCTCAAAATGGGGAGTAGTCTTGATGCCAACCTTGTGCTGAAGATTTCCAACTTCGTGTTGATGTTGTTGTGATGCCAGCCTCGTGCTGAAGATTTCCAGCTTCGTGTTGATGTTGTTGTGATGCCAAATTCATGTTGTAGATTTCCATCTTTGTGATGAAGATTTCCAGCTTCGTGCTGATGTTGTTGTGATGCCAACCTCGTGCTGAAGATTTACAGCTTCGTGTTGATGTTGTTGTGATGCCAACTTCGTGGTGAAGATTTCCATCTTCGTGTTGATGTTGTTGTGATGTCAGCCTCGTGCTGAAGATTTCCAATTTCGTGATGATGTTGTTGTGATTCCAACTTCGTGTTGATGTTGTTGAGATGCCAGCTTTGTGCTGAAGATTTCTAGCCTAGTGTTAATGTTGATGATGCTCCATCCTTTGTGTTGTGATGTTTTTGTTGTTGATGTTGTATCGGCCTTGTGTTGTTATTGATGATGATGATGTATTAGTGTTATATTAATCCATGTTGATACAGATGATGATGATGCCATTCCAACTCCTTGTTGTGGATGATGATTTTGATGATGAGAAAAACTTCTGATGATTTATAGACATGCCAGTCAATGTTCCATATGTTGTTGATGTTGTTGCCCTCTCTCTCTCTTGATGATTTTGTAGAATACCCTTCTTGTTAAGGGGGAGTGTTGAATTATTGTAACTACAAAGAGTAATTCATGTATTATTGAATCATTATCCATTATATCAATCCCCTTTTGTGGATTGATCATGTCGGGCATTGTAATTGACCAAATCCCCTTTTGTGGATTGGTCAAACCCTAATTGTATTATGCAAATTAAGAAGTCACCCCCCAGGCCTAATTAAAGTAGTTTTAACCACTAAGAAGACAAGTCGGCCCTGCCCTGTGAAGAGACAACTTTCCAGCACCTGCCAGCCAGTATAAATAAAGGAAGTCAACGTCTCATTATCTCACTCACTCATTCACTCATCAAGTGTGCAAGTTTGGTAGCTGCAATTGGGAGAAGAAGGAAGAGAGAGGCGCATTGCTCAGTGTTGGATATTCTCTAGTGTTTTGGTTTATTGCCTTGGCATTGTATTGGCTATCTATATTAAGGAAGTTTTGGTGGGTTTTCTCCCCTATGAGGGTTTCCCAAGATAAATGTTGTGTATCTTGTGATTGTGTTTCTCTCAGTGATTCTACCTATGCTATTGTTATCTAGTAAATTGAAAAGAAACATAATAATAGCTCAAAACTTAACACTTATTTGTTGCTTTCACATGGAATATTACAAACCATCCCCATCTCCCTTCCAATATGGAGTCAAACTTGTTACCACTTGTAGTACACTTGAAGTAGATGCCACTTGGTATTGATAGTTATTTGGAAGCCTATTATATTTTACTCACATATGTCATGATATTTCCTTTGACCTTGGTCTTGTTACCTGATATATGCAAACACCCTTTAAGAGCCATCGAAAAATATCAAGACAGATACTTTGGTATATATGGGGTTCAATTAAGTTACAAACGCATTACAGTTAAGGGTGGAATCCTTTGTTAGTTGGTTTCAATGATTATAATTTGGTTGGAAACCCTAACGATCAAAAGTCTACTATAACTTATGTTTTCAGTCTTGGTTTTAGACTTGTCACTTAGGCTTGTAAGAAACAACTTTCCCTTGCTTTTTCTTCAGCAAAAGTAGAATATCGAGCAATAATTAGTTCAAGTCAAGAATCCCTTTCGCTTCGACAAATCCTTTCAAAGTTGGATTCTAGCATCAACGTTCGACCACGCTCTAGTGCGATAATTAGAGTGCTATTCAACTGACCAAATATCCAGTTCAACATTAGTGCAGTGGTGAACCCAACATGCTTCACATGCACTTCATTAGACAACTTCTTCATGATCACATTCTTGAAGTGCTATATTGTTGTACAAACGATCAAGTTGTAGAAATTTTCACAAAGACCCTTACAGAAGCAACGTTTTTCAAACTTCAATCTATGTTAGAGTTTAGGAAGTTGTCATTAAGGGAGGATAGGCTATAATGTCTCCTACCTTTGTTAAAAATATAACCTCAAACACTTAGTCAATAATAGATTTCAACCTCCTATAGTTATTCACCAATAAAGCAATAGAACCACATGCAATTTACTGGAACTATGAGAAAAAGTAAAAGTGACTAAGCAATTTGAAAATATAGCAGTGGAAATATAAATGAACAGCAAAAACATTCACCACATTTGACACAGAAAATTTTGGGCAATGCCCCAAAAAAAACCCACAAGGGGAAAATCTGTCAATCAGATTCTTCTTATTGAGCTCAAGGGAAAATTATGAGTTTACAGCAACAATTTATATCAACATTACATACACAACACTTATCTCTCAAAATCTACCCAAAAACACCTCGCTTTCTGTGCCAAGCTTTGTTGTCTCATTTTATGTGCAACTGTATGGATTGATACAACAAAAAAAACAGCAGTCTGCCTCCATTTGCGTGCCCATAATTGATTGTACGGTTCAATACTCTACTATATGGTTTTCTCTCATCCAAAACACCTCAAAAACCATGCCAAACAAAAACAGTAAGGCTGCCTCAATTTTTGTGCCTTAACCTAGTTGTACGACCAACAATAAACGTTGTACGACCCACCTTCAGTTGTTGTACAAAACTTCTCTATATTTAATGTAGAAATATCCTTGGGATGTGTATCAATCCTCCTTTGTTGCTACTCTTTTCCTCATCTCAAGCTCTCTCTTGGAAATCATGCATCTTCAACTTCCACTCAAGCTCTCTTCAAAAGATGTGGCCCACCTCTCCTAGTGCTCCTTTTATTACTCATTATTGAGTAATTGCCCTAACCCTTGGTTTTCCAATGAGATAGATGGTCAAGATTAGATCTTTCCCTCATGAGATCAACAATTGTGACTTAATCATCCGCTGAGTTCACTTAAATCACTTAAGTGACCCAAAATTCATAAAGTCACCTTTACCCATTAAATATTAAAAGGTTCAACTTGACTTTATAAAATCACTTTATAAAGTCACTTTATAAAAACACTTTATAAAGTCACTAGAGAGAAATATACCCAGTCACTTCTACATACTGGGTGCCACCAATGCAGAAGTACCTCCGAGCTACAAAAATCTAACACCCTCTCTTAGCGAGGTAGGTACTTTTGGAGCCTCCACCTGGATTTGTTTCCAACCCCATCATGTCCTATGTTGTTGTCGTCGCTCCCTATGCAGTAGAAGCCTCTGCTCCCTCTAAACTCAAAGCATCTCCAACTACCTACATTGAACTCTGATCAAGAGACCTACTCATCCAAGGCCCTCTCTCTGAAGTCTCACCACTATCAGACTTAGGCTCCAACCACCCACTAGATCCAACTACAGGATGACCAAGCACTCTGTATAATCTCTCCGACCGGACACCAAGCAAAACACTTGTGTCATAAGAGATTCCCTCTGGATATAGGTAGGTCAGTCCATGAGAGAACACAATCCCACATCCATCTATCTCAAAAGATGACATAAAGAGAAATTTTACCGACAGTTCAGGAACATATAATACCTCAGCCAACTATAGATACCATCTTGACTCCAGTTGGAATTTAACACTTCCAACTCCCTTCACAGCTAGAACATGTTTGGTGCTAACCCCGCACCCCACATAGTTTTTTGAGTCAATCTTTGAAAAACTGAGGAATATAGACCTCATCCTTGTCATGTGCAAAGAATCCCCACTGTCAAGAACCATGCAAGAGTACCTGTACACCATAGGAAACCAATGCCTGCAAGACAAGCCATCAGGGAAAACTCCTTCTCGAAATTTTATGTGAACTCCTTCACTTTTGTTGATGTTGTTGTATCAACAGCCTTCTTTCTTCGATTCTTGTTCGGGCATTGGACTGCATAATGCCCCAACTTATGATATGCAAATCATCTCACCTTGCTCATGTCCTTCTTCTCACCATGAGAGGAATTCTCCCCTCTTATAGCTTTCTTGTCCTTTTTCTTTGTTAAGAGGGAAACATTCTCCTCATTCTCCTCACCCTTTGACTATCTGCTACAAAGAGCCTCCGCATGAGTCTCTTCCTGTATGAAGTCATCCCACATTCTCTCCCTGTTGGGATTGTTCTCCCTTGAGACAACACCTTTAACAAAGGTGTTCCCCTTCTCTGAAAAACGATTCAAAGCATTCCTAACCATTTATCCATATGATATAACCTCTCCAATTGTGCCAAGTTCATCATGAACTTGAGTGATTCTGGTGAGATACGAGGACAATTTTCCAGTCTCGACCATCTTTATATTTCTCAGCTTCTCTCTCAATACCATCTTGTGATTCTCATTGGAACTTTGGTATAGCTTGGTCAAAGATGCCCACATCTCGAAGGCATTTTCTTTTCCCACAATATGGGGAATAACATGGTCCTTGACCGCATCAAGAATAATCCTCTTTCCCTTCACGTTCTTCTTCTAGAAAGTTGTCAAAAGAGTTGCATCTATAGAAACAGTGACAAGATTCTTTTGTGTGTTGTTCACAATGTCCCATAACTCAACTTCCTCTAGTAACAAAAATATCCTATCCTTCCAAGGACTAAATTTTGATACCCCATCCAACCTATCTTCGAACCTCAAGCCAGTAGCCATGACCTTCTCAACTGAGACTCAGTTTTTCCCCTTCCTTCTTCCAGGAAAACCCCTCAGCACTCATTGCAAATCAAGTGTGAGATTTCTTGTCTGTTGAACCTCAGAGCTCCTGCTTTGATACCATGTTAAAAAGTTGACCTCAAACACTTAGCCAATAATATATTTCAACCTCTTATAGTTATTCACCAATAAATCAATGGAATCACATGCAGTTTACTGGAACTATGAGCAGAAATACAAGTGACTAAACAATCTGAAAATATAGCAACGGAAATATAAACGAACAACAGAAACATTCACCACATTTGACACAAAAACATATGGGCAATGCCCCTAGAAAAACCCACAAGGGGAAAACCAGTCAAGGAGATTCTTCTTATTGAGCTCAAGGGAAAATTCTGAGTTTACAACAACAATTTATATCAACATTAAATACACAACACTTATCTCACAAAATCAGCCCAACAACACCTCGATTTATGTGCCAAGCTTTGTTGTCTCATTTTTTGTGCAACTGTATGGACCAATATAGTAGAAAAACTAGAAAACGGATTCAATTTGCGTGCCCATAACTGATTGTATGATACAATACTCTATTGTACGATTTTCTCTCAGCCAAAACAACTCATAAATCATGCCAAACATCAACATTAAGGCTGGCTCGATTTTTGTGCCTTAACCCATTTGTATGATCAACAATAAATGTTGTATGACCCACCTTTAGTTGTTGTACGATACTTCTCTATATTTAATGTTGAAGTCTCCTTTGAATCTGTGCTTATCCCCTCTTTGGGATGCATGTCATTCCTCCTTTGTTGCTACTCTTTTCCTCAACTCAAGCTCTCTCTTGAAAATTGTGCCTCTTCAACTTCCACTCAAGCTCTCTATTAGAATATAGAAGATGGTGTGCTCGTTTTACCATTGACGATACCCTCGTCACCCAACCATAGGTCGAAGCCACTCTCCGAGCACCTTAACCTTGACTGAGAATTACTCTGGAAGCAAACCCTAGGCTAGATAGCCAAACAAGGTGTAGTGCATCTTCCTCCAAGGATAGCGCACCAACAATAGTTGATCAGATAGTCCAAACCCTAGCCAAGAGATAGTCCAAGCCAACACTGAAACTGGCTATTGTAGCAGCTGCACCTGCAACACTCCTCCACATGTGCGCACCAAACTGGGAACTGCAGTGTGCACCACTTGTTGTCTGCAATTCTGAGATGTTGTCAAATGAGAATTGGCGCCCTGTATTTATACTGGTTCTGCCAGATTTGTTGGGGCCGACTTCTCCTTCTGGATATGTGCATGTTCAGTATATTATTATTATTTATGGCCGACTTCTTCTCTTGGAGGCTAATAACCTAATATAAATTATTTTCTTGAGTCGACAAGACTTCTAGGGTTATTAGCCAACTCATTAGGGTTTTCTCTTGCTTTCTGGAGTCTTCTATTCTCGTCAGGTTCACACATGGAGGTAAATACCTCTCGCAGCTACCATAATATTAACACTCCCTCCTAGCTAGGGAGGTATTACAGGTAATGGTCTTGAGCACAAAAATATACCATTTACCTGGTAGCATCAATATAGTCGTCTAGACTATCTCATTATTAGATCATGAGCATCACCATCACCATCAGCTACATCATCTCTCGAAACCATACTTCATCTGAGTAATTAGACATGATGTTGGATAAGTCACTCACACCATAGAGTGATACAAGAGCCACTCTTATAATCTAGAGGAGTAAATGCTCTGAACCAATTTTCATCTGGAAAATCTCTGTTCATCATTCATCTGGACGGTGATTAATAAACTGTCGATAGTCTTCAAGGCACTTACAACATAAATAGAACACAACTGTGTCTATCCATAGTAGTACAATCCAGTGGTTCACTACCACACCAAGTAACACACAAGTACTTGATCAACAACGTATGGTTGCGAACAATGGAACATATCCACCACAGTAGTCCTCATCTACTATCATACAGTCTTCATAACAAGCATCTGATAGCAACCTACATAGAAACAATGTTATGATATATATTGAATTATTTGGGCCAATCTTTCACTCACATCTGTGAGCTTTGAAATAATATATGCCTCACGAATAGTGGAACATATCCACCACAGTAGTCTATATCTATTGTCTTCGTAACAAACATCTGATAACAACCTGCACATAAACAATGTTATGATATAAAATGATTTGTCTGGGTCAATATTTCACTCACGTTTGTGAGATTTGAAAGAATATCTGCCCTCATCAGCAATGGGCTATCTGCCCTATTCTTCTCAAACAAGGAAAAAGGATTGTTTATGATTTATGAGCATGGACCATCCCTCACCCTGGGCCATTCTTCCTACACTAATCAAAGTGAACCCTGGACATAATGTATAAACCCTAAGGAATGTCTGAGTCTGGACCATTCCTCACCCTGGGCCATTCCTCCTACACTAATCAAAGTGTGCCCTGGAGAGAATGTATAAACCCTAAGGAATGTTTTTCCTGGACCATTCCCCACCCTGGGCCATTCCTCCTACATTAATCAAAGTGCACCCTGGAGAGAATGTATAACCCTAAGGAATGTTTGTCCCTGATTGTTGAGCCTGGACCATTCCCCACCCTGGGTCATTCCTCCTACACTAATCAAAGTGCACCCTGGAGAGAATGTATAAACCCTAAGGAATGACTGTCCGGACCATTTCCTCTGTTAACCACAAGAGGAAAAGACTGTCCTGCACCAACCTCCAAAATGGACCGTTCCTCATGTTAACCACAATGAGAAATCGTTTTCCGACGAGGCGGGCCAGTCTTCTTGAGTAACCCTCAAGAAGAGAGATTGCCCTAGACCACTCCCCATGTTAACCACAATGGGAAGTCGTTGTCTATGATACATCAGCAATCAGACTACTTTCCATGTTAACCACAATGGAAAGTAATTTTCCGTCAGAAGTCTCAATCCACTTTCCGAACAGGAAAGCATTTGTCTAAGATGGACTATTTTTCAATCTTTAAAGATGAATGTCTTCAATAATGTTTTCAATGCTCCCTCCTAACTTGGAGAGTCATTTCTTCCTTTTTTCAATAAGAGGGAAGTTGTTTCCACGAGCTCTAGCTTGAGTACGCAAATTGTTTCATCTTGGATAGAACCTTTACCAAAATGTTTGCTTATCTGCTCATCTGTGGAGATATGTATTGGAGAGATCATTTTTCCTTTATGGACTTCATCATGGATAATGTAATGCTTGATTTCGATTGTACTTTAATCTGGAACATTGTGAAGGCTTCATGTAGATCTGAACAATAGAGTATATCATAGTTGGAAAACTGGAACATCTTTGTGTGGCACTTCTTCTGTCATCATGAGATCTGATCTACTGAGTAGTCATCTTGATGTTATAGTAAATCTTCACCACGCTTTTGTTGTGCACTGGAGGTTCTCCACCAAGTTTTCTTCTTCTATCTGCATATAGGAGTCTCTTTCTGGTATGCCTCAAAGTCTTGAAATTGCTCTTCATACGCTCTTTATTCAATTTCTTTGGAGAACATTCTTTGCATTCATCTGATGTAGAACTCCAACTCATGGATGTTGCGGATGATATAATGACTTATGTAGAGATAAGTTTGGTTTACTGGAACAAGTAATCATCATAGTCTTCTCCCTCCATCTGGGAGAACCTCTAGTTCTAGATCTCACAATGCTTTTATTCATAAGTCTTCCATACATTGTTCTTCATCACGACTTTCAGTTCTTCTTCTTGATTGCTTTTAGTGAGTTCATATCAGGCTGGTAATCTTGTGATTCTTGATACAATGACTGGTTGTTCTGGTTCCTCTTTCTTTCTTGGAATCCTCATGTTCTTCTTCATGTTTTTCTTTAGCTCTTGGGTCCATGGAGTTTCTTATAGATTCCATGCCCTATAGATTCCACTTCTTCTTTTCATCATAAGATCACGGATCTGGATGGACAACCAGGAATACTTTAAGGATTATTTTCGAAGAAGTCTTCTTCTGCGGTTGAACTAAACACATACTATCTTTTATGGCTACTACAATGGATACATACTTCATCATCTTCAATGGGTCATAGGATTAGCTCCCTCCTAATCCTTGCTTCATGTAAGAGTGCATATAATCGACTCCCTCCGTCTAACGGAGTCCATGCTTTCATCTGCATCCTTATTGTCTTCTGCAATATATACTTTGCTCTCTTGTCTAACAGAGTCCACGCTTCCATCTGCATCCTTATTGTCTTCTGCAATGTACAATTGGCTCTCTTGCTTTTGTCTAGTTGTCTTCTACAAAACGTCATAAGTCTTTTTCCAATTTCTTCTCGATTGCTGACTTCTTTCTGTCTTTGCTTCTTCTAGTTTTCTTCATGATTGATTCGGCTTATCTTGCAATAGCTTCTTCATGATTTGTATTTCATCCTTTCATGTGTATTATCTAATGATATCCATTTTCATCTTGTTTGTTCTTTCATAGGTATAGTTCTTCTTGGAACACATTATCTTCCAAGAGATAGATATACAAGATATGTACAGAGACGATGCAAACAAAATATGTACAAGAAATAAGAAGAGTGTTGTTACCTTTTTAGAAGAAGAAGTCTCTTCCACCCTGCTTAGTCTTCTTTGTAGGTTCCTTTTCTTCGGCAATCGATGCTTTGTGTTTCTCCTTCCTTTTCTTTAGCTCAGGACACTGATTCTTGTAGTGACCGTACTTTTGACAGTTGAAGCATTGTACTTTTGAAATGTCTTTCTCTTGATTTGCCTTCCTCCTTGAACCTAACTTTCTTTTGTTCCTGAAGTTCTTGAATCTTGATGTGAAAGCTTGATCGTCATACTTATTTTGGGGTTTCTCTCTTGCATTGATCCTTGATTCCTCTTGAGCATAGCAAGTCCAAAGTTCTTCAAATGTTGGGTACTCCTTCCTTGTGTTCATGCTTGCGGCAAATTCATCCCATGTCTTGGGAAGACCATTGAGTACTATGTTCACCAATTCCTTCTCTGAAGTGATCTCTTCAATAGTTTGTAGTTGATCTCTTAACTGGGAGATTCTTACAAAGTATGATGTTATGTTGTCATCATCATTCATCTTCATGTCACGGAGCTCATTCTTTAGACTCATAACTTGTCCAATGTTTCTGACTAAGAAGAGATTTGTTAGGGCATCATACATCTTCTTCGATGAGTCGAGATGGGAGATGTAGGGTATCAAATTGTCTTTTATAGAATCCACTATGATACTCATGGCATTGATGTCAACATCTTTGAACTTCTCCATAGCTGCAACGTTCTGCGGTTCCTTCTCTTTTCCTTCTTTGAACTCTGGCTTCATGATCTTTCCTTTCACGATATCCAACACTTTATTCTTGGCAAGGATGAGGTCAATCCTTGTCTTCCATGCTCTGAAGTTAGAGGCTCCATCTAACTTGTTCTCGGACTTCATAGAGTTAATCATGGCTTCTTGACTTGGTCAAACCCTAGATTTGACCAGAAATCCAAACTTCACATCTCGACCTTCTGAGAGTATCAGGAGATGCATTAGGCTAGCGCGCACTGATCTGTCCGGAGATTAGGTCAATCTCTTCACTGAAGGTACTTCAACAAGAGATTTAGGGTTTCTGCAACTGCTCCTGCTAGTAACCCTAGCGGCAATGTCTTGGGAGCTACTTCTGCTAGTAACCCTAGCGGTAGTGTCTTGGGAGCTACTTCTGCTAGTAACCCTAGCGGTAGTTCCTCAACGAGCTCAATATCCTAGCGACTATGTTTCCTTCCAGCGTTTAGACTGAATGAAGGAGGTGTGGGCCCATAACCCGTTAGAATATAGAAGATGGTGTGCTCGTTTTACCATTGACGATACCCTCCGAGCACCTTAACCTTGACTGAGAATTACTTCGGAAGCAAACACTAGGCTAGATAGCCAAACAAGGTGTAGCGCATCTTCCCCCAAGGATAGCGCACCAACAATAGTTGATCAGATAGTCCAAACCCTAGCCAAGAGATAGTCCAAGCCAACACTGAAACTGGCTGCTGTAGCAACTGCACCTGCAACACTCCTCCACACGTGCGCATCAAACTGGGAACTGTAGTGCACACCACTTGTTGTCTGCAATTCTGAGATGTTGTCAAATGAGAACTGGTGCCCTGTATTTATATTGGTTCTGCTAGATTTGTTGGGGCCGACTTCTCCTTCTGGATATGTGTCGGTTCAGTATATTATTATTATTTATGGCCGACTTCTTCTCTTGGAGGCTAATAACCTAATATAAATTATCTTCTTGAGCCGACAAGACTTCTAGGGTTATTAGCCAACTCATTAGGGTTTTCTCTTGCTTTCCGGAGTCTTCCATTCTCGTCAGGTTCACACGTGGAGGTAAATACCTCCCGCAACTACCATAATATTAACACTCTCCTCAAAAGATGTGCCCCACCTCTCCTCTAGTGCTCCTTTTATTACTCATTAATGATTAACTGCCCTAACCCTTGGTCTTTCAATGATATAGATGGTCAAGATTAGATCTTTCCCTCATGAGACCAACGGTCGTGAATTAATCGTTTGTTAAATTCACTTAAATCACTTAATTGACCCAAAATTCATAAAGTCACTTTTACCCATTAAATATTAAAAGGCTCAACTTGACTTTATAAAATCATTTTATCAAGTCACTTTATAAACTCATTAGAGAGAAATATGCTCGGTCACTTCTACATGTTGGGCGTTGCCAATGTAGAAGTACCTCCAAGCTAATCTGAACATGCTGATTTTTCTTAACACTCTAATGCAGCGGAAAATAAACACATGAAGACACAAAACATTCACACAGAAAATACTCATAGATTTTTGGTCAAATGACCCTGGAAAAACCCAACTGGGAAAACCGATCTTGTGCTTGGTAGTTTCTTTTATTCAGCAATGGAAATGTTCAAAAAATTTACAACTGTTGGGTTAAAGAACCATATGAGGAAAAAATTATGCCTTCAACAAACTCACAACCCTCACACTTCCTTTCCCTACTCATGACTTGCTGCTGGGTGTGTCATACGACTCGTACGATCCTCATGTACGACCCAGATCGAGTTGATACACGTTGGTTGAGCATGGGGATGGTTGGATGAGTCGAAAGGGGGCCATAGAACCTCTTCCTCTACTGCTAAAGCTATCTCTTGTAGCTGGAACATGCTCCTCTCTACTTTTGAAGCTTCCTCACCAAGTCAAATTGTCCATAATGAGCCTCAAAAACCCTTTTTATGCTTAACAAATCGACTTGGGCCCACTAGAATTCTCAATGGCTCGGATTAGATCTTAATGGAGGGCTCTTATCGATTGTCTAATCATTATAGGAAAACTATAATTTTTCCTAAGTCATCTAAGCATAAAAGATAAATTAATTTTTGGGCCCCTCTTTGTGGGTCCCCTGCCAGATTTGGTGCACCTCTAAATCTAGCGAACCCTTCCACTCTACCTCCAATTTTAACACTCCCTCTTAGAGAGGAAGGTGTTCTGCACTACACAAGGTTTATCTCTGAAGTAGACAAAGCTTGACCTTGAAAATGCCTTGGTCAGAATATCTAGTACCTACTCTCCTATTGGCAAGTACTGGAGTTTTACTTTTCCGCGTTGAACGAAATCTTTGATATGATGGTATCTGATCTCAATGTGTTTGGAGCAATCATGAAACACTAGATTTCCAGAGAGATTAATGCAACTATGATTGTCACAGTGTATGATTGTGGGATCTAATCCCTGACCAAAAAGTCCCACAAGAAGCTTCCTCAACCAAATTGTCTCATAGGCATCCATGTTGGCATCCATATACTCGGCCTCAGTTGAGCTCAGTGCAACTGATCTTTGCTTCCTATTGAACCAGGAAACAAAGGTTGATCCAATACTAAAAGCACACCCTAAAGTGTTTTTCTGGTCAATGGAACTCCTTGCCCAATCAACATCAATGAAGCCCTGAAGCCTCACACCATCAACCTGCCTATACCACAAGCCATAATCTGTAATGCCACAGAGATATCACAACACATGTTTAGAAACAACCCAATGTAGCCTGGTGGGCTCTACCATAAACTGGCTCAATTGGTTCACTGCAAAACATATGTCAGGCAGTGTGTTAGTGAGATACATCAACGACCCTATGAGTTGCATGTATAAAGTGGCATCGATCCTCTCGGCTCTGCTATAGTCCACCTTCTTCCAGTTGGTGACTTGAGGAGTGGCCATGGCTCTGCAATCCTGCATGTGAAACCTCCTGAGAATCTGCTCTGCATATATGCCCTGTCCCAAGGAGGTCTCACCATCACCCTGCCAAACCTCAAGTCCAAGAAAATAGTGCATCAACCCTAAATCCTTCATCTCAAAATCACATATCAAGGTGCTCCTTGCAATCCTGGATCAAGCTATCTTCTCATGTCAATGTCAAGTCGTCTACATAGAGAACAAGAATGAGCAACTTGCCCTCAACCACTATGTAGTAAAGGTTTGGATCTGCTTCACCCTTGGTAAATCCCAATCCAAGAAGTTAGTTGTCAATATGGGTGTATTAGGCCCTTGGTGCCTCCTTGAGCCCATAAAGAGCTCTCTTCAGCCTGTAGACATGTGTGTCTCTGCTGAATGTCTCAAACCCCTCAAACTGCTCCACATAAATCTCCTCCTCAACCACTCTGTTAAGGAAGGCAATTTTAACATCCATCTGGTGGACTTTCCACCCCATCTGTGTTGAAATGGAAAAGATAACTCTAACAGACTAATATCACACAATAGGTGCAAATGTCTCATCATAGTCGACCCCTCGACCTGTGAGAACCTCTTGGCTGCAAATCTGGCCTTGCATTTCTCCACACTCCCATCAGATCCTTGCTTGATCTTATATACCCGGTGTGAGCCAACCACAATTTTTCCCTCTGCTCTAGGAATTATCTCCCACACATCATTTTGCATGATAGAGGAATAATCCTCCACCATGGAATCTCGTCAAACCTATTAGGAAGCTGCCTTCTTATAGGAAGAAGGCTCTGAGTCTATCAACTCAGTCATAAGTGTCAAACAACCTGTATACCTCTTTGGAGGTTTGCTCTGTTTGAATGTAGAAGTGGGGGCCTCGACTCTCTCCTCAACCTCCCTAATCAATTTATCTTCCCACTTGACGTGTCTTCTCCCTGAGCTGGGAGTCACTGGTTGTGTGGGATCCACTTGCTCCTCTCTCTCCTCCTCAATATTCTCCTAATCATGTTGCTCGACCTATCTCACTGTTGGCTAAGTAGGTGACCGAGGGCTTGGATGAGCCTACTACTCCTCGTCCTCTACTGGTGTTTGCTCACATTCTAAGGACTTCTTGAGATCCCTTCCCTCCTCAAACCTGACATCATGCCTGATCACTATCCTCCTGAGTGTTGGAACATACACCCTATATGCCTTGGTTGTCTCACTATAGCCTACAAATATTCCCTTTATTGTTGTGGGCTCCAACTTCTTCCTTCTCTCCAAAGGTACATGGTAGTAGACCAAACTGCCAAAGATCCTGAAATGAGAAACATCGAGCCTCTTTCTTGTGAAGGCCTCCTCTGGTGTAGCCCTGCCTAGCACTTTGTGTAGACTCTTGTTTTGTAAAAAAGCTGCAATGTTGCATGTCTCGACCCAAAGAAACATGGGTAGCCCCTGGTCATGCAACATGGCCTTGGAAACACCCACTATGTTGTGATTCTTGTGCTCAGCCACCCCATTCTGTTGAGGATGGGGTGTAGTGAGCTCTCTCATGATGCCCTCCTTGGCACACATGTCCTTGAAGGCGTTGGAGATGTACTCCCCTCCATTATTGGACCTCAAGGCCTTTATCTTCTTGCTGGTATGGTTTTCAACTAAGGCCTTGAACTCTACAAACCTAGACAACACTTCATCTTTCTTTTTGATAAAAAATATCTAAGGTTTACAAGAATGGTCATCAATAAAAATAACATAATACATGAACCCACGAAGGGATGGAGAAGAGAATGCTCCACAAATGTCTGAGTGAGTCAGCTCCAATATATTCTTGGCTCTGTCATCTCTGTTGATTAAGGAAGTCTTGGCATACTTTCCAAGGGTGTAGCCCTTGCACACTTCATGATGATCTACGCTACATGGTGGCAGTCATGTGGCTATCTCCCCCAGAACTTTCAACACCCTATGGTGCAAATGACCCATGCACCTATGCCAAAGCTCTGCTAGATCACGACCTTGTTGGTTGTCCTTTTTGTTGTTCAACGTTGTTGTAGCCTAAAATTGTAACATGTAGAGGGTTTTTGACCTAACTCCAATTTGCACTGTTGTCCTGGAGTTGGGAGGTTTCATGAGGACCTTCCCTTTGCAAAAAACACTTCATAAGCTAGATCTTCAAGCTCTGAAATTGACACTAGATTTTTCTTCAGCCCTGGAACATAGAGAACATCTTTGATATAGAGAGGTTTTCAAGAATCTATCTCAAACTTGACAACACCTACACCTTTGTATTGGTATTTGCAATCATTTCCCAACTCAATATTGAACTGCATGTCCTTTTCTGTTAGCTGGATGAAATAATTTGTGTTCCCTATCATATGGCATGAATCCCTACTCTCAATATACCAGGTACTACTGGTCACAGAGTTGGCCATACACACAATAAGTGAGAAATCCTACTCAAAACGATATGAGAACTCCTCTATTTTTGTTGAAGCTAAAACTGGCCCTTCTTGGACCCCTTCTTGCGCTGAGAACATTTAGTAGCATAGTGCCAAAACTGATGGCACTGAAAACACTTCACTTTGTTGAGGTCTTTCATGGGTTTTCCTTGTCCTATTGAGCTGGACTCAACCCCTCTTGAGCCCTTTTTACCCTTGGCTTTGCCCATTCACTAGTTGGGGAAAAATTATCCTTATCAACTTATTATTTCACATGAGACCTAGATCTGGTCTGCTTCCTCATCTCCTCCTACACACAGTCGCTCCATAGCCACTCACAATTTGGAAGATTTTTTCTGCCACTAACAACATCTATGAACTTTTCCCATGATTTGGGAAACTCCAACAATGCAAAACTGACCATATCTTTGTCTGAAACTGTTCCCCCCACCTTGGAAATCTCGTCCTTGACTTGAGTAAATCTGGCGAGGTAGGAAACAATTGATTCAGACTTCGCTATTTTAATATTTCTCGGCTTGTCTATGAGTACAAGCTTCCTTGTTTCAGTCATACCCTGGTACAACCCTATGATGGTTGTCCACATCTCCCTTGTTATCTTTGTTCCTGCAATGTGAGGTATAATGTGGTCCTTGACTCCCTCAAGGATAATTATTTTGGCCTTAGTGTCCTTCTTGTTGTGTTGGGCCAGTTGTTGAGGATCTACTGGAGTGGCTGGTGGGCTGTCCACAAATTCCCAAACTCCCTGCTCCTAAAAAAAAACTCCTATCATTTCCCTCCAAGAATAGAAATTAGAGGCTCCATCAAGACGGACCTCGGATCTCAACCCCACATAAGCCATTATGCTCCCCAAAAACATAGGCCCTAGCTTGCCTTGCCAGAAACCCTAGCACACTAGTTGGGTCGAGCTCTTTGTGGATGAAATGTTGTTCCTGAAGTCTGTAATAGTAAATGTTGGTCTTCAATCAGAGGCAAGTCTCTGATACCATGTTAGAATCTTATAAAAAATAGAACCCAGTTTCAGATTTAGTAAAAATAAAGAATAGAACTGAACTTTAACTTCAAAATATGAACATGCTGATTTTTCTTAACACTCTAATGCAATGGAAAATAAACACATGAAGACACAAAACATTCACACAGAAAATACTCAGAGATTTTTGGTCAAATGACCCCGGAAAAACCCAACTGGGAAAATCGATCTTCTGCTTGGTAGTTTCTTTTATTCAGCAATGGAAATTTTCATAAATTTTACAACTGTTGGGTTAAAGACCCTTTTTGAGGAAAAAATTATGCCTTCAACCAACTCACAACCCTCACGCTTCCTTTCCCTACTCACGACTTGTTGTTGGGTGTGTCGTATGGCCTGTACGACCCAAATCAGGTTGATACTTGTTGGCTGAGTGTGGGGATGGATGGTTGAGTCGAAAGGGGGCCATACAACCTCTTTCTCTGCTCCTGAAGCTATCTCCTGTAGCTAAAACCTGCTCCTCTATGTTGTTGAAGTTTCCTCAACAAGTCGAACTATGCATAATGAGCCTCAAAAACCCTTTTTGTACGGCAAGTCAACTTGGGCCCACCGGACTTCTCAATGGCTAAGATTAGATCCAAATGGAGGGCTCAGATCGATTGTCTAATGATTATAGGAAAAATATAATTTTTCCTAAGTCATCTAAGCATAAAAGATAAATTAATTTTTGGGCCCCTCTTTGTGGGTCCCCAGCTAGATTTGGTGCACCTCCAAATCTAGCGAACCCTTCCACTCTACCTCCAATTTTAGCAATCAAATTAGACCTTGTAGCCTCACCATCAACGACGCACTTGTAATGGAGGGTCTAATCGATTGAGCTAATTAGTGAAGCTTTAACAAGAGAAAATACAAAGTAATATTCATGTTTGGATGAACGACCTTGACAAACTTAAAACATGGATTTGATATTCATTAGTTGACCTTTAGTACTAATATTTGAATGACTAATGACCAATATAAGTAGTGATGGCCACATTCAAACATCATTATAGAAACATATCTACATATATGTGACATAAGGCTACATCTCCTTCCAGAGGATTTGGTATAATAATTGGTATACATTTTCTCACTTTCTTCTCATAGACAATCATTCAAATTAATCAAACTATATAAGGTTGGTGGAATTTGAAACAAAATTAAGTATTGATGATTCTCTGATTGGTCAAACGAACCATAACCCATTTTAGGTTAGATCTATTTGAATCATGTGACCTCTTTATCCCCCTTGAAAGTTTGTTATCTATAAAATGTATTAACACACGAGGTCTTTAGTCAGTTTCCATGATTGTACAAGGGAACCCTCTCCTACCTTAGGAGGCACAATGAACTTAATTTAAATAACTAGCTTAACGTAGTTAACTGCCTATTTGAAATTACTTTAGGAGCTAGATTCCATCCTTGTGGTTTTTTAGTATTCCTCTTTTCCTTAATACAATCTTAGCCTTAAGATATACATCCTTTAATTTTAACGAGTCATTGCTAAGTGATAAGTCAAGTGAATTTTTCTCACAAAAACCCGAGTTTAATTCCCATCAAAACATATTATTGTGCTAATGTGGGTAATTATTTTGTTTTTTTCCCAAGAAAATATGTTGATATTTCAAAAAAAAAATCAAAATATACATTCTCCAACACGACGACTCTTTAGAAATGCTCTCATATCTAACTTATCTATCCCATAGCAACACATTACAATCATCCATAAATAATTTTATATACAATTCAAACTACTTGTCTATACTATAAAACATCCTTGGAGCATTAGCCCCAGTCACAATACTTTGACTAAAACAAAAGGCCCACAAATCATATAAGGTACAATGTAGATTTATAAGATAGCACCTCTCCCCTAAATCTTGAATAACCAAGGTACCTTCCTATAGAGAAAGAACATATTTAAAAAGTGAATCTATCTTTGAATTAAACACTCAAAAAACATAGGAGGAGATGAAGTTAAACTTAAGTTTTACCTCTAGTACTCTATGCATAATAGGACCGAGAGCCAAGTTTGTGATTAGACACTTGTTGATAGCTAATTATTGTGTTATCTCGACAACAACTCACAATAAATTGCACATAGTTGATTTGTTTTAGGCAATGTTTTTTCTCCAAGAAAAAAATGTATATTTATTATTTCAAGAAAAAAATTGTTTTAGGTAATGTATCTCAACATTGAAACATTTTTTCTGTTGTAATCTCGACATAACATTTATCAAAGAAAGGCTCTGCAACCTCGGGATCCCTCATCGAGATCCCCCTGACAAATCTTAGGGTTCCCTGAGATCGCTTTCATGGCCTTGGGAACGCCCCCCCCACAACCCCTCCAGTCGCCAGATCTAGAAGCGTTTCAAACGCTCATTACCTCGTACACAAAGTCAGCAAAGGACGCGCAACCCTCCAGGTTCATTAAAAGGTTAGAAGAAATACCAAAGGTAGCAGTCCATTCCACCTCGGCCAGACCCTTTGCCCTGCGGTTGGATGAAAACGGCTTGATAGGTCAGTTTACAGGACTCTGGCCATCCCCCAAAGCTATGGCATCTTGGTTGGATCAAAACTGGAGGAAAATCATCAAAGGACAGCTCTCAATAGCCTTCCGTGGAAAGGGATTCTACGTCTTCCTCTTTGAAAATAAGGCAGATCGTGATCTGATATTTCGAAGCGGACCGTACTTCATGGGTACCAGAGGAATGTATCTAAACAAGTGGACTCCAGATTTCAGCCCAGAGAACGACATCCCCTCAGCTGTTCTAGTGTGGGTTTGGCTTCCATTTCTACCCCTACATTGTTGGAACGATGAAACAATAAAAAATATAGGAAACACCCTGGGAAGGTTCATTGATCGAGCCAAACCACGAGAGGGCTTACAATCCTGTGCAAGGCTATGTGTGGAAGTAGATCTAGAAAAAGGATTGCCAGAAGCGATACAACTAATACTATATGGATGGACCTACACTTAGATGGTGGACTACGAACAACTCCCATTTAAATGTAAATGCTGTCATGAGTATGGTCATTTTGCCAAAAATTGCCCCAAATCATCTCAGGAGAATCTAGACAACAAAGCATCTGAACAATGGCAACAAGCAAAACGGAAAAAAATGGCGAACAAAACAGGGAATTTGCAACTGGATCGAAAAAGCAATAATGCTCCCCCATCTCCAAGAAAAGGGAAGGGCATAATCCAGATCGAGGATGAAGCCGAAAGTAGCGAGAATAAATATGAAACCCTGGAAATCCATGACCCAGAATAGACGAAGACAAAGGAAAATATGGAAGAAAACTCTAAGGATCTGGATGCGAACAAAGAAAATCTGGTAGAAAATCAAGATCCATAGATATCAGATGTACATCAAGAGTAAGAAGACGAAAGCCAAGAGGAATCTAGAGAAGAAATGGAAATAGAAATCCCCAAAATGACCCCAACTACGAAAGCTAGCAAGAAAACAAACAAAGCCAAAAGAGAGAAAGCGACTACACAAGATAAGGATCTAGGAACACAACCTACGTTGGAAGAAATCCTCCGAAAAGAAGAGAAAAATGGGAAAGCTCAACCAACAAAGGGACAGACACACCCCTCAAAAGGAGGGTCCAAGCACAACAGTAAGTAATGAAGGTTGTCTCCTGGAATTGCAAAGGACTGGGCCAAGCGGAAAAGAAAGAAGCACTACACAAGCTGATCAGAACTGAAAAACCCCAAATTCTCTTAATCCATAAGACGAAACTCAAGGGCAGTGAAGTCCTCAGAGAAATCAAACAACTCTGGAATCTTAGTAAAGGAGTGGCAATAAGTGCAAGAAGCGCCTCAGGAGGAAGTTGCACAGTTTGGAACACCCAAATCTTCAAGGAGGAACAAAGAGAGAAATCTATCCACTGGACGATGGTCAAGCTAAAGCATCTACAAACATGTATTACCTTTCATGTATGCAATGTTTACATGCCAAATAATATAAGGGAAAAAAAAGAATGTTGGGAAAATATGTCGAAACTAAAAGACATAGATGCACAAGAAAATTGTATTATAGCTAGAGACTTCAATAAAACACTACATCAAGGGGAGAAAAAGGGGGGTTCCATCGTAAGAGACCAGTATAGAGAAAACATGGAAGACTTGATTGCTGACCTTGACCTTTTCGACGTAAAACCCTCGAAAGGAAAATATACTTGGAGCAACAAAAGGACTGGGGTGGGTCACATAGCTGCTAGGCTAGATTGTTTCCTTATTCACAGTCCCCTTCTACTCCTCTTGATGGATATTAGCTCTCAAATAATCCCTTGGGGGATTCCAGACCACCGACCTATAACTCTGACCCTAAATAAGGCTGGAAATCTTGGTCCCATTCCCTTCAGATTCAATCCTCTCTGGATGGAATCCCCAGACTTTCTCCCCCTTATTTCCTCAACCTAGTCCACCTGGATAAATGGAACCCCAATGTAAATATGGGAACAAAAACTTATAAAAACAAAACAAGCTCTCAAAGCCTGGGCAAAGGTTGCTTTCCTCAGCACAAAGGATGAGGTGCAGCGGTACAAACAAAATTTAGAAGAGATTAATCTGGAAATGGAAGACAAGAAAGTGACTCAGGAACACCTGGAATAGGAACAAAATCACTTTCAAAAGTATCTAAAGGCGCTACACAATGAAGAAAGAGAATGGAGGTTGAAATC
>ML796995.1:207265-218970 GCA_009831015.1 Picea engelmannii
CCAAGGATTCCAAGGACCTCCACTACCAGAAAACTTTTAAAGTTGTAATGCCAAGTGAGCATGCATTCCACTCACTAGCAAAGAAGAAGTTTATTGGCCTAAGATTCCTCATTGAAAAGGCAAAGACAATCTAGTCCTGCACATCTCTTTGAAGGTAATCTAGCCTTAGAAATTACAAAGAGAATGCCTTAATCTGCCAATTCAATGGTCTATAGCCAAGCTCATCAGTGTTAATATATTGGACAAAAGAATATTGAATAAGGATTTTACAATAAGCTTTTGCACTAGGGGATTTTTCATAGTTTACTTTCAATATTGTCAATTGGGTCTAGCTTGGGTGGTTAAGAGGAGAAGTCGTTATCCTACCCACTTAGGTTCATATCTCGCTTGCGACATATTTGCTCCTCATTGGCCGACTGGGGCAAACAAGGTACCAGCAATCTCACTCTTCTTAAGTGATTGAGGGTGGGACACGATGTTTCCAAACATTTAATTATATTCACTGATCTTGTGACCCATGCACACATAAGTGGATCAAATCCCACCTCCATGTCTTTCAATTTTCTAAGCCCGAGGGTTAGCTCAATTGATTGTTGCCAATGTCACTAGGCATTTGGCTAGTTCCATGTCAGTGGGTGCCCGATTTTAATCCCCCTATGTGGGGTGCACTAGTCTATGTCAAAGAAGTTTACTAGGAATACCATCCATGAATCTAGGGAAGCATCCCTTAGGTTTCTCCGCAAAGTTTTCCTTGGGAAAAAAGTTTACTTTGGATATCTCAAAGATAAGAAAAGAGTTGGATATCTCAAAGATAAGAAAAGAGTTATTAAGGGCAATCTCTAGTTTTTGGAAATGGTGAGTCTCTTTTGAAGTCTTCAATGCCGGAGTTTAGCCTAGCCACCATGTCAATTACTTGTACACATGTTTGGAAAAAGCTTTCAAATCTCCCCATCCACCTCCTATGATGAAAAGGTATTGGAAATAATTGGTTATTCGCTGGGTATGACAAAAGCGATAAAGATGGAGGTCAACAAACCTATGCCAGAATGTGCATTGATTTAGTATTAATGCAAAGGTTTGCCTGATAGGGTAGTCTCAGATATGGATGGACTCAATTGTTAGACTATGAAAATACTACCTTCAAGTGTGGGTTTTGCCATGGCACCGATCACTCAATGGCATCCTACTGCCAAAAGCTTCAACAGAAGGAGAGTGAGAAGAAATATCAATTGAATCCTCCTTCCACAGATGAAGATGGTTTCCAAAAAGTTAAGAAAAGATGAGAGAAAAAGTACAATTAGTTCAGTAATCAAATTTAGGAAGAAAAGGGAATTGGCATGAAGGGAAATGACTCCCTTATAAAGGACCAATCCAGATATTAAGGCCTTGACCCTAGCAGATATTAAGGCTAAGATACAAAAAAACAAAAAAATCCTCCGGTTATCGAGGCTTCCCTCTGCAAGACAAAAGGTCAGTTTATAGAGGAAGTCTCGAGGAAGCAAACAGATTTAAACTCTGAACAGGAATGATTTTTTCCTGCTTCAGTGTGGTATATCTGGCAATATGAAAATATAAATTTATCATATCGTTGGTGCGGTCAAATGTCTAAATACAACCTTTTGGGCCAAATTCACCAGGCACGAAGCATTAGTTACAGTAAAACCCAATTGCATTCAAGTCTGTACCAGTTTGGGGAACCTCAACATTCTTATCTAAATGGATCAAATCAGGGATTAAAATTCTTCAGTTGGTCAGGACTCAGAAAGCCCTGCCTTCAGAAAGCTGCCTATCCAATGTTTACTCGGGTACACGGGATGAAGTTTACATGCATAGACAAGTGTAACCAATACCCGACATTCTAAGTAACATAAAAAAAGAGTCTGTCAGGCTGTGTTCTAGAAGCAAGTTGGAACGCTTGTTGTAAAGATGACCCAGGTTCAAATCCCAGTAGGCTGACTTCAATTAAAAGACTGGGGCAAAGTCCCAATGAGTTTGACAGCATATGGACAAATGTAAAGTGACTCTGTTGATAGAAGCTGGTTTTTTTTTTGAAGATCAGGGAAAACACTAGCCAGTTCAAGGAAGCTCAATAAGTATCAAAACCTATAATGTTACTTTTATCATTTTTTTTTACAGTAGGTAAAACCTACTCACTGCTAAAAACGGCATTCCAGTGAGAGATGAGAGATGCCCGGGTAGTCTTCCACTCCTGTCAGATGGCATGAATTGGAGCCAATTTAACTGCAATAAGCCTAACGAGCAATTTTTTTAAGCAGGAAAATCTCTACAATACTCAAGGTTACTAGCCTAGCCTCTGTTGATATAATCTCAAGACCTCGACATGCAACTACATAATGTGTAGATAAAACCTGGCCACCTGAAATAATCCACTGGTGGTTTGTAAGGGCGCAGATTTCTCACTCATGCCAAATGCCTCTGGAACTTGACCCATTAACCATTTCTTTACATCTGAGAAAGACTAACACAATCAGAAGCAATTTTAGGTAATACTCCAGGATCAAAAGACAGTTTCAGCCTAGACAACATCCACAAGAAAGCCAGTATCCCTTACTGTCTTCGCTGAGGCTACAGCAGTGGAGGCATGTGCTTTCAAATAGCATTTAACCTTAGTCCCATACATAAAACCAAATACTACGAAATTGCAGTTTAACCTCATGCCCAGGAGAACCATTATGGAAACTATTGTCCGGATGTTCTTGTAAAAAGTGAATAAATTTAAAAAAAAAAACAAAAAGCACTAAATATTTTTGAAACATAGAATTGTATTTTTGAAAAGGCCATGGGTATGGGGTCACACGGAGTGTTCTCACGGTACAGCGGAAAGCCCTTGCTTCTTCCAAATTCTATGAATTTTAAGAAAAAAATAGCAACTCCCCACTAAACGATTATCAACATTCTGAAAAAAAAAAGAACTCACCTCGACAATGTCATGCAGTCGGATAATGTTGGGATGGTTAATTTGCCTGAGAATCTTGGTCTCCGAGAACAGGCTCTCCCGCAGTTTGTGAGTGAGCTTCTGAGTAGCAATTTCCTTAATAGCAACCTCATAACCACGGCGGTGAATGTGCCTGGCGCGCCACACCACAGAAAAGGACCCCGATCCAATCTGCTTCTCCAACACGTAATTCCCCACTAGTCTACCTCTGTTCCCTCCCTCAGCCATTCGCAGCTCTACTTCTGCACCAAAATTGTTTCTCAATCAACTAAATTCACTGAAACTCAATATCATCAGACCCAATTGTAGCTCTTGGGAAGAAGAATCCGCATTCAGCTAAATAACGGCTATAAAACCATACAAATTTCCAGTAACTCTGGCTAAGAATTTCTTTGCTCCCGGCGTTTTCCAGGAAATGGGTAGCTTTCTTCACAGGAAGGACATGGCAAGCTGCTTTCAAATATATATAGATAAGGATTCCTGAACCCAAATATTTCGAAAATCGAATCAAATAATAAGAAGGGGTTGGCAGCATCCAAACCCAATAATGGGAAGTTGGGTCAAGGAAGAGTACGATGGCACGCCTGGCACACTGCGCGTTCTTATTATAGCGAAATCATATATATGGAAGAATTCTCAATATGATCTTCCTGAGGCAATTGGCCATGAACTTTCAATACACATGCAAGTTTAAAGAGGATGCTTTTGCTTTCTTCTTTTGCTTTTTTAAATGGACCTTTACTTTGAGGACAAATTTGTGTTGCCCAGCATGTATGTAGAGATGAATTAATGGAGTAAGTGTTTTTTTTGTTTTTTAAATAAGTATTTTATGTGATACACATAAGCTTTTATTATTATTAATTGAAATATAGATAAATAAAATATTTAATTTTGTGGGTAAATTTGGGTGTTTTATAAATAAAAATTTTAATTTTGTGGATCAATTTGGGTGTTTTAAATTTTATGGAGGAAGTTTTTGGATTGATTGTTTAAATGTTTTATAATGATTATATTTGATTTGATTTAAATGATAAGTCAATTTAAGTAAAAATTAATAATATATTTTTATTGGTTATATTATTGAATATAAATATTTTTAAATCGTTATTTTTTATCAATTTTATTTATTCTTAAAATATATAAATATATATTTATACTGTTTTAGTTTTTTAATATTTTTTCAACGGAACAATTCTATATATAAAAATAAATAATTAATAAGATGAGCATCAATAAATAGGATATGATATTTAATATGATAGGTTGGTTTGAGTACATTAGAATCTATGTAGAAAGTTTTCCGTTGATTTTAGAATCGATTATTTACATATTTTATTTTATTTAAGTAAATGTTTATAAAACATCTTTATATATAATATATTTTTAATTATATATATATATAATTAATAAAATGAATATCTTGTTCAAGACTTCATTTAAATTATTATTATTTTCAGAAATCTATTTTTTTTAATTATTATTTTTTTAGAAAAATCTATCTTTGCAAGTGAAAAGCTATCAAATTACCCATTAAAAGTTTTATTAAATACTTTAATAATAATAAAAATATTAATATAAAATTAAATCACAATCATATCCTAAATGTGTTATTGAAGAAAACATTAAATGATTAAACCCATTATTTATTAAACTAATATATATTTTAAAATATAATTAAATGAATAAGACTTTTAATCACTAATTTTTAATTTTTTTAATAAACATAAATAGTCGTTGTCCCAATAGATTATGATGTAGTATAATTATTTTATCAATTTAAAACATTAAATATAAGAAAATGTATATTCATTTTTTTTATTTTTTTAGTAATTTCAATTTCAAAATATTTGTAATAATATTGATTGATTTTTTCCGAATGGGGTGACACGGACAGTTGACAAGCGGTGCTCAAGACAGGGGCCATGAATGCATCATTTAATTCTACGTTATGGGCGAATAAGCTCATTCCTTCACTAGCTCCTCCATGCCATCATGATTTCAACCATTTTGAGCTTAAATGATATTGGAGAGAGGTTCGTGTAGATGGGTTTGCTACTTCGTTATTATGGTAGGATGACTCATCCTCGTTGCATCATTTTCTTAGTGGTGCTCCTCACTCATAATGGCCTCTCCACAACTTAAAAATTGAGAGTCAGCTCCTTCATCGTGCTCATTTGGCTTCTAATTTCAATCAACCTCTATCCCTTTTGCATCTCTTTCCTCCTCTTAGACTACCTTGCTCTATTTAGTTCTGGTAATGGCACCCTGATGTGGCTACTGTCGAGGGAGTCGAAATCAGGTTAACCCCTCCAGACCCTGCAATTCTAGCCCCAACACTTCATGTATGAGGGTGGAACAAGACACCCATGCAGTGACCAAGGCATTTCGGGAGATAATACCACCCAACCTGCATGAGGAAATGGAAAATGTTGAAGAGGAAATCTGCCTGGAGAGGAATCTCATCCACTACTGCGAAATCGATGTGAAAATCAACAGTTGGATACAGAATGTTGGCAGCTCAAGAGCTGGATATACTAAGTATTGGAAGACTGTGAAATTATATTGGCACATAAAGACGTTCATGGGAAAAGTCTTACAGGACAAGGAAGAAATCCTCCTTCAATTGGACGAGATTCACCTCCAACTCAAAGAAATCAACTCCAAACTCCCTGGAAATGCTACTCGAGATGTTGTTCAGCGTGCCAAGACCCTGCCCCAAATTCCTGAGCCTACTCAAGGACCAAGTGACGCTTCTCTTGCTTAATTTTCTAGAATGTTTTATATCGTGCCTATTGTAGTTATGGTTTATCGGCAATGTTATATTGATTGTATAAGGCCCTTAAGGAATAGGAATTAGCTAACAAACACTTATAGTTTAGACATAATTAAGAATCTCTATCAAACCAAATGGGCATATGCTCTATACCACTATTGTTGGTATGGTTTCCCAAGTGGCGAGCCAAGACAAGTGGGTTTTGTACAATTTTCCATCATTTTGATAAATTCAAATAGAATCGTGTGCCTACCAAAAAAACAATATTGATTCATTTAACTTATTAACTTATCAAAATTATGGAAATTTACGAAATTTTCTCTCCAATTATGAAAATTTATGAAAGTTTCTCTTCAATTTTATCAAACATGTGATCAAAATTTTAAAGCAAACCAATTAATTTCTTGTCATTAAAATCTAATAAATCAAAGTTAGTCTCAATGGATAGTTATGGTCACCATTACCATCATCAATATATTTTGATTTAAAATAAGGATTGGCATTTTAGTTTGTGTAAATGGAAGTGAAACCATCGATTATTATTTAGTAAATGAATTTTCGCCAAGGAAATGGATTTTACCTTTGGTTTAAATGTTATTTCTAACGGGTGATCCTTCTATCAAAAACATCTAGGAGTTGCATTTTTGTTTCAATGTTTTTCTTTTTACAGATATAGAAAGCAAATTTTTTATATATAGGGTGCGACTGAGGTTGCTAGTGTACAAAAAAGGGTGGGATTCTAAGTCTATGACCCAATGTCCAAATTACAAGATCTTTCTATGCTTACTTTGATCCCCTAGAAAAGAGACTGCTTATTTAATTACTAGCCTAGCTTCTACTTGCAGCCTACGAGATGGCAGTGTCACTATTACAAAAAATTACTATCATCCTTGCTTACTTCTTCTGTCCCTCTATGGGGGACTGTGGGATTTCTTTTGTGGGCGGCTCCAGTGCCACGTTCAAGTCAGGAAGAGTCAGGGCTACTCTGGTACCTCCAACTTCACCTTCTATGATGTTGTTATGTCCTTCCACATCATGTGCTCTGTTTTCTTTGTCTTTCTCTAGCCTTTCCCCTTGGCTCCTTAAGAAGTCCTCTTCATCCTATGTTGGTTGATCAAGGCGCGGTGGTTTGAAAGTGTTTCCAGAGTGAAATTGAGAGTGGCGCTATGGGAGTCTAGGCGCAATGCTAAGTATTGGGTGGTGTGGAAGTTATCACCCACCATTTCCTCCTCTCGTTCCATTATTTCTGAATCTGCGTTGTGCCTTCTTTTGTCCTGGTGATGTGAATAATGCTGGACAATGGGCTGATAAACCGTGGCCGACTGGTTCAGGTGTCACTTATTTTTCCTGTTCTTTTGAACTTTTCTCCGGAGTTGGCTGAGCTTTCCACTGTTCTATAATGTGGCCCTTTCTTTGTCTTGGTCTATCCACCTGAGTCGTTGTAGTCTACCCTGGCTTAGATAGACCGATCTGCTTCTGTGACTTGTTGTGTTTGGTGCAAAGCTTTTCCTCCTAATAATTTTTATAAAGAGGATCAGGTTCGGATTAACCTGGGGATCCCATGCGACGTCCTTCCTTGATCATGGATTGTGACTGCTCTGTATCTTGAGGTGATGTCAGGTTTTAATGATCATGCCATGAGTCCTTAACTCGATAGTGTCTCCTTTCATTGCGCGAGTGGCAATGATGGGAAAATAAGGGGGAGAGTGGGATGACGTTGCGCTAATGATTTCTCTGGCAGGTTCCCACAAAGGAGTGTCATGTTGTTTCGTGTGTGCATCAGATCCAACTTAGTCCAAGTACCTTCCTTTCTATTTTCTGAAATTTCATCGTACTTGGCGTTCCCATGAATTTCGGGGATCGTTCCACTTAGGTTGTTGTTCTGGAATGCATTGCTTTCGTGCCTATTGGACGTGTGCGCATTTTGGGTGAGCTGGAACATTGTTAGGGGGGGACTAGCTGAGTGTTTATCACGTTGATAACCAAATTACCTTTCCCTTTTCCGATTGCATTGTTGGCATGTTCATCGGCGTTCCCGTTGTTGTGACGTCGGGTGTGGAGGAAGACTATATTCATTTCTTTGATAGTGTTTCTGATCCTCACTATGATCCTTTGGAGGACAGAGTTTTTCGGACTGGTATTCTTGACAAAGTGTCTGATTATTGTTTTGGAGTCTCCTATGACTGTTAGCTGAGTGATATGATGGTCCTTTGTGATTTGAATGCCTTTGAGAAGTGTGTAGGCCTCCGCTGCGTTGTTTGAAACAATGCCAAGGTTCCAAGAGTACGTGTCCATCAGCTGACCTCTAGGATTGTGGATGACTCCTCCCACTCCTCCCTCCCCTGGATTCCCTTTGGAGGCACCATCAAAGCTTAGAACATGTTTTTTGTGGGAATTTAACCAGAGAATAAACTCTTGGTAGGTGTACTGAAGCTGTCGGCATGGGGTCGGGTTTGTCTTGCAAATTCCACTTTTATCTCGAATGTTGAATTTGTTAATCCAAGCTTCTTCCTCTTTTCTCGTCTATGGTCCTTCCTTGATGTCCAACTTTTTGCTTGATAAGTATTCACTTATCTGGCTGATGGCACTCATCGCTACTGCTTGGGAGGTAATGATCTTTTCTTTGAAGATTTTTTTGTTCCTTGTTAGCCAGATCTGCCAACACACAAATTTGATTGAAGCCTTCCAGACTCTACTGAACCTATGTTTTCCCTTGAGCGTTCCTTTATAATGTTTTTCCCATTTACCTAACAGGCTTCTAGTATTTGTGGGATTGGCCACATTGGGGGCTAATTCCTTATACATACATTTCATCACCTGCCTTGTGAAATTACAATTCAGGAAGAGGTGTTCAGAGTTTTCGAGGCTACTATTGCACAGAGCACACCTGAACGGTCTCGAGAAGCCTCTTTTATTTAGGTTATCCCCTGTTAGAATTTTATTGTGGGCCAACTGCCAACAAAAGATGTTGATTTTTGGGGGGCTGTTTGGATTCCAAATTTCTCTCCAAATCGCTGACTTGGGGGGGATATCATTGTCTTCAAGAAGTTGCTTATACCCTAATTTTACTGTATACCCCTCTTTCCCCCAGCTTCTTTCATCTGCCTTGCTTAGGTGGACAGGAGCAGAGCAAGAGATTCTTTGGAGGAGTTGTTTAGCATCTTCTATCATTTGGGGAGGGACTTCCCCCATATTCCAACTTTCCCAATTACCAATTGAATCCCAATTTGATATGTCATATAATGTTTCTTTTTTTTACAAGGTTAGTCATTGTTTGAGCTGAGTCAAGGAGGGGATTTTTGATAGGATTCCACTTTCTGAATAGTTGTCCTCCCATATCTTGATTTTTTTCCCATATCCTTGATCCTAATTCAATCGGGTTTGGATTAGTGGTAGTGACGCCCTGATTAGCTTCCAGATGGGCGACCCCGTTTTCTCTAGGTTTGTTCCTTCCACACACCTTTTTCTGTTTGTGTTCATGTATTTGATGCAGAGCGCTTTCTTCCACCATTCTTTGCCACCTGTAATTATCCTCCAAATTACCTTTGCTCCTAATGCTAGATTGAGCTTTTCTGGGTCTCTTATTCTTAGCCCCCCGTTTCCTTTGGGGGGACAGGTGATATCCCATTTTACCATGTGGAAATTTTTCTCATTGTCTTTTCCTCCCTGCCATAAGAATTTCCTAGTAAGTTTGGCCAATTCTCTCTTTATTCCAGCCGGAGCATGAAGAGTTGAGAATTGGAATATTGGGAGGGAAGAGAGGACTCATTTTATTAAGACCACCCTTCCTGCTGGATTTAGCCACGTGGCTCCCCATATTTCAAATTGATCCTTTAGCTTTTGGATGATGCTTTGCCATGCTTCCCCAGACAAGGCCTTGATGATTATTGGAGTCCCTAGATACTTGAAGTATTTCCACTCCGTAGTGAATGGGAATTGGAGGATTTATGCAATTCTTGCCATTGTTCTCGCTTGTACATTCCAAGCATAGATCTGACTTTTGTGCTTATTGATGAGGCCTCCTGAGGCTTGTTCATACTGATCCAAGATGGTTTTAAACCTTTGTGCCATCACATGAGAGGCTCCTCCAAGAAGAAGGGTATCGTCAGCGAATTGGGAGTTATTGATTCTTTTGACACCCCTCGTGACTTTTAGCCCCGGGATGTTTTTGGAGATCCTTTCTTGTTCCAGCCTTCTGTTTAGAGTTTCTACCATGATGACATAAAGAAATGGGGACAGAGGGAAACCTTGTTTGAGTCCTCTTGTGGCTTGAAAGAAGGGAGTTGGACGACCATTAATCAAGGGGGCAATCCAGGGATTGGAGATGCAAGCATTGATCCAGGAAATGAAGGAGCTTTGGAAGCCGAATTTGTTGAGGACTTCGTAAAGAAATTCATGATTTACTCTGTCAAAGGCATTTTCCATGTTGATCTTAATTATCATTCCCTTCTCTTTGTTTGCCACACTAGTATGAATTGCTTCCTGAACCAGAATTATATTGTCCCAAATTTGCCTGTTAGTTACAAAGCCCCCTTGATTGGGGAGGATGATTATGGGGAGAAGAAGCTTTAGCCTGGAGGCGATAATTTTGGCAAGGAGTTTGTAGGAAGCATTATAGAGGGATATGGGGCAAAAATGGTCAAAGGTATTCACATTTTTATCCTTGGGGATCAACGCCAGGAAGGAGGAGTTCGTGGCTCCCCCAATCTTGCAGTTTGCAAAGGCATAATTGATCATTCGGAGCAGGTCTTTTTTGACTATTTTCCAACAATGGCGATAGAAACGGAAAGTGAACCCGTCCGACCCAGGTGCTTTGTCTGGGTCAAAGTGGAAGACTACATCTCTGACTTCTTCTTCTGTAATTTTCTTTATCAGGTCTTGGTTATCCTGATTCATTATTATACGGGGGATTTGTTCCATAAATTTTATCCTTTGAGCTTTATTGTATTCGCCATATTGAGTGTATAGTGTCTTGAAGTGGGAGGACGCCTCAATTTTTATCTCTTCGAAAGAGTTTATTATTTCCCCAGAAGCTTTTTTAATTTCATCAATAGAGTTTCTATGTTGTCTAGCTTTGGCTTGTTTATGAAAGAAGGAGGTATTTTTGTCTCCTGCCTTGAGCCACATGGCTCTGGATTTCAACCTCCATTCTCTTTCTTCATTGTGTAGCGCCTTTAGATACTTTTGAAAGTGATTTTGTTCCTATTCCAGGTGTTCCTGAGTCACTTTCTTGTCTTCCATTTCCAGATTAATCTCTTCTAAATTTTGTTTGTACCGCTGCACCTCATCCTTTGTGCTGAGGAAAGCAACCTTTGCCCAGGCTTTGAGAGCTTGTTTTGTTTTTATAAGTTTTTGTTCCCATATTTACATTGGGGTTCCATTTATCCAGGTGGACTAGGTTGAGGAAATAAGGGGGAGAAAGTCTGGGGATTCCATCCAGAGAGGATTGAATCTGAAGGGAATGGGACCAAGATTTCCAGCCTTATTTAGGGTCAGAGTTATAGGTCGGTGGTCTGGAATCCCCCAAGGGATTATTTGAGAGCTAATATCCATCAAGAGGAGTAGAAGGGGACTGTGAATAAGGAAACAATCTAGCCTAGCAGCTATGTGACCCACCCCAGTCCTTTTGTTGCTCCAAGTATATTTTCCTTTCGAGGGTTTTACGTCGAAAAGGTCAAGGTCAGCAATCAAGTCTTCCATGTTTTCTCTATACTGGTCTCTTACGATGGAACCCCCCTTTTTCTCCCCTTGATGTAGTGTTTTATTGAAGTCTCTAGCTATAATACAATTTTCTTGTGCATCTATGTCTTTTAGTTTCGACATATTTTCCCAACATTCTTTTTTTTCCCTTATATTATTTGGCATGTAAACATTGCATACATGAAAGGTAATACATGTTTGTAGATGCTTTAGCTTGACCATCGTCCAGTGGATAGATTTCTCTCTTTGTTCCTCCTTGAAGATTTGGGTGTTCCA
>ML796995.1:239265-278642 GCA_009831015.1 Picea engelmannii
CTAGAACCAGAGGTTCTCCCAGATGGAGGGAGAAGACTATGATGATTACTTGTTCCAGTAAACCAGACTTATCTCTACATAAGTCATTATATCATCCGCAACATCCATGAGTTGGAGTTCTACATCAGATGAATGCAAAGAATCTTCTCCAGAGAAATTGAATAAAGAGCGTATGAAGAGCAGTTTCAAGACTTTGAGGCATACTAGAAAGAGACTCCTATATGCAGATAGAAGAAGAAAACTTGGTGGAGAACCTCCAGTGCACAGCAGAAGCGTGGTGAAGATTTCCTATAACATCAAGATGACTACTCAGTAGATCAGATCTCATGATGACATAAGAAGTGCCACACAGAGATGTTCTAGTTTTCCAACTATGATATACTCTATTGTTCAGATCTACATGAAGCCTTCACAATGTTATAGATTAAAGTACAATTGAAATCAAGCATTACATTATCCATGATGAAGTCCATAAAGGAAAAATGATCTCTCCAATACATATCTCCACAGATGAGCAGATAAGCAGACGTTTTGGTAAAGCTTCTATCCAAGATGAAACAGTTTGCATACTCAAGCTAGAGCTCGTGGAAAGAACTTCCCTCTTATTGAAAAAGGAAGAAATGACTCTCCAAGTTAGGAGGGAGCACTAAAAACATTATTGAAGACATTCATCTTTAAAGATTGAAAAATAGTCCATCTTGGAAAAATGCTTTCCTGTTCGGAAAGTGGATTGAGACTTCTAACAGACAATCACTTTCCATTGTGGTTAACATGGAAAGTAGTCTGATTGCTGATGTATCATAAACAACGACTTCCCATTGTGGTTAACATGGGGATTGGTCTAGGGCAATCTCTCTTCTTGAGGGTTACTCAAGAAGACTGGCCCGCCTCGCCGGACAACGATTTCTCATTGTGGTTAACATGAGGAATGGTCCGTTTTGGAGGTTGGTGTAGGACAATGTTTTCCTCTTGTGGTTAACGGAGGATATGGTCCGGACAGTCATTCCTTAGGGTTTATACATTCTCTCCAGGGTGCACTTTGATTAGTGTAGGAGGAATGGCCCAGGGTGGGGAATGGTCAAGGCTCAACAATTAGGGACAAACATTCCTTAGGGTTATACATTCTCTCCAGGGCGCACTTTGATTAGTGTAGGAGGAATGGCCCAGGGTGGGGAATGGTCCAGGACAATTCCTTAGGGTTTATACATTCTCTCCAGGGCACACTTTGATTAGTGTAGGAGGAATGGCCCAGGGTGAGGAATGGTCCAGACTCAGACATTCTTTAGGGTTTATACATTCTGTCCAGGGTTCACTTTGATTAGTGTAGGAAGAATGGCCCAGGGTGAGGGATGGTCCATGCTCAGAAATCATAAACAATCCTTCTTCCTTGTTTGAGAAGAATAGGGCAGATAGCCCATTGCTGATGAGGGCATATATTCTTTCAAATCTCACAAACGTGAGTGAAATATTGACCAAGACAAATCAATTTATATCATAACATTGTTTATGTGCAGGTTGCTATCAGATGTTTGTTATGAAGACAATAGATATAGACTAATGTGGTGGATATGTTCCACTATTCGTGAGGCATATATTCTTTCAGAGCTCACAGATGTGAGTGAAAGATTGGCCCAAATAATTCAGTATATATCATAACATTGTTTCTATGCAGGTTGCTATCAGATGTTTGTTATGAAGACTGTATGACAATAGATGAGGACTACTGTGGTGGATATGTTCCACTGTTCGCAACCATACGTTGTTGATCAAGTACTTGTGTGTTACTTGGTGTGGTAGTGAACCACTGGATTGTAGTTATGTACTACTATGGATAGGCACAATTGTGTTCTATTTTTGTTGTAACTGCCTTGAAGACTATCAACAGTTTATTAATCACCATCCAAACGAATGATGAACATAGATTTTCCAGACGAAAATTGATTCAGAGCATTTACTCCTCTAGATTATAAGAGTGGCTCTTATATCACTCTATGGTGTGAGTGACTTATCCAACATCATGTCTAATTACTCAGATGAAGTATGGCTTCGAGAGATGATGTAGCTGATGGTGATGGTGATGCTCATGATCTAATAATGAGATAGTCTAGACAACTATATTGATGCTACCGGGTAAATGGTTTATTTTTGTGCTCAAGACCATTACCTGTAATACCTCCCTAGCTAGGAGGGAGTGTTAATATTATGGTAGCTGCGAGAGGTATTTACCTCCACGTGTGAACTTGACAAGAATAAAAGACTCCGGAAATCAAGAGAAAACCCTAATGAGTTGGCTAATAACCCTAGTAGTCTTGTCGGCTCAAGAAGATAATTTATATTAGGTTATTAGCCTCCAAGAGAAGAAGTCGACCAGAAATAATAATAATATAATGAATAGGCACATATCCAGAAGGAGAAGTCGGCCCCAACAAATCTGGCAGAACCAGTATAAATACAGGGCGCCAGTTCTCATTTGACAGCATCTCAGAATTGAAGACAACAAGTGGTGTGCAATGCAGTTCTCAGTTTGGTGCGCACGTGTGGAGGAGTGTTGCAGGTGCAGCTGCTACAATAGCTAGTTTCAGTGTTGGCTTGGACTATCTCTTGGATAGGGTTTTAGACTATCTGATGAACTATTGTTGGTGCGTTATCCTTGGAGGAAGATGCGCTACACCTTGTTTGGCTATCTAACCTAGGGTTTGCTTCCAGAGTAATTCTGAGTCAAGGTTAAGGTGCTCAGAGGGTGGCTTCAGCCTATGGTTGGGTGACGAGGGTATCGTCAATGGTAAAACAAGCACACCATCTTCTATATTCTAACAGAGAGCTTGAGTGGAAGTTGAAGAGGCACAATTTTCAAGAGAGAGCTTGAGTTGAGGAAAAGAGTAGCAGCAAAGGAGGAATGACATGCATCCCAAGGAGGGGATAGGCACACATTCCAAGGGGACTTCAACATTAAATATAGAGAAGTATCGTACAACAACTAAAGGTGGGTCATACAAATGGGTTAAGGCACAAAAATCGAGCCAGCCTTAATGTTGATGTTTGGCATGATTTATGAGTTGTTTTGGCTAAGAGAAAACCATACAATAGAGTATTGTATCATACAATCAGTTATGGGCACGCAAATTGAGTCTGTTTTCTAGTTTTTCTACTATATTGGTCCATACAGTTGCACAAAAAATGAGACAACAAAGCTTGGCACATAAATCGAGGTGTTGTTTGGCTGATTTTGTGAGATAAGTGTTGTGTATTTAATGTTGATATAAATTGTTGTTGTAAACTCATAATTTTCCCTTGAGCTCAATAAGAAGAATCTCCTTGACTGGTTTTCCCCTTGTGGGTTTTTCCAGGGGCATTGCCCATATGTTTTTGTGTGAGATGTGGTGAATGTTTCTGTTGTTCGTTTATATTTCCGCTGCTATATTTTCAGATTGTTTAGTCACTTGTATTTCTACTCATAGTTCCAGTAAACTGCATGTGGTTCCATTGATTTATTGGGGAATAACTATAAGAGGTTGAAATCTATTATTGACTAAGTGTTTGAGGTCAACTTTTTAACATGGTATCATAGCAGGAGCTCTGAGGTTCAACAAACAAGAAATTTCACACTTGATTTGCAATGAGTGCTGAGGGGTTTTCCTGGAAGAAGAAAGGGGAAAAACTGAGTCTCAGTTGAGAAGGTCATGGCTATTGGCTTGAGGTTTGAAGATAGGTTGGATGGGGCATCAAAATTTTGTCCTTGGAAGGATAGGATATTTTTGTTGCCAGAGGAAGTTGAGTTATGGGACATTGTGAACAACACACAAAAGAATCTTGTCACTGTTTCTATAGATGCAACTCTTTTGACAACTTTCCAGAAGAAGAACGTGAAGGGAAAGAGGATTATACTTGATGCGGTCAAGGACCATGTTATTCCCCATATTGTGGGAATAGCAAATGCCTTCGAGATGTGGGCATCTTTGACCAAGCTATACCAAAGTTCCAATGAGAATCACAAGATGGTATTGAGATTGAAGCTGAGAAATACAAAGATGGTCGAGACTGGAAAATTGTCCTCGTATCTCACTAGAATCACTCAAGTTCATGATGAACTTGGCGCAAATGGAGAGGTTATATCATATGGATAAATGGTTAGGAATGCTTTGAATTTTTTTTCAGAGAAGGGGGACACCTTTGTTAAAGGTGTTGTCTCCAGGGAGAACAATCCCAACTGGGAGAGAATGTGGGATGACTTCATACAGGAAGAGACTCATGAGGAGGCTCTTTGTAGCAGATAGTCAAAGGGTGAGGAGAATGAGGAGAATGTTTCCCTCTTAACAAAGAAAAAGGTCAAGAAAGCTATAAGAGGGGAGAATTCCTCTCATGGTGAGAAGAAGGACATGAGCAAGGTGAGATGATTTGCATGTCATAAGTTGGGGCATTATGCAGTCCAATGTCCGAACAAGAATCGAAAAAAGAAGGATGTTGATACAACAACATCAACAAAAGTGAAGGAGTTCGCATAAAATTTTGAGAAGTAGTTTTCCCCGATAGCTTATCTTGCAGGCATTGGTTTCCTATGGTGTACAGGTACTCTTGCATGGTTCTTGATAATGGGGCTTCTTGGCACATGATGAGGATGAGGTCTACATTCCTCAGTTTTTCAAAGATTGACTCAAAAAACTATGCGGGGTGCGAGGTTAGCACCAAACATGTTCTAGTTGTGACGGGAGTTGGAAGTGTTAAATTCCAACTGGAGTCAGGATGGTATCTATAGTTGGCTGAGGTATTATATGTCTTGAACTGCCGGTAAAATTTCTCTTTATGTCATCTTTTGAGATAGATGGATGTGGGATTGTGTTCTCTCATGGACTGGCCTACCTATATCTAGAGGGAATCTCTTCTGACACAAGTGTTTTTCTTGGTGTCCGGTCGGAGAGATTATATAGAGTGCTTGGTCATCCTGTAGTTGGATCTAGTGGGTGGTTGGAGCCTAAGTCTGATAGTGCTGAGACTTCAGAGAGAGGGCCTTGGATGAGTAGGTCTCTTGATCAGAGTTTAATGTAGGTAGTTGGAGATGCTTTGAGTTTAGAGGGAGCAGAGGCTTCTGGTGCATAGGGAGCGACTGCAACAACATAGGACATGATGGGTTTGGAAACAAATCTAGGTGGAGGCTCCAAAAGTACCTACCTCGCTAAGAGGGGGCGTTAGATTTTTGTATCTAGGAGGTACTTCTGCATTGGTGGCGCCTAGTATGTAGAAGTGACTGGGCATATTTCTCTCTAGTGACTTTATAAAGTGTTTTTATAAAGTGACTTTATAAAGTGATTTTATAAAGTCAAGTTGAACCTTTTAATATTTAATGGGTAAAGGTAACTTTATGAATTTTGGGTCACTTAAGTGATTTAAGTGAACTCAGCGGATGATTAAGTCACAATTGTTGATCTCATGAGGGAAAGATCTAATCTTGACCATCTATCTCATTGGAAGACCAAGGGTTAGGGCAATTACTCAATAATGAGTAATAAAAGGAGCACTAGGAGAGGTGGGCCGCATCTTTTGAAGAGAGCTTGAGTGGAAGCTGAAGATGCATGATTTCCAAGAGAGAGCTTGAGATGAGGAAAAGAGTAGCAACAAAGGAGGATTGACACACATCCCAAGGAGGGGGATAAGCATGCATCCCAAGGATATTTCTACATTAAATATAGAGAAGTATTGTACAACGACTGAAGGTGGGCCATACAACGTTTATTGTTGGTCGTACAACTAGGTTAAGGCACAAAAATTGAGGCAGCCTTACTTTTGTTGTTTGGCATGGTTTTTGAGGTGTTTTGGATGAGAGAAAACCACATAGTAGAGTATTGAACCGTACAATCAATTATGGGCACGCAAATGGAGGCAGACTTATGGTTTTTTTGTTGTATCAATCCATACAGTTGCACAGAAAACGAGACAACAAAGCTTGGCATAGAAAGAGAGGTGTTGTTGGGTAGATTTTGAGAGATAAGTGTTGTGTATGTAATGTTGATATAAATTGTTGCTGTAAACTCATAATTTTCCCTTGAGCTCAATAAGAAGAATCCGATTGACAGATTTTCCCCTTGTGGGTTTTTCTTGGGGCATTGCCCAAAATTTTCTGTGTCAAATGTGGTGAATGTTTTTGCTGTTCATTTATATTTCCACTGCTATATTTTCAAATTTCTTAGTCACTTGTACTTTTTCTCATAGTTCCAGTAAATTGCATGTGGTTCTATTGCTTTATTGGTGAATAACTATAGGAGGTTGAAATCTATTATTGACTAAGTGTTTGAGGTTATATTTTTAACAAAGGTAGGAGGCATTATAGCCTATCCTCCCTTAATGACAACTTCCTAAACTCTAACATAGATTGAAGTTTGAAAAACATTTCTTCTGTAAGGGTCTTTGTGAAAATTTCTACAAATTGATCGTTTGTACAACAATATAGCACTTCAAGAATGTGATCATGACGAAGTTGTCTAATGAAGTGCATGTGTAGCATGTTGGGTTCACCACTACACTAATGTTGAACTGGTAGCATGTTGGGTTCACCGCTGCACTAATGTTGAACTGGATATTTGGTCAGTTGAATAACACTCTAATTATCACACTAGAGCATGGTCGAACGTTGATGCTAGAATCCAACTTTGAAAGGATTTGTCGAAGCCAAAGGGATTCTTGACTTGAACTAATTATTGCTCGATATTCTACTTTTGCTGAAGAAAAAGTAAGGGAAATTTGTTTCTTACAAGCCTAAGTGACAAGTCTAAAACCAAGATTGAAAACATAAGCTATAGTAGACTTTTGATCATTAGGGTTTCCAACCAAATTATAATCATTGAAACCAACTAACAAAGGATTCCACCCTTAACTGCAATGCGTTTGTAACTTAATTGAACCCCATATATACCAAAGTATATGTCTTGATATTTTTTGATGGCTCTCAAAGGGTGTTTGCATATATCAGGTAACAAGACCAAGGTCAAAGGAAATATCATGACATATTTGAGTAAAATACAATAGGCTTCCAAATAACTATCAATACCAAGTGGCATCTACTTCAAGTGTACTACAAGTGGTAACAAGTTTGACTCCATATTGGAAGGGAGATGGGGATGGTTTGTAATATTCCATGTGAAAGCAACAAATAAGTGTTAAGTTTTGAGCTATTATTATGTTTCTTTTCAATTTACTAGATAACAATAGCATAGGTAGAATCATTGAGAGAAACACAATCACAAGATACACAACATTTATCTTGGGAAATCCTCATAGGCGAGAAAACCCACCAAAACTTCCTTAATATAGATAGCCAATACAATGCCAAGGCAATAAACCAAAACACTAGAGAATATCCAACACTGAGCAATGCGCCTCTCTCTTCCTTCTTCTCCCAATTGCAGCTACCAAACTTGCGCACTTGATGAGTGAATGAGTGAGAGATAATGAGACATTGACTTCCTTTATTTATACTGGCTGGCAGGTGCTGGAAAGTTGTCTCTTCACTAGGCAGGGCTGACTTGTCTTCTTAGTGGTTAAAACCACTTTAATTAGGCCTGGGGGGCGACTTCTTAATTTGCATAATACAATTAGGGTTTGACCAATCCACAAAAGGAGATTTGGTCAATTACAATGCCCGACATGATCAATCCACAAAAGGGGATTGATATAATGAATAATGATTCAATAATACATGAATTACTCTTTGCAGTTACAATATTTCAACACTCCCCCTTAACAAGAAGGGTATTCTACAAAATCATCAGAAGAGAGATAGGGAAACAACATCAACAACATCTGGAACATTGTCTGGCATGTCTATAAATCATCAGAAGTTTTTCTCATCATCAAAATCATCATCCACAACAAGGAGCTGGAATGGCATCATCATCATCTGTATCAACATGGATTAATATAACACTAATTCATCATCATCATCAATAACAACACAAGGCTGATACAACATCAACAACAACAACATCACAACACAAAGGATGGAGCATCATCAACATCAACACTAGGCTAGAAATCTTCAGCACAAAGCTGGCATCTCAACAACATCAACGCAAAGCTGGAATCACAACAACATCATCACGAAGTTGGAAATCTTCAGCACGAGGCTGACATCACAACAACATCAACATGAAGCTGGAAATCTTCAGCACGAAGCTGGCATCACAACAAAATCAACACAAAGCTGTAAATCTTCAGCACGAGGTTGGCATCACAACAACATCAGCACGAAGCTAGAAATCTTCATCACAAAGATGGAAATCTACAACACGAAGTTGGCATCACAACAACATCAACATGAAGCCGGAAATCTTCAGCATGAGGCTGGCATCACAACAACATCAGCACGAAGTTGGAAATCTTCAGCACAAGGTTGGCATCAAGACTACTCCCCATTTCGAGGGAATTACTTTTAGACTATACCAAGCTTATCTCGAAAGTGCTCAAACTTTACAAGAGACATAGGCTTGGTCAACACATCAACAACCTATTCATCCGTGCCAACATAATGGATCTTTATGGCTCCTCTCTGCACCATATCACGAATGAAGTGATACCGGATCTCTATGTTCTTCGACTCATCATGGAACACATCATATTTATACAACTATGGTTATCACATAGGATCATGGTGATTTCCATCTCCAAATCAAATAGATTCGTCAACAACATTTGAAGCCATATGGCTTCATATCTGGTGAAATATGTTGCAATATATTGCGCTTGTGCCGTGATGGGAGCAATAATAGATTTTTTCCTACTCTGCCATGAAGTCATGGCTAACCCCAGACTGAAACAAGTGCTCTTTCTATTAGAAACGCTTCCATCTTAATCTAAATCAATATATCCATACAATCTGAAGACATGATATTTAGTATAACATAGACCAAAATCCAACGTACCCTTTGTTGATGATTGGAGCTACGTGAGGCATTCTCGAGCTTACAAACTTGAGAGAAAGCCCCTGAGAGGGGTGTATGGTTCCTATATGAGACATAGTAGGAACATAGATATGGTCTCCTCCTTACAGAGATTTGAGAAGAACTTTAGATGATTCTCCTGTGTAACGCATTGAGAAAGGAGATCTACAAAGTTAGACATGCATGTGGCTGAGCACAAGTTGAATGTGTGAAATCTCAAAGTGTTGGGTGCATCGTCATGAGAATATAAATGAAGATGATGTATTAGCCTCCTATGAGAAGAAGAGTTGATGAGAAACTCCAAAGGACTCTCCTGTGTAATTTAGTGGGAAAGAAGATCTGTTGAGTGGACGTGCTTATGGACGAGCACAGGTGAACGTGATCCTAGTGGCTGAGCACTAGTGAAGAAGTGGTTCTTTTGTGTAATGCAGTGAGCCAGAGATATGGACATCCCTATGGATGTGCCCCTAGTGGATGAGAAGTAGTGGGTGTATAAGATCCCTTGCTATATTGTTCAAGAGTCAGACCTGCTTGTAACCCTAATTGTAATGTAAAGGGTACAGGTCGGCCCCACCTTAATGTGATTAATAATAAATGTAAAAGATAATTAATTTGGTTAATATCAATTATATTGTGAGCTAGTGAGGTTGGCCCTGTTGTGCCAATAGATACTTCTGTTGACAGGTTTAGTCTAGTATAAGTAAAGGTAAATTCCCCATTGAGGAAATATATCTTTCATGTAAGTTTGGAAATTTCAACAAGTACATCTTCTTGGAAAAAGTGTGCACCTCTCTTGGGAGCTAGTCTTCTAGGGTTTGAGCACCCTCTTGTGTGCTAGGTCTTATTGGTGGTGAAGGTCTTCCTCTTGAAGAATATAGCAAAGGATTTGGCTGGGTTTTCTTCCCTTGTTGAGAAGGGTTTGCTAGTATACTTCTTGTGTTCTTGTGCATGGTGTTTCTTCTTGTGATCTTGGTTACTGCAACATTATTGGTTATGGTTAAGACAAATGCTAAAATTGAATGAAATTCATGCTTAACCTTGCTCATAGAAAAATCAACATGGTATCAGAGCATAGGTCTTGAAGAGCCCATTGCACAAACATTTTCCATCCATCTTCTCTCTCTTCTATAGAAACTGTACGACCCTTCTAGGGTTCCCAGAAAATACGTATGACCTACTCTTCTGAGGGTTTCCAACTCGTGAAACTTGGACGTTGAGGCTAAAAAGGACATAAGTGAGTACGACCTCCTTTAGCGCACCTCCAATAAGTCCCAAATTGCAATTCCGAGTAGTTTGACTTTTTCGCCTTAGGGTTTTGCTAATTTCTGTAGAAAATTTCAGAATTGTGTTTCTGCAACTCTTTGAAGAAACTCTTCACCCTAACAGGGCTATCATATTTATCTAAGGCTTATTGTTGGCAGTCATAAGTCCAAAAAAACTTAAAAGTGCTAGCCTAGCCTAGTCACTAGGTTTTCTAGTCTAGTTGACAAGGGTTTGTGAAAAATCCAAAATGAGCAAAATCATGATGGGGGGAAAGCTTGATGATTCAAGAAAACTCAGTTCCAGGAAGACAAGACCTCAAATAAATGGAGACATCAACATCTCAACATTCTTAGGTATGGTTTCTACCAATGATAATACTTGGTTAATTGATAGTGGTGCCTCCAAACACATGACCGGTCTTAGAAATCACCTAACACATTTCGTTGAGAAAGAGACACATCTACATGTTGTTCTTAGAGACGATGCCAGAAATAATATGAGAGGAATTGGAACTTCTACCTTCCATCTAGATTCAGACATGCAACTTCAATTAGAATAAGTACTATATGTCCCCGGAATGAAGAGGAACCTTATCTCTATTTCTGCCTTGGAAGACAAAATCTATAAGATTACTTTCTCAGAAAGAAGAGTTCTTGCATGGCACAAAGACTCTCATATAAGTTCTGCCAAGATAATTGGTGTCTGAGAAAACAACTTGTACAGATTAACCATCAAACTAGTCCAAGCCTTATTACATGACACTATCAGCTTGAGTGAGCTATGACATAGAAGACTTGCTCACATTCATTATAGATCTCTTCCAGGTCTAGGGAAAATGGTAACAGGTCTACTAGAAATATAGATTCAACATAAAGATGTCTGCAAAGGTTGTTCCCTTGGAAAAAATGTTAAAGGATCCTTCCCAAGCAGTGACAATAGATCCAAGAAAATTTTGGACTTGATACATTCAGACGTATGTGGGCCAATGATTGTTGCATCTCTAAATGGGTACTTATACTATGCACTCTTCATAGATGATCACTCCAAGAAAACTTGGATTCACTTTCTAAAGAACAAGGATGGAGTCCTTGCAAAATTTCAAGAATTCAAAGCTCAGATTTAGAACCAGACCGGAAGAAAAATCAAAATATTAAGATCAGATAATGGAGGAGAATACACCTCAAAATAAATCAACAATTTTTGTATTGAAGCAGGAATCAAGAGGGAGTTCACAGTTCCTTACAACCCTCAACAAAATGGGGTAGCTGAAAGGAAAAACAAAACTATCATTGAGGCAACGAAAGCAATGATACATGATCAGAGTCTACCTATGACTTTATGGGCAAAAGCATGTATGACAACAATATATGTTCAAAATAGAAGCCCTCATTAGATCCTAAAGAACATTACTCCAAAAGAAGACTTCATTGGAGTGAAGCCTGAGATTGGACACTTCATAATATTTGGATGTCCAGTGTATCTTCATGTACCCAAAGAAAAGAGATCCAAGCTAGAAACTTCAGGAAGGAAGGGCACATTTGTTGGATACAATGAATCCTCAAAAGCTTATTGAAACTACATTCCTGGTTAGAGACAAATTGAAGTAAGCAAAGATGTTACTTTTGAAGAAGAAGTATCCTTCCAGAAATCCAGAGAAGTTTAGATGGAAATTGATAGTGAGACAATACCTTCTCCTCCTTCAACAATTTAGAGGGAGACACATATTATTCCAGATGATCCAATAGCTCCAGTTGATCCAGTTGTTCCAGCCATTTTAGTTTCTCCAAGCAACATACCCAGAGATATTATAGTTGGACATAAAAGGCCTGCCTGGGCTTGACAAACTCTACAAGAAGCACAAGGGCATAAATCCCACAAGGAACAACCAGAGAGAGAAAAAGACCAAAGATATTTTCAAGATACCTTTGAACCATGACCCAAATTATTGACTAAGAGCCAACTTGTCATGGATAAGCTTTAGGTGAACAAGTATGGCAAGATGCCATGACTGAAGAATACCAATCTATATTAAAAAATGATGTATGGGATGTTGTTCCAAGACCAGAGGGAAAGTCTGTAGTGACTTCCAAATGGATTTATAAAATCACGCATGTTGTTGATGGAAGCATTGAAAAATACAAAGCAAGATTTGTGGTCAGAGGGTTTTCACAAGTAGAGGGAGTTGACTATGACAAGACTTTTGCTCCAATAGCCTGATACACCTCCATCCGATCTATCATTGCACTAGTTGCTTCCATGGGTTGGAAGCTACATCAGATGGATGTAAAGATAACCTTTCTCAATGGTGAAATTGAGGAAGAAATTTATATTGAGCAACCAGAAAGATTCATTGTACACAATGAAAGATCTCATGTATGCAGGTTGAAGAAAGCCCTATATGGCCTAAAGCAAGCACCACGTGCTTGGTACGAGAAAGTGGATGGATTTATGATGAGTTTGGGCTTCAACAAAAGTGTTGATGATCCAAACTTATATTATCAGATTGATGGCAATGAGTGTTTGATTTTGGTCCTATATGTGAATGACCTTTTCCTCACCGGTTCCGAGAGACTCATTGCTGAATGAAAAAAAACATTGACTGCTAAATTTGAAATGAAGGATTTGGGCTTGATGCACTACTTCTTGGGACTAGAAGTATGGCAAAGAACAGATGAGATTTTCATGAGTCAAGGAAAATATACCATGGAGATACTGAAAAAGTTCGGCATGACAGAATGCAAATTCATGCCCACTCCAATGGTAATGGATTTCAAGAAAATGAGTGATACTGGTTCAGGAGATGTAGATCCACACTTATACTGACAATTGATTGGATCTCTGATGTATCTGGTTAAAACCAGACCAGACATTTGCTATGCAGTAAATGTTCTTAGCCAGTTTATGAGCCAACCGAGACAAACACACTTGATAGCTGCAAAACCTATATTGAGATACTTATGATTGGTTACAGCTTGAGATATGCCTCCAGTGTGGACTTGAGCCTGCAAGGATATGCCGATGCAGATTGGGCAGGAAACACAGTAGACAAAAAAATCACCTCTGGTTGTTGCTTCAGTTTAGGTTCTAGCATGGTTTCTTGGTGTAGCAGAAAACAAAGCTATGTGGCATTAAGCACTGCAGAGGCAGAGTACATTGCATTGAGTGTAGTAGTCCGTGAAGCAGTGTGGATTTGCAAACTTATGATTGACTTGTTCGATGATGAGATGGATCCTACTACTATTCATCATGATAACCAGAGCTGTGTAAAGCTCTCTGAGAACCTGATGTTTCATGATAGATCAAAACACATTGAAATAAAGTATCACTATATCAGAGACATGGTGCAGAGGAAGAAAATACAAGTGTAATATCTTCCTACTCATGAAAATATCACATATATCTTCACCAAACAACTTGCCAAGACAAAGTTCAAGTATTTTCATGAGAAACTTGGCCTGGTGGAAAATGCCTCCCTAGCTGAGAGGGAGTGTTGATGATTGCAACCACGTGAGACATTCTCTAGCTTACAAACCTGAGAGAAATCCCCTCACAGGGGTGTGTGGTTCCTATATGAGATAGAGCAGGATAGTAGAGATGGTCTCCTCCTTACAAAGAATTGAGAAGAACTCCAGATGATTCTCCCATGTAACGCAGTGAGAAAGGAGATCTGCAGAGTTGGACGTCCCTGTGGCTGAGCACAAGGTGAACGTGTGAAATCAGAAAGTGTTGGGTGCATCGTCATGAGAACATAAATGAAGATTATGTGTTATCCTCCTTTGAGCAGAAGAGTTGTCGAGAAACTCCAGATGACTCTCCTGTGTAATGCAATGGGAAAGAAGATATGTGGAGTGGACGTGAATGTGAACGAGCACAGGTGAACGTGATCCTAGTCGCTGAGCACTAGTGAAGAAGTGGTTCTTCTGTGTAATGCAGTGAGCTAGAGATATGGACATCCCTATGGATGTGCCCCTAGTGGATGAGCAATAGTGGGTGTATAAGATCCCTTGCTATATTGGTCAAGAGTCAGACCTGCCTGTAACCCTAATTGTAATGTAAAGGGTACATGTCTGCCCCACCTTAACGTGATTAATAATAAATGTAAAAGATAATTAATCTGGTTAATATTAATTATATTGTGAGCTAGTGAGGTCAACCCTGTTGTAACAATAAACACTTATGTTGACAGGTTCAATCTAGTATAAGTAAAGGTAAATTCCCCATTGAGGAAATATATCTTTCATTTGAGTTTGGAAATTTCAGCAAGTACATCTTCTTGGGAAAAGTGCACACCTCTCTTGGGCACTAGTCTTCTAGGGTTTGAACACCCTCTTGTGTGCTAGGTCTTATTGGTGGTGAGGGTCTTCCTCTTGAGGAATATAACAAAGGATTTGGCTGAGTTTTCTTCCCTTGTTGAGAAGGGTTTCCCATGATACTTCTTGTGTTCTTGTGCATGGTGTTTCTTCTTGTGATCTTGGTTGTTGCAATATTATTGGTTATGGTTAAGAAAAATGCTAAAATTGAATGAACTTCATGCTTAACCTTGCTCGTAGAAAAATCAACACCCTTAAGGTATCTCATCACATGTTTTGCATCATCAAGGTGAACACGTCTGGGTTCTACCATATACTAACACAAGGAAAAACATATATCTGGCCTAGTATTCGTTAGATACATCAACGATCCAATGATCTATATGTACAACGTAGCATCAACCAATTATGATGAAGTGTCAACCAGGAGCTTGAACTTTATTTCCATGGGTGTATTCATGGATTTACACTCCAACATATCAAACCTCTTCAGTATTTCAACTGCATACTTCCCTTGGTTGAGGAAGATCTTCTCTGGGCTCTACCAAACTTCAAGACTTAAGTAATAATGCATTAGGTCTTTCATCAACCTCTGTAGCGAACTTCTTCTACAATCTGTGATAAGCTTTTCTTCTCTAGTTAGAAATAAGTCATCCACATATAACAACAATATAACAGGCTCATCATTCATAACCTTGAAGTAAAGGTTAGAATCAACTTTACTCTTGGTAAAGACCAAGCTCGTCAGGAAACTGTCAATTCTTCCATACCAAGCTCTATGAGCTTGTTTCAATCAGTACAGATCCTTCTTCAATCTGCATACATGAGTCTTTTTGTCTTCAACTTCAAACCAATTTTCACATTAAATTGTACCAATATGGTACACTTGCTTAGCTGCAACTCATTCTGCACAATCATGTGCTAGCTTTATGTGCTCTCTGCAAAGCACTATCTGTCTCACTGCATGAGAGTATGTCCTCTCCTCTTTCTACAATTGTTCCTTCTAGAACTGGGAATATGCACCTACAACTGCTATGAAGCTGAGAATGGTTGCTCCATCCTCACTGTTACTGCTGAAATCTGAGAGTAACTCCTCTACTCCATCGTGGAAACAACTTCATCTAAAACTAGGAGTGACTCAATAACTGATATTGAATGTAGCTCTTATTCTTTCATGGAGGTAACTCTATCTTTTATTGTAGTCATATCTCCATGACCCAACTTATGTACTGCACCAACCATCACTCAATTTTAAATATGGGGATTTATCACCCTGCATCTCATACTATATATGAACCATTGTTGTTCTGGTTGTCTTCATGAATAATGGAAGTATTTCTTCAATTACTAGAGTAAGTGTCTCTTCATATTCTTCTCCCTCTTGATGGGAGAATACTTTGGACACACATCAAGCTTTGTACATCTGCAACATGCTTGATCTGTTAGATCAATCTTGGAAGTCAATACTAACTTCTCTTCTAGTCTCATGGAAAAATCCATATCCTAGTCTTTCTGACTGGCTTCCTTCTCTGTCACTAAAACAGGGGAATCTTTCCACAAGATTTCATATCTCCTAGAAGTTTCCGAAGCTACGATCTAGTCTTCTCATGGTATTTGTGTCCTAGTCCTGGAGGTTGTCTGTTCATACGATCCTTTCTAAGATCAAGCTTACTCTCAATTTCTTCCGAGTCTACAAGGACTTCATCATCTCTTATGGCGTATACTTGGTGTTGAATACCAAGTCTAAATATGAAAATCTAAGTCAGACTTCAAGTGAATTCTGCTTCCTGTCAAGGTGGCTTCATTATCCTTTGAACAAGTCTACTATGAGTTCTTGTTCTAATGTTTGGTTAGCTTTAGAGCCTTCTGCTCCTTACAATCAATGTCCATATGAGATACTCTGGATCTCAAAAATAACTTCTTCATATTCTTTGGTACATGGATGTATACCGTCATGTGCATGACTTGGGAAGTCTGCTTCATGTCTCATCTAATTTTTTGCCTTCTGTAACCTTCATTATAACTTCCTGAGGGTTATCACCTGTGACCTGAACCAAGGTCAACAAAACAACATGCAAGAATAATACTCTTTTGATAATAGTAATAAAACAATAGCACGAATAATCGTCACAATAGCACAAACAATCGTCACAATATCTCCTTTAGAGCTATCACTTGTGACCCGCCTAAAACAAAGATCAAAAGTAAGAAATGAAATAATAAATGAGATCAACACTCTTCTAGTGTTGTGATCAAACATTCATCCATGGTAACCTGGAACCAACACAAGAAGTTTCTCCTAGAGGATATGCTAGTTGTATCTCGTAAATGATTACATTAAGCATTTATCTCAATATGCTCACATGCTACCAAGTATAATACTTTTCAAAGACTACTTCCTCAACTATAGTGTTTACTTGTAATGGGGTAGTTATCAACTTGTCATGTGCAACTTTAAATGTTATCAACTTAATTAATCAAACCCGAAACCTGGAGTCTTGTCCTCAAGAATGAGTGTGTTGCTTTTCTTCCAATTCTCCTTCACTCAAGATGACAAGTGCTTTCTTCAACTTGTATTTTGTACTAAGACAATATACTCTCTTGACAGAAAGTTGGGTTAGAGAATAAACTCTACAATCTCAACTTTAATCCATCTAATACCTTGACTTTAATTTTTGACCAAAGGTTAGTATGATGGTCATAGCTTCAACATGCAACCTAGATCAAAATAATGTCATAACAAATAGATGAATATCAAAATAATCAAACCTTGGTTGCATTATTCTTTTGAGTATGTTGGATTTGAGATCCTTCTGGATCTATGATAGGAGATTCTTTCTCCTACAAGTACCCCTTAGAATAATATAGTTGAAACATATGTAAGTACATGTTAGAAAAGTGGGTGTTCCCGCTTAACCATAGACAATATAGCAATATTTTCACTCAACCATGGGCACGAATGCCACCCCCGAGCACCTTTACCTTGAAAGAGAGAAGAATTCCGGTAGCAATTCAATAGCCAACCAAGGATAATGCACTAAGCAAAGATAACCAAGACTGATCAGAGAGTCCAACCCAGAAAGACTGAAATCACAGGTTGCAGTAATTGCAGCTGCAACTACTCCCCAGACTTGCGCACTACTGGATTTCTGTAGTTGCGACTTGTGTGTCTCAAATGAGCTCTAGCGCCTTATATTTATACTTCTCTCTCCAGGCTGGATGGGCCGAATTCTCTTTCTAGGGGCTAAAGACTCAATATAAAATATTCTTTTTAGCTCACTTTACTTCTAGGGTTATGTCCAAGTATTTTAGGGTTCTTCTTGCTTCCTGGAATATTCTAATCTCATCAAACATCACAAGTGGACATTAATACCTTCCACAACTACCATAATATCAACACTCCCTTCTAGCTAGGGAGATATAAAAGGCAATGGTCTTGATCACAACAGACCATTCAACCAGTAGCATCATCATAGCCACACAGGCTATCTCATGATCAAATCACGAGCACTGTCAACATTATCCAACTAGATAATCTCCATGATAATCAGTACAATGTAATCTGATAGAACACAATCGCGTCTATCCATAGTAGTACATAACTACTATCTAGTGGTACACAACCATACCAAGTAGCACACGACTACTAACTAGTGACACATAGTCATAATTAATGGAACACATCCACCGTAGTAGTATACAAGTTGAGTCCAGAGACATACAGTCTCTACAATAGTCATATCATTTGATATCAACCTGCAAAAACAATATCATGATACAAGTTGAGTCATCTGGGCCATTCTTCCACTCACTTCTGTGAGATCTGGAAGAGCATCTTCCCTCATATAGTAAAATCATCAACCATGGGCTGTCTGGAGTATTCTTCCCAAGCATGCCAGAATAATTGTCCCTGATTTCTGAGCCTGGACCATTCACCTAATTGGGCCATTCCTCCGACACTAATCATAGTGCAACATGGATAGAATGAGTCTTCCCTAGGGAATGTCTGTCCCTGATTGCTGAACTTGGACCATTCACCTAACTGGGCCATTCCTCCGATAGTAAACATAGTGCAACCTGGAGAGAATGAGTCTACCCTGGGGAATGACTGTCTGGAACATTTCCTAAGGAAATGACTATCCTGCACCAACCTCCAAAAATGACCATTCTTTGAAATTGCTCACAACTGTGAACTTTGAAAGAATGATTTCCCGGCGAGGCGAACCATTCTACTTGACCACTACTAAAACTGATTTCCAAGAATAATGACTGTCCTTGACCATTCCCCCACACTAGCCACAAAGGAAATCGTTGTCTATGGTACACCATCAATCTATCGGACCATTTTCATTACGAAAATGACTGTTTGATTTGGACCATTTTTCGAACTGGAAAATGGTCCGTTAGAAAATCTCAAACCACTTTCCGAACTAGAAAGAAACTGCCCATCTTGAACCATTTTCAAAACTGGAAAATGACTATCCATAAATCAATGATATATCAGTGCTCCCTCCCAACCTAGAGAGCCATCTCTTCCCTTTCAACTAAGGGAGTTATCTCCATGATCCCCAACTTGTCTCGTAAGTATGCAAACTTTATCAAGGACAAAGGCTTTGTCAAAATATTTGTTGTTTTCTCATATTTGGAGATATACTAGAGTTTCACTTCTCCTTCCTGGACTTTATCTCGAATAAAGTAGTATTTGATCTCAACGTGTTTTGACCATTCATGAAACATTGGGTGTTCGGATAACATTATACAACTCTGATTGTCATAGTATATTATGGTCGAATCTGGAACATGATCAAATAATCCAGAAATTAGCTTTCTCAGCCATACTGCTTCTGTACATGCCTCACATTCCACGATATATTCCGCTTCTATTGTGTTGAGTGCGACAAACTTCTGTTTCCTGCTGCCCCAAGATATCATAGCGAAGCCCAAGCTGAAACACATCCCTAAAGTACTCCTTCTATCTTCTGCACTCCCTGCCTAATCTGAATCTGTGAATCCATGAAGTTGTATATCACTGGATGAGGTATATATTAAACCATATTTTAGCATCCCACAAATATATCTTAGAACATGCTTTGGATTTATCCAATGCTCATGTCTGGGTTTCACCTGGAACTGGCTTAGGGTGTTTACAACAAAGAAAATATCTGGTCGAGTATTCACTAAATACATCAATGACCCAATCAATTGTTGACATAGGGACGAGTCTACTAGATCAGAATCTGAGTCTCTTACTTTTCTTATATCTGTGTTCATAGGAGTGTCCATGGATTTGCAATTCATCATTCCAAAGTTTCTAAGAATCTTTACTGCATACTTTTCTTGTCAAAGGAATACTTCACCACACTTATGCCATATTTCTAGTCCCAAGTAATAATGCATGAGACCAAGATCTTTGATATCAAACTCAGAAGCTAGTTCCTTCCTACACTGGGTGATGAGAGACTCTTCACCTGTCAAGAATAAATCATCACCATATAGTAATAGAATCACAGGTGCATTGTTCACGACTTTGTAGTAGAGATTTGGATCTGCATGATTCTTGGAGAAACCAAGTCTTATTAAGCCACTGTCTGGCATACCAAGCTCTTGGAGCTTGCTTGAGTCCATACATGGCTTTATTTAATCTAAAAACATGAGTGTCTCTAGAGTGTACTTCAAATCCTTGAGGTGTTTCAATGTATACTTCTTCTTTGATTGCTCCATTGAGAAAAGTTATCTTTACATCCATCTGATGTAAACTCTATCCCATGGAAGCAACAAGAGACATAATGGCTCTAATAGAAGTATATCTGGCAACAAGAGAAAATTTCTCGTCATAGTCTTCTCCCTCCTTCTGTGATCCAGAATCAAATCCAGGAGCTTGATGGGGCTCAAAAAGGCCTAAAAATCAAAGTTCTCAGAATGTCTTCAAAATGGACGTGTGCTTAGGCCTCATCGATCTGAACCCAACACGACTTGAATGGGCTCAAGCGGACGTCGTATGCTCAAGTTATGGTGATATGTTTGTTTTACCAAATAGGCAAAAAAAAGTGATGACTTTACAGTCCGTACAATCCCACGTGGCAGTTGACTGTACAAGCCGTATGACCATACAACTGACGTGGTAGGCACAATTGGCGATGATGTGGTAGGGTGCATACAACTGACCATACATGATGTTGACGTGGACATGATAGGTGGACCAATCTGGGGGTGACACATGTCACCACTGTAAGGGTGACACGTGGCACGCCCGTATAGATTACATGGCAGGTGTGCTGACATGGTTGGTTGCGGACTGGGCAGACTTACTGGAAGACAAGTGGACAAATTGCTGATGGACACGTGGCAGTTTGTTTCAGAAAATGGCGTGGTGCCACGTGGCACCCATGGATTAGTTGTTGGTTCTTTGAAAAAGTTTGTTTGGAGCGGATGAGGTTTGAACCACGAACTTCCCTGGGCGCCAAGCTCTCGCGTAGGTCAAGCTACCAACCCACCTACTGGGTGTTTCTTACCCCTTAACGTTTCCACTTTTATTTAAAGTTGAACTATGGTATGGGTGGAGGCAGAAAGGGGCTGGGACCTAGCCCCAACCCATAGTTTGTTATACGAGCATATTCCCATGGTTCAATACTCGACGAGTTCTAACCATTTTCATGGGAATGTGACAACAACCCTTGGTTTTATGTTGCATGCGACCACCTGTCAACAAGTGGCGCTCCACTCCAGAAATGAGGATCGTGCGCAGGGGCCATGGGCCAACACACACCTACCCACCATGTGACTTGGGGACAACGACCAACAACCCATGCGCATCGTTCGGGACTCGGTCCCATTGCATTTGACATGTGACCGGAGCTTGCGGGGTAAGGGCCAACGTGCATCCCCTAGGGGGATGGAGCTTGGCCATAATATACCATATGACTATGTTTTAGGAGCGCACACCTAGGCCAGAGGGGATAAACCCTATATTTCTCCAAAAGTGGGTATTTGAACTATATTATAGTGATTTTTTAATGATTTTTGGAGATTTTTGGCCAATATTGGGGGATAGTGGGCCCTTTTTGAGGCTAGATATTGGGGGGAAGTTGGGAGATGGTTACCAACTTCAGATCTATATAAACCAGGCCTTCTTGAGGCCATGGGAGGACATTTCAGAGTAGGTTTATGCTGAAGATTTTCCAAGCCAAAGCCATTTTTATGCAGGGAAGCTGTTGAGGAGCGCACCTTTGCGGGCCATTTCTGGGAGCTCTGGTCATCCGATTTCAGTGTCGTTTCTTCTGTTGGGTTCTAGAGATTTGGTAGAACAAGGCCACATCAGTTTTGTAAAATTTTGGTACTGTTGTGATGTAGTTATTGAGCTTTGAACATAAATAATAAATCCTCACCTACTGAGACAAAGGCCCTAAGACGTAGGCGAGATTTCCAAACTCCGTTATCACATTGGTGTTATGGTTTGCTGTTGTTTCTTGCTTTATATCAGATCTGTATATGTGCATATGGCTGTGATGATTCTTCCTCTTTCTTTCAACTTCCTAATTGGTTAATAAACACTTGCATAATAACTCAACCATTGTCGTTTAAAAGATCTTTTTAGATCAAGTGGTATCAGATCTAGTTGACGTTTGGATTTGAGTTTTGCATGTTAACCAGGGAAAAACTACTTCGTTGTAAAGGCGAGATTGTTGAAGAGAATCCATTGATTGGATTGAGAAAGAGAACTTCTCAATGCGAGAAGATGGCATCGGAAGAGGGACTTTCTCAGGATGAGAAAGAGTTTCGAAAAAGTTTCTTCGCCATGTCGGAGATGATGAAGGATTTGTATGAAGATTAATTGGAACGAAAGAGACTAGTACTTGGTGAATCTTCAAAGGGAAAAAGTGAAGAAGGAGAGGATCCTCCTCAAATTCCTCCTTCACCTCCATATTCACCTCCTTCTTCAAGTTCAAGTTCTAAATCCAATGCAAAGAAACATGTTCATAAACATACGAATGAAATTCCTTTATTAAAACTTGATGTTAAATTTGAATTACCCATATATGATGATGAAGTTGATGTAGAGAGACTTGAAAATTGGGTTAGACAGATGGAGGTCTGTTGCAGTGTGAAACAGATCAAGGATGAGGCCACTAAAATCAAATTGGCATCATTAAGACTTGCAGGCACATCACTCATCTGGTGGCAAAGCAAGTTGCAAAATGGCACACAACAAGTGGGCAACATATTTCCATTATGGAAAAGTTTCATTTCTGCTCTTAGAAAACAATTCTATCCTTTGGGTTGTAAAGAGAAAGCGTTAATTGAATGAAAAGCTTTAAAACTAAGAAAAGGACAAACAATGTAAGAATACACAGATGGATTTCATAAAATGACATTGATGTTAGATATTCCTTTACATACCCAAGAAACTCTTATGAAGTATATATGTGGTTTACCTGTACATATTTGAAAGAATGTATTCATGTTTGGACCAACTAATCTTGATGAGGTTTCTGTTCAAGCCACATACATTGAAGCAGGGAAAACATGTGTTGGTGTATCGGGGGAATCATCTTCAAGGACAGAGGACAAAAAGAAGTGGCATGGAAAGAATTCAAATGCAATGACGAGAAAGGAAGAGAGGCCCTCTTGCAAGCATTGCAAGAAAGACGGGCATGATGAAGACCATTGTTGGCAATTGCATCCTGAGAAGAGACCGAGGTGGTTCAAGGAGAAGAAAGGGAGGCAAACAGTTGCAGCAGCAACATGATCCACATACTAGGGATCAGATTCAAGTGACGAATCTAAAGTCTCACTGGTTGGTATGACAGGTAAAATTGGTGAAGGACTTGATTGTAGAAGTAATTTGTTTCACATTAGGGTCATCATGAGGGACTCTAAGGTCGATACATTGATAGATAGTGGATCTCAATCTAACTTTATTTCATAGGAATTGGTTAAGCAATTGGGATTAAAAACACAGATGCATCATAAGCCCTACACACTTAAATTGATAAGCAACCATCATCAAATGCACATAACAAAGTAGTGCACATTCAAATTTGCAATTTCATCTAAGTTTGTAGACGAGGTAACATGTGATGTGGTGCCACTAAGTGAATGTGGAATGGTCTTAGGCAGTCCATACTTGTATGATCATAAAGAAATCTTCTACAGGACAAAGAATCAATATCATTTAACCAAAGCAAGTCAAGAATATGTGGTTCATGCTCATCATGTAAAGGAAAATAAAACTCTTCAAGCTATGGAACAATTAAGAAAGTAAGCTCAAGTAAACAACACACCTATAATTGTTTCAAATCAAGTAATCGATCTTAAGAAAGAACAAGAGATGATTGTAGAATGGAAAATCAATCACAGTTTGCTTCGATATAAGCTAATATCATGCAAATATTACAAACATATCAACTCATTTGCAGTCATATTTTTGATCCTATCATTAGTAATGTTGTCTACATGGATGATAGTGGCTTCAGTAAGATGTGACAGGGTACAAATACCTAACAATATGCTGTCAGTTATCATGATTGTGTTACAGTTGATCTTGATGAGACAGGTGCACAGGACAGAGTTCAAAGACAAGGAACAAGCTGGGTGGCCTATCCCGATCTTAATGACTGGTCAGTAACCTTTTGGGGACCAAAAGGTCCTTAGTGGGGAGGTGTGATCCATAATCAGATCTAGGAGCTTGATGGGGCTCATTAAGGCCTAAAAATAAAAGTTTTCATAATGGCTTCAAAATAGACCTGTTCGTAGGCCTCGTTGATCCAAACCCAACACAACTTGAACGAGATCAAACATACATCATATGCTCAAGTTATGGTGATCTGTTCGTATTTCCAAACATGCAAAACAAATGATGACTGTACAGTCCGTACAGTGCCACATGGAAGCTGACTGTATAGGCCGTATAACTGACGTGGCAAGCACAATCGACGATAACGTAGCAGGGTCTGTATAGCTGATCGTACATGATGCTGACGTGGAAATGACAGGTGGACCAATCTAGGGGTAACATGTGTCACCACTGCAAGGGTGACATGTGGCATGCCCATACAGATGACTTGGTAGGTCTGACACGTGACAGGGGTGTTGACGTGGTTGGTTGTTGACTGGGTAGACTTATCGGAAGACAAGTGGATGAATTGCTGATGGACACGTGGCAATTTGTTTTGGAAAATGGCGTGGTGCCATGTGGCACCCATTGATTGGTTGTTGGTTCTTTGAAAAATTTTGTTTGGAGTGGATGAGGTTCGAACTGTGAACCTCCCTAGGTGCCAATCTCTCACGTAGGTCAGGCTACCAGCCCGCCTACCAGGTGTTTCTTACCCCTTAACGTTTCCACTTTTATTTAAAGTTGAACTATGGTATGGGCGGAGGTGGAAAGGGGATGGGTCCTAGCCCCAACCCATGGTTTGTTATATGATCATATTCCCACGATTCAACACTCGACGAGTTTTAACTATTCACGCGGGAATGTGGCAACAACCCCGGGTTTTATGTTGCATGCGACCACTCGTCAACAAGCGATGCTCTACTCCAGAAATGAGGATCGGGTGCGAGGGCCACGGGCCAACACACACCTACCCACCATGTGATTCGGGGGTGGTGACCAACAACCCAGCTGCACCGTTCGAGACTCGGTCCCATTGCATTTGACGTGTGACCGGAGCTTGCAGGGTAAGGGCCAACGCACAACCCCTAGGGGGCTGGATCTTAGCCATAATATACCATATGACTATGTTTTAGGAGCGCGCACCTAGGCCAGAGGGGATAAACCATATATTTCTCCAAAATTGGGTATTTGATCTATATTATAGTGTTTTTTTGATGAGTTTTGGAGATTTTTGGCCAATATTGGGGGATATTGGGACCTTTTTGAGTCCAAAACTTGGGGGGAAGTTGGGAGATGGTTACCAACTTTAGATATATATAAACTGGACCTTCTTGAGGCCATGGGAGGACATTCAGAGCAGGTTTACGCTGAGTATTTTCCAAGCCAAAGCCATTTTTATGCAGGGAAGTTGTTGAGGAGCGCACCTTTGTAGACCATTTATGGGAGCTCTGATCATCCAATTTCAGTGCCGTTTCTTCTGTTGGGTTCTAGAGATATGGTGGAACAAGACCATATCAGTTTTGTAACCTTTTGGTAGTGTTTTTATGTACTTATTGAGATTTGAACAGAAATAAGGAAGCCTCACCCACTGAGACAAAGGCCCTGAGACGTAGGCGAGATTGCCGAACTCCGTTATCACATTGGTGTTATGGTTTGTTGATGATTATTGCTTTATATCATATCTATATATGTGCATATGGCTGTGATGATTCTTCTATAATTCTTCCTCTTTATTTCATCTTCTTAATTGGTTAATAAACACTTGCATAATAACTCAACCATTGTCATTTAAAAGATCTTTTCGGATCATTCTGGGAGAACCCTCTAGCTACAAACCTTGCTTTGTATTTGTCCACGCTTCCGTTTGCTACATGTTTGATCTTATGGACCCATTTTGAAGTTACTACTAATTTTTCTTTGGGTCTAGGCACAATTTCCCATACATCATTTTTCATGATGGACTGGTGTTCTTCTGTCATGGCTTCTTTCCATTGTTTCTTCTAAACTGCCTCTTTAAATGTGGTGGGTTCTTCATTTAGAAGCTTTGTCATACATGCTGCATAGCTGGAGAATATTTTGGGCTTTTTGATTTTTCTGAAGGTGCCACTTTGGGCTTTGAGTCTTTCTGCTTCTTGTAAAGTAGCTTCAAGCCAAGCTTGACGTTTCTTGGTTTTGGGTACAATGACTGATTCAATAGGTTCACATGGTTGCATCAGATGATCAAGTTGTTATGTTTCTTCATTCTGACTTTCTGGAAGACATGTGCTTTCTTCTTTAGTCTCTTCATACTTGTCTTCTTCTATAGTTTCTTCTATGGATTTCTTGAAATCCGTCTTTTCCTTGAAGGTTACATCTCAGCTAACTTCAACCTTATGTTGTTATGGGATATAGATTCTATAGGCTTTGGATGATTCACTATATCCCACAAATATGCCCTTCTTTCCCGAGGGTTCTAATTTCTTCCTTTTATCCTTGGGGATGTGAATGTAAATAGGGCATCCAAAGATTCTTAATTGTTCCACATTAGGTTTCTTTCTTGAGAAGGCTTCTTCTGGAGTCATATCCTTCAATATGTGATGGGGACTTTTGTTCTGAACATATATTGTTGTCATGGATGCTTCTCCCCACAAATACATAGATAAACCTTGATCATTCATTAGTGCCTTCACAATTTCTTCAATATATCCGTTCTTCCTTTTTGCTACACCATTTTGTTGAGGATTATGAGGAACAATTAGCTCCCTCCTTACCCCTGCTGATTTGCAAAAGGAAACAAATTCCTTGGATGTGTATTCTCCTCCATTATCTGTTCTCAAGGTCTTGATTTTCTTGTTTGTGAGGTTCTCTATCTCTGCATTGAATTCTTGAAACTTGCTGAAAACTTCATCCTTTGTCTTCAAAAGATATAACCAAGTCTTTCTTGAGTAATCATCTATGAACATTGCATAGTAAAGAGAACCTCTTAGAGATTTGACTAGCATCAGACCACAAACATATGAATGTATTAGATCTAGGATTTCCTTAGATCTATTATTGTTGCTTGAGAATGGTTTCTTAAGATTCTTGCCAAGAGCGCATCCTTTGCAAATTCCTTCATGTGTAGATTGTAGTTCTGGTATTCCTTCAACCATATTTTTGAGGAAAGTTAATGCTTGATAGTTGATACAAGCATACCTTCTATGCCAAAGTTCATTGGGATTGACTTCATCATGTATAAGAGCTTCATCATTTCGTTCTAGTAGTCTGTATAGTCTTCCTTCAAGGGTTCTAATAACTCTAGCGTTCTCTATGCTGGAGTCTCTAGACCATGATAATACTTTTTCATCTACAAAGGCTATTTTGTTTCCTTTGTCTTCTAAGAAATATATGGATACAAGATTCTTTTCTAAACTAGGTACATATAAGACATTGCTCAAATGAACATTGTTTCCTGTTTTCAATTTGATGGAGGCTTTACCAATTCCTTCGATTGGATATGTGTTCTTATCTCCAAGTTCTACCTTGTAGGATGTCCTCTTTTCATTCAGATTAGAGAGTCTGACTTGGTCTCCTGTCATATGCATGGAAGCTCCATTGTCAATTATCCACACGTCATATTCAAGATTTCCTGTGAGAGTTGAATAATGTAGATGATCCATCTTTTCATTCATGATTTATGTTGACTGATAACTGGTCAAACTTTGACTTTGACCCAAAATCTCAACCTTGACGTTTTTGCCTTCTAAGAGTGCTAAGAGGTGTGTTGGACTAAGGTGCACTAGAATATCTTGTCCTTGAGTAAGGTGTTCCATCATAAGCTGATGGGCAAGAGTTTTAGGGTTTTTGCAACTGCTATGGCTAGTAACCCTAGCGACAGTGTTTTGGTAACTACACCTACTAGAAACCCTAGCGACAGTTCTTTAACGATATTGATAACCTTATGGATTAGCTTCCTTCTAGTGGTTAGACTAAATGAAGGAGGTGTGGGCCCATAACCTATTAAAAATGTGGGCGTGCTCGTTTAACCATAGACAATATAACAATATTGTCACCCAATCATAGTCACGAATTCCACCCCTGAGCACCTTGACCTTGATAGAGAGAAGAATTCTGGTAGCAATTCAATAGCCAACCAAGGCTAATGAACCAAGCAAAGATAACCAAGATTGATCAAAGAGTCCAACCCATAAAAACCGAAATTACAGGTTGTAGTAACTGCAGCTACAACTACTCTCGAGACTTGCGCACTACTGAATTTTTGCAGTTGCGACTTATGTGTGTCAAATGAGCTCTAGCGCCTTATATTTATACTGCTCTTTCTAGGTCGTCTAGGTCGATTTCTCTTTCTAGGGGCTAAAGACTCAATATAAAATATTCTCTTTAGCTGACTTTACTTCTAGGGTCATGTCCAAGTATTTTAGGGTTCTTCTTGCTTCCTGGAATATTATAATCTCATCAAAGGTCACAAGTGAAGGTTAATACCTCCTGCTGCTACCATAATATCAACAATACATACCTCTGATAGTATCGACGGGTGGTGGTACCATCCGGTAACAACGGTGATAGGTAACAAACCTTCAAAACTTCAGAGATGTTTCAACTTTAAGGTTGGCCAACACTTTACAAAATCTTTCACTGCAACTGAAACTACAATTGTAACTGCTACTTATACTGCAACTTGTACTTTAACTGTAACTTTAGGGTTTTATGAGAAAACCCTCACTATTACATATAGGCTAAAAAATCGACAAACTATTACAACGATAGTGATAAAATCAATTTTTTTGTCGAAAAAAATTAAAAAAAATGAAATTTTACTGTTTTTTTTTAAATTCGTCCCGATAACATCGAATTTCCAACGTGTTGACCATTTAGAATTTCCCAGTTTTGACACTTTAATATAGCCATTTTTAGGTCAACATAAGGATAAATAAATTCTAAATGGTCAACCTTGATTTAGGATTATAGTCGTCAGAATTCCGACGATGACGAATCTATAAATTAGTTAATTCAAACCAAATTTCGGCTAATTTGTTATAGTTGCGACATATTTTATGTGTTATAGCTTGCTAATCTTCATTTTAATGTGAAGGTTTGCTTGTTGATTAAGAGATCGAACTGATATTTGATCTACATAGCTTAGTTTTGTGATCATTGTTCAAGACGTGCAAGAGGATTTTAGACTTTGAAGGTTAGTTAAATATTTTTTTTCTTTTGTCTCCTTTAATATTTTATAACCTTATATGTTTTTGTAGATTTTATGTCATCTGTGAAAATGCTAATTTTTCCATGCTTATATGTGACTTGATCTCTTTCCCTAGTTATATTATGTCGTTTGATTATGTTACTTGGTTATGGTGAAGCTTTGAAGCTTATGTTGTAAAATATATTGTATAGTTTGGTCTATTGCATTTCAAGAATCGAATAGATCTAGCACATCATCATTGAACTTTATAACACAATCGTCTCAATATTTTGGTTGTGGTGAAGAATGTGGAGATATTATGGACAAGGTGACGAGAGATGTTATTTCCCTTGCGCTAAATGCGGGAGCACAAAAGTCAGAAGAATTTTAATACAAACAGCTGTAAGACATTGCAGAACCCATGGGCACGTTGAAGGTGGACCTAACGAATATCGTCCCTTGGTAAACTATATATTCATTATTATATCTTTATATTGATTGTATTTATTAAATTTTATATTGTTTAAATATTTCTTATGCAGTACACTAATTTTGCATGATTGTTTGTAATTATAAAGTCAGGCTGCCCCCCTAAGCGTCCGAACGCGCCAAGTACTAGCAGAAATGATGTTGTACTACAAGGTGCCGAGGAGTTTGGAGTGCGAGATATTGAAGATCAAGTTAATGATCCTATGGAAGAAGATGACAATAATAACAATATAGTTGAAGATGATGGGACAAATGAATTGATCCAAGACTTGTTCGCTTGACCGGACGAGGATGATGATGAGGAAATTGGTGATGTTGACGTACCTCTGCTAGAGAAGGCAGAAAAACCACTTTATGAAGGTTCAAAAGCAAATCTTCATTCTGCTAAATTATTGTTGGTGAACTTAAAGGTTTTGAATGGTTTGTCAAACAGTTGTATGACACAGATCCTAAGGTATGTAATATGGTTCATCATCACGTATACATAAAGGTTGATTTTTTTTGCATGTTTTTAGTTTTAATTAATGTTTGAAATAAGAATTAAATATTTACAAATTATAACATTCTTTACACTAATTACTTATTTTTTATGTCGTAGATTGTTAGGTGAATTTCTTTTACCATCGTCAAATATTTTACCTCACACATACTGAGATTTAAATGCCATTATGAAAGAAATTGGAATGGAGTATCAAGCTATAGATGCATGTCCCAATGATCATATTATATACTATGGACAACATGCGTCGAAAACAGAATGCCCACAATGTCAGACCAGTAGATATCGAACCGATCAACTAACAAAAAAGGTGCCTCGTAAGGTTCTTTGTCATATTTCCATAATTCCACGTTTGCAACGACTATTCCGGTGCGAAAGCATAGCACAATTTATGGATTACCATGCACGTAATAGAAGTGGAGATGGTGTTCTTCGAATGCCTGCAGATGGTTATGCATTTAAGGAAATTGAGGAAAAATGGCCAGTTTTTAAAGATGAACCTCGTAATGTTAGGCTTTCATTGGTCGCTGATGGTGTTAATCCATTTGGGGAGCTTAGGTCTATTTACTCAGTGTGGCCAATTTTTGTTATCAACAATAACATTCCTCCTTGGATGTCAATAAAGAGGGAGCACATAATGTTGACAATGATTGTTCCAGGTATGTAATGTTATCATTAATTTTCTGAATTAAGATTTCATTTGTATTTCTTGTTGCATAATATCTTGTATTTATTTATTTACTTATATATGCACATCACGTTAGTAATTATGTGTAATTTCAAACAATTAGGTAAGTACTAGGTTAAAGATATGAATGTATATATTGAGCCTCTCATCGACGAGTTACTAAAGTTATGGGCCGACATCACTATGTATGACGTTTATAAACCGATAAGGCAGAAGGAATTTCAATTCCATGGAATACTTGTATGGACAATTCATGATGCCCCAGGACTAACACATTTTTGTGGTATGTAACGATCCATTGCACTTTAATTATAATATATAATTATTTGAAGATACCATGCTGCATGTTTTTTAAAATAATCCCCTTCGTATAATTGATATAATTATTAATCCAACTTTTGCAAGTCTTCAAACAAAGGGTAGATTTGCATGTCCAGTTTGTGGTCCTAAGATCAAATCTTGGTGTTCAAAAACTTTAGGAAAGGAGGTGTTTGATGAGTATAGACACTTCCTCTCTAAGAACTATAGGTATCGTACTATTGAAAAACATATTTTCAATGGGAAAGATGAGACTGGATTAAAACCACGAAGAATGACACCTCACCTATGGAAGTTAGAATATAACAAAATTCGTCGAGATGGTATATTGCAATTTGTTTATGTAATGTTGTATATGTAATGTTATGAATTTTTATTTTATTGAATTTATTTTATGCTTCATCAATGTCGTGAAGGTATTAACAATGGGCTCCCACATGGAATGAAAAGTTTTCCCTCTCAATTCATGAGGTTGCCCTACTATCAGGACCTAAAAATAGCTCATTTGTTTGATACAATGCATATCGGGAAGAATGTGACAGAAAAATTATGGCGAATCATAGATGGTAGGAGGGATAAAGAAAAAGTCATCAAGATTTGTAATGACATTCAGGAAGCCAATCATGCAATGCAAAGTGGGATCCAATCAAATAGTGACGGAGATCGAAATAGCCTTCCCTGGTTATTAACATAGCAATAAAGCAATGATGTAAAATAGGTCATTTGGAGAATAAAATTTCCCACGGGTTTTTCTTCAAACATAAATAATATCTTAACAAAGAAAGGTGAATTTGGTGGGGTAAAAACACGTGATTGACATACCTTCATTAAGGTAATTATTTTTCTATATATATATATATATATTTATATTGGTATACGTCTTTTTATTTTTGTTTTATTATACTTTAGAATCAGATAACGATCGATTTTGGTTGTTACAATATGTTCTACCTCTATCTCTCCCAAACCACTTCGACAACAACGTCAAACAAGTTATACATGATCTTGGCAAATACAAAAGAACGCAACCAACCAAAGTGATAGTAATAACATAAACTCAATATAAACCTATGTATGTGATTAAGGAATCATACAATAAAACACAACAAGCTTTATAGGAAAGAATCATATTACTGTATCATATTAAATGTGAAAGAGAGATTACAACCATGGCCTTGATGTCGTAAGTTCCCTTCCAACTGTCCTTTGTTCCCCACACACTTTCACTCCAAGAATTATGAGAGCACAGATCTGATAATATTCACAATCTATCTTGACAAAGGCAAAACTCAAAACCACTCTAACCAAGCTAATAATTTCAAGCCAAATCCAACTTAGCTAATCCCAAAAGCTAACTTTTTCCATGAGAGCTCCTCTCCTTTTATAAGCTAAAGAGGATAAGGTGAGGAGGTAGAATGATCCCACTAAATCATGAAAGCGAGTAAGATCCAAACCATTCAGATGCCACCTCACCATGGAAGTTTCTCCTTCTAGAATATTCGAGAAAATGATCGTTTTTCCCACGTGTAAGCATTCTTGCACCCTGCCTATAGAGAAGACTGCGAAATCCTTGCGACCTAGCTATGATGCAACCTGTGAGAATCAGACATTCTCGCACCCTAGCTATAATGTAGCCTGCGAACTTCCTTTTTTATATGGTTTTTACAAAGGAAAATGCAACTTCTTTTCTCAGGAAAAGTTCTTCTCCCTTCCTTCTTCAGGAACTCAGGCCACTGACCCCTCCGAAGGCAACATATAGGTTTACATCATTAACGGTCATAGGGATGATGAAAATAATGTGTAACAGAGAGCCCCCCAAAGTATGAAGTTAGAACAGAGTGATAGCTGAAAAGCTTTGTCGAGTGTGTGTAGGGAACAAGGAACAATCGGTCGGAAACCTGCCAACAAACAAGGAAATACCGTACAATAATATATCATCACTGAGGTAGGAATTCCCATACTCATAATACAAATGAATCAAAGCATAAATGTCGACATGCGAAGATCCATGTCAAATAAGACAGGGCATGGCCACCAAAAATACACTGTGGATCTATGTGTTAAAAATTCAAATTTGAACATAGCCACGAGACATACAATGTGGATCTATGTAACAGTACACTGAATATACTCCAACGCAACTTGAATCTATCGGAAAAGATCCAGGGTCTTCATCTCCACCACTCTATAGTACAAATCTAACCATGTGAATACATGTGTCGAAGTTGAACATGGTAGAAACCACTTGATTACCGGTCATTAGGGTATACCGTTAACAAGCACGAGGGAAATCACCATTAATGTCAATGACTCCCAAGGTACACTAGTACAATCCAACGAATGTGAATTAATGAGTTGAAGTCGAACACTCGGTGGAATCTTCCGATCAGGGGTCAATAACGAAAACCCACTGTCGAAAGCAAGGAAACCTACCATTGAGGCATGCAGGTTCCAAGGTACCAATTGGTTTCTAAGTCTAATTCCTGGATAATGAGTTGAAGTCGACAGGAAAAGACTCATCACATGAGGGCCTTAATGTATCGCCCATCAATGACACGAAACGGGTAACAAGATTTGATGTAGATCAGAGTAACCAGTGATTTAGGATAGACTCAGGGTTGGCTGACGCAATAGAAGGCTTTAAGGACTGTAGAAATGGCCAATGCAATAGAAGGCTTTTCGGGTTGGACATCTTTTTGAACATATTGACGACACAACAACTGTCTTGGAAACACTGACTCAACAATAGGGATCACATACCAATTTGTAATCTTATAGGAGTATGATCAAGAGACAAGTGGATTTTCCAACCTAGACACAAGGCGAGTGAAAGGGTGTCATGTTCAAAAGTGACTCTTCCATGGAATACAGGTTTAGACATATTTCTTTCCCAATTTCCCCCCCACCATTTTTGGCGAGTACCTCTTTATTTTTATGCAAGCTTGAGGAGGATAACATATGCTTGTAATGTAAGCTCATCCTTTGGACGAGTGCCTCAGAGTATGTTTAACGAACCCTAGGAAGAAGTGGTTCGGTCCCACATGGGCCTTTCAATGTTTGTTTTATGAGTCCAAAGAAAGAAAACTCAGGGGTTTTTCATGTTTTGAGAGTCTAAAAAACACTTAAAGAGAACTCTCCTAGTTCCTTTTTCATAAATTAGTTTGACGAGACCGAAAAAGTGATAAACTATCGCTCATCGAACATTTTCTTCAAACACTTTTACGAGCGTGAAAAGAACAAGATCGCTCAACAATCTTTTCATGTTTAGAGAGTCTGAAAAGAGATTAAAGGGAACTCCAAGGGTTCCTTTTTCATATAACCTTTACGAGTGCGAAAAAGTGATAAAATTATACTCGGTTACATTCTCACGTATTTACGAGCACAATAAAGAACAAAGACTAAGCTTGGTAACTTATTCTCATGTATTTATGAGCATGATAAAGAACAAAGACTAAGCTCAGGATTGTTTTTATTTTTACGCAAGCTTTAAAACAAAACAAAACTATGCTTGGACCTGGTTTCATTTTTACACAAGCTTGAACAAGAGGAAACTATGCTTGAGGTAAGTGGTTTCATTTTTACACAATCTTGAACCATAGAAAACTATGCTTGGACTTTCCAACGCATAACACAGGGATGGTTGGTACTAAGCCCCCAGCTTAAGAAACTAGTGGCTCTACCTCAATATGAAGTCCAGATGCTGAAAGTATTGCCCCCCAAACTTTGTGTCATCCAACTGCAAAGGCGAATGAAATGAAGCTTCAAATACTAGATGAGGGACTTGACTCGAATAGAGAGGGGGAAAACTATTTCATTTTTTAACGAGATTGACACAGAAACAAGAACTATGCTCTAAGACCTCTGTTTCATTTTTTAACGAGGTTGCCTCAGAGACGCAAAAACTATCCTCGAAACAGGTTTTTAATTTTTTAATGAGTTTGAAATTAGAAAACAATGCTCAAGTCTGGTTTCATTTTTTAACGAGCTTGAAATCAAAAAATCATGCTCATATACTTTTGTTTCATTTTTTAATGAGGTTGCCACAGAGACACAAAAACTATCCTCGACTCTCTTCTTGATCATGGATTCCAATAGGACAATGCTCCAGAAGGACAGCATGTCAAGGGACAAAACTTAGTCATGGCTTCCAAGAGGTCTCCACTGGATAGAAGGAACACACTCTGGAAGGAACACATGTCGAGGGTTGCAACAGGGGTAAGGAGATCAGGCTCTAAAGACCCTATCGAAGAGATCACCATGTCAACTACTGGATCTAAGTCATCAGAAGTTGAAGCCATGGGCGATAACGCCACATAATTGACCTATGGCGGGTGCGATACCATTTGCATATAAGAACCATTTAGGGAGTCAAGACCGATGAACAAAAGTTGATCAATAGTCACCATTCTTCCATAGTGTGGGAAATATATCACGTGAAAAAGAGTGGACACAATAGCTTTCATGGCATAGACATAATCTCGCCCAAGGAGTAAAGCAAAATCCAAGTGGGTCTTGGATGACCATGACATCAAGAAAGACAGTTTTCCCTCCCAACGTTACATGAAACTAAGGAAGGGTCCCTAAAGGTTGACTAGTCCTTCTGTTAAAAGCTAACAAATTTTGCGTAGCTGGGGCAAGTTGAGGACAACCCAAATCTTGCCAAGCAAAAGAGGACAAAATGATAACGGATGCACCTTCATCTATCAACGTCTGAGGAATGTCCCAACCACAATCTTGCACTGTAATCTGGAAAGGAATGTGAGAGGGAAGACGAGGTCCAATTAGCACACCCTAATTAAAAAGGATGGTCTGATTACTTGGAGGAGGTTCCACGGGAGAAGGAGGAATACCCACCGACATGGTAGAGTCTGTATCAACGAGAAAAATGTGGGCAATATCGGTTTTACTCTCGAGCAAGAGAGTAGGATCGACCGATGATGAGATCGAATCGACCACGTAGGCACTCTTCAGAGGAAGAGTGGGATTGACCGATGATGAGATCGGATCAATCACTTTGGCACTCTTCGGATGAAGGGTGGGATTGATCGAGGAAGGGACTGGATCAATCACTTTAGCACTCGTCAAAGGAGGAGTGGGATTGATCGATGACAGAACTGGATCAAGCACTTGGGTTTCATTCTCCAAGGGGAGAATGGGGTTGACAGGTGGAAACGGATCGACCACTTTGTCAACTGGTGAAATTAAAGATGTGACCAGATCGACGACATGATCAATCGGATTTACCGACGGGGGGAACCGGATTGACATTCCATCAACTACAGGTGGGTTGAGAGAAAGCTTGCGATAAGCAGCTGGAAGTTGAGGCTGTGAAACAATCATGTCTTCCATGAATTTCGAGGCTTTGTCCATACGAGGGCAAAGGTGAGTTAGATGACTCCCTTTGCATAACATACACGAGAACTTGACTCTACTTTTCTTCTTCCCAACTATATCGTGACTAGTCAACGGGATATCATCAACATGTTATTCAGAGGCTGACGATATGGGTTGGTGAGGGTGCGTAGACCATGCTTCTATAACCTTGGATAGACCAGGGCAATCCTTAAAAAAATGAATACCCTTACAAAGCCTGCAAGGGTGCTTGGGCTTATGGGTTGTTGGGGTGATATTGACATCATCAACACTCCCAGCACGATTAATAGTAACTGGTTGTTTTCCAACATGTTTAGCAGTGGTTGGAGGTTTTGACCCTTGTTTATCTTTCTTCTTCTTATTCTTCCTTTTCTTCTTCTTCTTATTCACCATGTTACTAGATTCAAAACTTTCACTCGGTGAAGAAGATGAAATGGAAGACGACCTTGCAAGTGAAGAAGGTGAAGGATCAACATGAGTTTGATGCTCTTGGGGGCAAGTGTTTGTGACTGAAGCACTAACTGCATTCGGGATTACCTGAGTGGAAAACAACCATACCGGTAATACAATTGTGAGACCTAGAAGGCTCAAAGTAGCAACATGAGGAGGATCAATGTTTTCATAAGAAGGAAAAATAAAAGGTTCCCTGGAGCAGGGGTTCCTTCATTGGTCATTCCAGGAAGTGACACCATTAAATAAATATCCAATCTAGAGTCCTCTAGGGAAAACAAACAACACACGCTAAAAATCTAGTAAGCAAGCAAGCAAACAAAACCTTCTCACAATGAACACACTAGTTGGTGATGAAATCCAATGTTGTGGGAACAAAGTAAGAAGGGGCCGAGATAGAGTGGGTGGAAAAGTTACGTTGACGACCTACTTAACGGACTTACACCCTGGTGCAAGCTCCCACACATAATCTTGGGTATACCCTCCAAGGAGCCCGAGTGAGTTTGGCCAACGTCGATTCCAGGTACCATGAAGACTTGCCCCTCCACAGTCACCTTATGTAAAGACCCTGAAGATATAGGCCACTAAGGTTACCAAACACTACAACGATGTCTGGGGAAACAATCGACAGTTTGATCCACGTGCAAGGGCAGGGTATCTAGCCCAAAATCAACTTGAAAGGCTTCCACTCATCATTGTGGGTATACCTCTCAAGCGACCCCCATAATACACGTAATCTCTACACCAGGACCAACAAAGCAGGGTGAGTAACTCTGCCAGTCTCAATGCGACCTCGTGATTGACCCTTGTGTTAGAAGGGCTTCCCAGGACAAAATGAATAAGTGTATTTAACCGTTCCCTAACTCAATATTCTATGTTTGTTTGCAACTTTGGAAATTTATCTTTCACACCTATTCCAAAGCCCTACAACTAATCTAATGTAGGTTTGCTACCAGAAAAGATAAAAATGTCTAATCAATTTTTATAAGTGCTTTATTTTATGGCCGTTGTTACTCAAAAGGAAAATGGCGTGGAAAATATAGTGTTTTGACTGACTCAAAAGTTATGCAAAGAGATGAAGATGAAATCTTTTCATTTCGATGAAATCTATGCTACGAGAAGGAGAAAACATTTATCATTCCTAGATGCACAATGTCCCAAAATATTAAACTCATCAATATCAAGATTCTCAAGAAATGAGAAAAAGGTATTGTACATCAATGCACGATTCATGCCCCCCCCCAAAAAAAATGCCAAGAATCATGCAATTATCTACTTCAAATGCAAGGATGCCCCCAATCTAATATAAACCAAGAAATTAAATCTTTTTGTTTCAAAAATTTCACTAAAAGAAATAATGAACTTTGTTAAAACAAAGAAACCCAAACTAAAAGTGATAGTAATAGCATAAACTCAATATAAACCTATGTATGTGATCAAGGAATCATACAATAAAACACAACAAGATTTATAGGAAAGAATCATATTAATGTATCATATTAAATGTGAAAGAGAGATTACAACCATGGCCTTGATGTCGTAAGGTCCTTTCCAACTGCCCTTCATTCCCCACACACTTTCACTCCAAGAATTCCAAGAGCACAAATATGATAATATTCACAATCTATCTTGACAAAGGCAAAACTCAAAACCACTCTAACCAAGCTAATAATTCCAAGCCAAATCCAACTTAGCTAATCCCAAAAGATAACTTTTTCCATGAGAGCTCCTCTCCTTTTATAATTAAATAGGATAAGGTGAGGAGGTTAGGATGATCCCACTAAATCATGAAAGCGAGTAAGATCCAAACCATTTGGATGCCACCTCACCATGGAAGTTTCTCCTTCTAGAAGATTCGAGAAAATGCTCATTTTTCCCACATGTAAGCATTCTCACACCCTGCCTATAGAGTAGACTGCGAACTCCTCGCGACCTAGCTATGATGCAGCTTGCGAGAATCAGACATTCTCGCACCCTAGCTATAATGCAGCCTGCGAACTTCCTTTTTTATAGGGTTTTTACAAAGGAAAATGCAACTTCTTTTCTCAAGAAAAGTTCTTCTCCCTTCCTTCTTCAGGAACTCAGGCCACTGTACCCTCCGAAGGCAACATATAGGTTTACATCATTAACGGTCATAGGAATGACGAAAATAATGTGTAACACTAGGTCCTTGGTATTTTTGTTGATACACCCTTAACCTCCCAATATTTCCATCTTTTTCAATGCCAAATTTGCAAAATCCATTTGCTCCAACAATGTTTTGAACTCCAAATTCCCTTCACT
>ML796995.1:287495-313566 GCA_009831015.1 Picea engelmannii
TTACTAAACCCATTTTGTGAATCCCATAGGTGCTACAAGTGAATAAATTTTGGTTTGGTATGAACATGGACAATACATTTATGCGACCATGAGGGACTAATGTTGATAAATTCCATGCCATTTCTTTTCCCTATTACTTGATAGAATCATCTTTTGATAAATTCCATGCCATTTCTGTGCCCCATTTCCAATTGCAACAACCAATCCATCTCTGCCTTTGCGGAAGCTTGAGCCAACTGATGATTTTCTTCGGGATCTTGTAGAATTTGGCAACCAGAATGGGCTGGTCAGTGTTGAAGAAATCTTTAGTGCCTTTTATGAACATGAGAAAAATAATGCCTCGCCTCTTTTCAATTTTTTTTTTAAATATTCAGGTCCATCGGTCTTCCGACTACTACAGGTCGGACTTCCGACGGGAAACACTCCCAGCAAAGCGTTGGAACTACAAAATGCTAGTTGGTTGCGTTGATGGGATAGCATCAGAATATTTGTCGGTAGACCGACAGATGTCGTCGATAGTTTTCCAGTTGTCCTTTGAAATTAAATTTTTAAAGGCTGTCGATCGTCAGATGTTAGGGGAGTCAGAATACTGATGATAGTCCAACGTTGGAAAAACCACGAGAGATTTTCCGACGCCTGTTGAGCCCTCATAAGCGGCAGTTGAGCGACATCAAATGTTAGGGGTACAACAATAGGGTGTCGAAAATTCTGTCCATTTATAGTAGTGCCTAACTTTTCAAACTTTAAATTTTGAAATTTTGATCTAGGGGCTAGATGCGCTGAACTAAGGCAAGTAAGATGGTCCAGTCAGATTTATGAAAATCCAAAATTTATCCCTTGAAACTGAGCTTGCGGAAATATGGACTTATACTTCTGGTATTGGTTTTAGTTTCCTGGTTTTTCTGGTACTTTTGGTTTTCTGGTTTTCTTGTACCTAGCAAATAAGGAAATATAGACAACTCCTTCCGAAACCATCTACTCAAACAAATCAACAACCCCAAACACATAGATCCTGCATTCTTGTTCTTTTTTTAGTAAAAATCATCTATAGCATAGAAATTCAACCATGAGTGCAAAATATCCTAGAATGGTAAATGGGGTAAAAATTGGCTAACAATGGATAAGAAAATGATTAGATTGCCTATTTAGAAAAGGACAATGATGTCAAGATTGATGAATAAAAGAGGGTAATTACTATTCCCATCATACTCCCCAACTTAACATTTTGCATGTCCCTTGTGCAATTAATGAGAGTACCAAGAAACAAGTTGAGAATGTTGCTTAAAACACGTTTCATGAAAATCATATGGAATCAACTACGTAGTTGTCTGCTTTCGATGTAATCCTCCCAACATTCCATTAACTGCCATGTTTTCCTTTCCTTGTTTTTTTGTCAACAAAAATATATTCCCTGAAGTTTGGCATAGGGTATATAGTCAATTGATATTTGAACCCGAGGCCTATCCAATGAAATCCTAATTCTCTCACAGAGTTCACTACAACCGACTATGATAGAGGGAAGCATGGAGGTTTGGTAAGGAATGTGGCTCCTTCATCTTCATTATGTCACTAAGTTCATTTCACCTAGCCTGATAGGCTGCAATAACTATTTGTTTTGAATTGTTATAAAAACTTATAAACTCAGTTATTACTTCATTCTGTACATGATTCATGATTTCCTTGATTCTAGGATATGAAATCCTCTTTCTATGAATTTTAAATATGGATGATATTTAAGTTGTTTTTGGCCTTATCCATAACGAAGTAATCATCTTCTCTCCCTTGTATAATTCTTTTTCATGATCCCTCTTTAATTCATTTTCTAATACAAATTGGAAATCTCTCAAGTTAATGTCACCAATGGAATGATTGGGATTGCTAATCAGTATTATATAGCAATAGATAGTTGTGTAGATAAATTTCACAGAGCAAGTTCTTCTTTCAGGTATGTTGGAAAAATAGGTGCCACAAAATATTCTTCTAGTTCCTTTTTTATCAACAAGAAAATCTGACACAATTCTTTCTATCTCAAACCTAAGCCACTACTCTTTTAAATACATAACATAGATTGGTGAGGGTGGTCTACATGAAAGTGACTCAGATGCCAATTCTCCAATTTTTGCTAATTTATGTTTCAAATTTTTGATTTCTTCATCATTTTCAACATAAGTTATTTGTCTTTTTGCTAACTCTTCCTTCGGCTAATTACAAATTTTCTTTGCTAAATTCAATTTCTTCTGATGTGTTTCTAAAGGAATATATTCTTCATTATGAGAGAACCATTTTCTTCCACACATATTTTTCTATTGTTAATCCCTTGATCTATTCTCTCAATTTATCAATTTCTATCATTATATCAGAAGGAAAAGATGTTGTTTCCATTGTTACCTGGCATGCCACGTATTCCTTCTCAATTTTAAATGTCGGTTTCTCTATAGCTTCCATCAATTCTAAACCACGTTATGCCACATGTTTTCTCTCAAGGTCGTCAATTTGCATAGATTAAGAAGGTTCTTGGACATGCTGCGAGCCGCTTGGCTATCTTCAGTCACATGCCTTCTCTTCAACCTCTAGCTCCTATGTTCTTGTTTTTGTTGACTTCTTTGTTCCTATTGAGGCTAAGGAGACTATGTGGGAATTTTGACATCTTCACTGTCTTCGGCAATTGGGCTTACTAGTCTCTCAACAAATTCTCCCCAATTTCCCTTTAGGTGCCAGTGAACAAATGCATCTTTGACTAAGAGGTAAATAAGACCATGGTGTGCCAACTGATCCCTTTTCCCCCTATGGTATTATTTTATTGTTATTTCCAATTATTTCAACAAGAAATATGGCAAATTGATTTTTCTATTTTTTTCTTAAATGAGCTAAGAAATATAAATGGTATGTCATGCAAAGAGAAGAACGCCCCTCACATGTAAAATATTTAATGATGTGTTGAAGTACCTTGTCCAAAGGCTCTAGTAAAGATAAACGCCTAAATATTTTCCCAATATCTTCCACTACTTCATCTTATTCAAGGAAAACACCTCTAGCTCTTGAAAACTCCACATGTTCCCTATACCAACGTCTACCCTCTATTTCCAAGCATGTAGCTTGAGAAATAGTTTCTTTTGTGACTGAAAATTCCAAATCCTTCACCCTTTTTACTCCATTCTTGAAGTTCTGGGAATTTTTTTTCTGCCAGTGGAACACTACTATTTTGGATTTTCTCGAAAAATTGGAACCAACCAGCCTGTCTAAAGATTTCAGCTACCTATTCATTGCTGAGAATTACCTCCATTGTGATGAGCCCTTGCATATATAAATTTCCACCCATTATTCACTAAGAATGCTTGCAGCATGAACACAATCTGCTGTAGAAAATTCTTTTGCACACACACACACACACACACACACACATGTAGACACAATTTGTAGAGAATGTATGCAACAATGTAACAATTCCATGAGTTCGAATTATATATGGCTCCATGATAACCGTTGCGTATTTACCATGTGTTATTATGCAACATTGACAGACTATGACGGTGGATCCATAACTTGCAATTACTATCATAACTGTCCCATCAACCTTCCATCCAATCATTAACCGATTTTCATATGTGGAATGGTAAAAGGTGGCTACATGTGTCAAATGTTGGATAATGGAGCAATGAATGGACAAAGTGCCATATTTATGGAAATATGAAGTGGAATTATGATATAACACATAGGATTTGGAAGTGTGGAGGATTTGCATTAAATTTCCAACCCCCCAAATGAAGTGGTTGTCGTACCAGGGACTATAAAAGTAGGATATAACACAAGAATTTCAAATTTGAGTGCTAAACAAAGAAATTTACAAGAAGATTTAGAAATACCTAAAAGTATGTGTTGATATGGCCATGTGTCGAATAATAGATGGTTGTGCCTACTGGAAGTTTGTTTTGAGAATGACTCCCATTGAATGGTAGATTTTCACGTGAGTTGCAATAGAAAAATGTTGCAACAAAAATGAAAGTTGGAAATATGTATGTTGTTGTAGAGAAAGTCATCAATATTGGCGTAAGTTGAGACAACATGTCTATAAATCTTGGCAGTAGTAGAAGGTTACTAAGAAACATTGCACCAACATAAAGCTGTTGAGAAACTTTGCAACAATAGAAGGATGCTAAAGAACTTTGCATTGTTTTATTTTATTATTATTTCTAGATAGAATCTCACCATTTCTAGTTTTAAGGGTTCTCCTCGGCCTATAATTCCATTTATGGTTTTCATCATAGGTTTTTTTTTTTCCTCCTAGGGAAAAACTCACCATTTTTGGTTTTCAAGGTACTCCTTAGTTTGCAATTCCATTTCTGGTTTTCAAGGTTCTCCTTAGTTTGGAATTCCATTTCTAGTTTTCATTATAGATTTTCATTGTTATATTATTTTTATTTTTTATTTTTTCTACAACAAATGTATAATGAAGTGGAACCAAGGGTTTGGAAACCCTCAACCACACTCAAAGAATTATGTTGTTGCAAACTAGAAGTAAACTCCTCTTTCGATTTGGGATTCTTATATATCTCCAGACAATGACCGTTGACAATAAGTGAAGTTTTTCATCATCAATTGTTCTAAGTCTAACTGTGCCATTGTTGAATACAACTTCTACTTCATGTGGACCTAACCACCTTGTAGTTATTTTTCCTTTAACATCCTAAAATATGGAATCATACAGTAATGCCAAATCACCTGGTTGAAAAAACTCATCTTTGATGAAACGATCATGCCAATGGATACGCTATTGCATCAGAGTTTCTATATGATGCAAAGATTCCTGGAGAAACTCATCTTGCATGTTTAATTGGGTGATTCTCTCTTTTTGTGCCACATAAATGTTAATGCCAATTCAACTGTTGTGGGAAGCATTTTAATCTCAAACTCAATTGGAAAAAGAACAATTTTTCCATAGACTAACTTGTATGGAGTGAATCCAGTTGATGTTTTCCAGGTTGTCCGGTAAGCCCAAACAACTTCAAAAATTTTATTTTCCCACTCTGTGTAATGGAATTGAATTTTCTTTGTCAAACTATTTTCAAGTTCTCTATTAGTCACATCCACCTACCCATTGGCTTGTGGATGATAAGTTATAGTTTTTTTGTGTCTGATTTTATATTTTCTATCAACTTTGAAGTAAACTGAGCTCCTCTATCAGATATAATTTCTCTAGGTTAGCCAAATTTGGTAAATATGTTGTCATTAAGAAATTCAACTACTATTTTCTCTTGGATATTTTTGAGGGGTTCAACTTTCACCCATTTGGTGAGGTAATTAGTACATATGAGTATATACTTGAATTGATTGGATGGTGGGTTGATGGGACCCACAAAATCAATATCCCATTTCTCGAATGGTTCAAGAGAAACTTGTGGCTGCAATGGCATTTCTTGAGATTTGGTAGGTTGACCCATTCTTTGGCAGGAATCACAATGTCTCACATATGCTTGATCATCTTTGTGAAGTGTTGGCCAATAGTAACTAGCGGAGAGAATCTTTTTCAGTAGTGCTTGTTGCAACAAAATTCCCTCCACATGGCTCATCATGGCAGGATTTTAATATAGCATATACTTCATCTTCTATGACACACCTTTGGAGGATCTACTTTGGTCCTAGATTGAATAAGTAACCTTTATTCCATGTAAAAGGTCTATTTTTTCTAATCAAAGCACAATGTTCTCGATAGGAAAAATGTTGGGGTAGCCTCCCCACAATCAATTAATTTGCAATATTCACAAACCAAGGTGTGATCACAGACACAACAAAGAGATGCTCATCAGGAAAAGAATCATCCATATGTTCATCAAATTTGTTGCTAGGAATTTGTGACAGAAAATCTACAACCACATTTTCCCGACCACACTTATCAAGTATAGTTATGTCAAATTCCTGAAGAAGTAATAGCCAATGAATGATTATACCAATTACAACTGGTTTATCCACAATATATTTAATAGCATAATGGTTTGTATGAAAAAATGTAGGATACCCATTTATGTAATGGCGAAATTTGTTGATTGCATAAATTATTGCAAAAAACTCCTTTATCCATGTATAATTTTGCTAAGATTTTGCAAGATTTTCACTGATGTAATATATAACATGCATGGTTATATTCTCCTTCTTTCCTAGCACAACACCTAAACTTTTATCAAATGCATCAGTATAAATATGAGATGGTAATTTCCAGTTAGGTCCTTGTATAATAGGAGTAAAATTTAATTTTTCTTCTAGAGTTTCAAAGGCTCGCTAGCATGCTTATATCCATATGCATTATGCATCCTTAGAAAGAATAACAAACAATGGAGAGGCCACTTTACTAAAATTTTGGATAAATCTTCTATAATGTCCAACATGTCCTAAGAAACTTCTTTCATCACGTTGTTTTGTGGGGCATGATAGTTGTTTGATAACAAGGATTTAGCAAGATCAACTTGAATACCTTTAGCATAAATAGGATGTCCTAATACAATTCCTTCTGTCATCATTAAAAAACACTTATCATTACTTAGTGAAAGATGATTTTCTACACATCTCTGAAGAACCTTTTTATAATCTAGATAATACTTCATCAATTTTATTTCCAAAAGAAGTAAAACCATCCATACAAATTTCCACACAGTCTGGTATTAAATTAGAAAAAATACTCAAAACAACTCTTTGTGTTGATTGTGGAGCCCGATTATCTTCCTGATTCATAGGTCTTGTTTCAGATGCATTTGGACCCCATTACCTGATGGGGGGGGGTGTGTGTGGAGGGGCTTCTCCCACCACTTCTCTCACCATGGGGGTCTAGGGGGGCTGGCGAGAAATCTTGGAGCGCCCCCCTGGCAGGGGATTCGGGTGCAGCGCCCTCAAAGAAAATTTTTGTCAAAATTTTTCTTTTAAAATATTGTAATTTCGTAGTCAATCTGGACCATTAATTATAAGGTCACATATCTGACGGTAGAAGTTATGTTAGGGATTTTTTCCCTAGAAATCAACCCTATTTTCTTGTATGAGGGAATTGTATTGTGGATAGGTGACTGAGTGAATATTGTATTTTGAGAGAGGATATTGTGAGAGAAAGACGAGGAAGTTACAACGTGTATGTTGTAGGTTGTATCCATTCATTTGCTGGATAATAATAAGGGAATGACTTGAAAATTTATCTGGTGGACGTAGCCCACACTGGGTGAACCACGTATATGTATGTCTCTATTGTATTGTGTATCTTCCATGTTTTATTTCTGCATTTGTTTTATTTTATTGCTCCGCGATCATGTTTTTCTAACAACCAGTATCAAAGCGAAAGGTAACTCGCAGGAAAAGAGGATTCTTGGTTTGAGTGGGAGCAATGGCAGAAGATGAAAAGTTTAAGGTCGAGAAATTTAATGACCAAAACTATCAGTTATGGAAGGTGCAGATGAAATATTATTTCTATCAGAAGGATCTTTACCTACAGTTGGGTAGAAAATCAAAGCAAACAGGGAGTATGAAGGATGAAGAATGGGAGATTCTTGACAGAAAGGCACTGAGAACAATGTAGTTGTGCCTGGTAGCATCGATGTCTTTCAACATTTTGAAAGAAAAGACAACAGAGGATCTAATGAACGCATTGGCTAAACTATATGAAAAACCCTCAACTTCCAACAAGGTATTTCTAATGAAACGATTATTTAATATGAAGATACCAGAAGATGTGTCCATTGGCAATCATTTAAAAAATTCAATACGGTTACTAATCAACTAAGTTTTGTAAAAGCAGAATTTGATGATATGGCTCTTCTAATCTTGTGCTCATTGCCAAAAATCAAGAATGACTTAGTCATGGATATAAGCAACTCTGTCTATGGTTCAAATACTCTAAAATTTGATGATGTTGTTGGTGTTATCCTTAGTGAGGAAATGTGATGGAAAAGCAGAGGCGAGACATCAGGTAATGCATTGATCGTGGAGAACATGGGAAGACAAAGGGAAAGAGGAAAGAGTCCAGGAAACCGTGGGGAGTCTAGGAAGGGTAGATCCAAATCCAGACTAAGAAATATAGAGTGTTGGAATTGTGGGAAGAAAGTACATATGAAGAAAGATTGCAGAGCTCCAAAGAAACAAAGAGATGGACAACACGAGAAAAATCAGGAAGCAAATGTAGCAGGTGATGTGTTACAAGATGCTTTGATTATTTCTTTAGATAATATTACTGAGTCTTGGGTAGTAGATTTAGGGGCTTCATTTCATGCCACACCCTGTAGGAAATATTTTCAAAATTATGTTCAAGGTGATTTTGAACAGGCTTATTTGGGTGATGATGAACCATGTCAAATTATTGGAATGGGTAAGGTACAAATAAAGCAAAAGAATGGAAACAAATGGTTACTAAAAGATGTGAGACATATTACAGATCTGAGAAGAAATCTGATTTCAACATGACAGTTGGCAAGTGAAGGTTGTATATCTACATTTACAGATAATGCATGGAAAGTCACTAAAGGATCATTGGTAATGGAAAAAGGAGAGAAGGTAGGTACATTGTATTTATGTACTGGTAATGTTGACTCTTCTATCTCTTTAGCTTCTACATAAGTGGATACAACACTGTGACATCATAGGCTTAGACACATGAGTGAGAAGGGGATGCATATACTTCACAAAAGGAATTTGTTGCAAGATATTAAAGAAGTTGATTTGGATTTTTGTGAACACTGTGTTTATGGAAAAAAAAAGAGAGTAAGATTTATCAGGGTTGGAAAGGAAAGTACGAGTGAAAAGTTAGAGCTGGTGCATACATATATATGGGCACCAAATCAAGTATCATTTCTTGGTGGCTCTCATTATTATGTTACTTTTATTGATGATGCAACTAGAAAAATGTGGGTTTATTGCATTCAACCAAAATATGATGTTTTGACACTTTGAAGAAATGAAAAGCTTTGGTTGAGAATGAGATAGGGAAAAGGTTGAAGTGTCTCAAATTAAACAATGGAGGTGAATATTGCAGTAAGGAGTTTGATAATTACTGTTCATACCATGGGATTTGTAGAGAGAAGACAGTTCAAGGAACACTACAAGAAAATGGTGTGTCAGAAAGGATGAACAAGACAATCATGAAACATGCAAGGAGTATGAGATTGGATGTTGGGTTGCCCTTACAATTTTGGACAAATGTTGTAGATATTGTTGTTTACTTAATAAACAAAGAGCCTTCAATCTCCTTGGATGGTGGCATTCTAGAAGAGGCATGGATAGGTAAAAAGGTAAACTACTCATTTCTAAATACTTTCAGTTGTGAAGCATTTGTCCATATTGATAAATAAAATAGAACAAATCTTGAGGAAAAATCCAAGAAGTGTACCTTTATTGGATACATTGTTAATGATTTTGATTATCACTTATGGGATTATGAAACCAATAAAATCATTAGGAGTAGAGATGTGGTATTAAATGAAAATGTCATGTATAGATATCAGTTGCATGGAAATAAACAGAAAAAGGAAAACACATAATACACAATGCTCGATGAAATCAAAGAAAATGAAATTCCAAAGGTACCAAAAAAATCAAAATGTACAACAACAGGAGAAACATGTACCTCAAACTCCTGCAAGTGTTGTTAGAAAATCTACCAAGTTAAGTAGACCCCCTGAGCGATACTCTCCTTCATTAAATTATTTATTGTTAACTAATTTTGGTGAACCAAAAATTTACGAAGAGGTAATGCAGGTAGACACTAAAAAGAAGTGGGAGCAAGGCACGAAAGAGGAAATGGATTCCTTGGTAAATAACCAGACTTGGGACTTGGTCCAATTGCCTCCAGGAAAAAGGGCATTGCAAAATAAATGGGTTTACAGGTTGAAAGAAGAAGATGGAGGAAAAAAGTGGTACAAGGCTAGACTTATTGTAAAGGGGTTTGCACAAAATAAAGGTATAGATTTTGATGAAATATTTTATCCCATTGTTAAAATGACTTCATTTAGAACTATTTTAAGTCTTATGGTAGTAGAATATTTTCATTTTAAACAACTAGATGTAAAAACAACTTTTCTCCATGGGGATTTGGAGGAAGATATTTATATGCAACAACCACAAGGGTATGAGGTCAAAGGAAAGGAGAATTTGGTATGCAGGTTAAAGAAGAGCTTGTATTGTTAGACAACTGNGGGGGGGGGGGGGTGAATCGATTGTTACTGTGCTTAAACAATAATACCCATTTTAAACTCATTACAGAACACTCAATGACAATCACAATAATTCAGGGAAGTAAGCAATAGAGTATTCAACATCAATCACACACATGAAGTATACAGAAACAAATATTCTTGAGGAAACCCATAAAGGGAGAAAACCTCTTCTTCTTTGAATGATAGGAAATCTTTTTATGTTCTGTACATCATCTATCTTTGAGCACCAACTCAATGTGAGTCTACCACCTCTGTTTTACAAGCTGCAACTTGTTGAGAGCACCAACTCTCTGGTTTCTCTAGCACCCACTAGAAGGAATCACCAAATCCCTGAGTGTTCCAGCAACAACTGGATGGAAGCACCGACTTCTAGTCACACAAACACCAATTTGTACAACATAGAACAATAGTTCTCCCTTGCACCACCCTACCACCTTGGTTTTTCTGGTTGCCACCAGATGGAAGCTACAACTCCCTGTGTTCAAGCACCCACTTGAAACTCTGAGGACAATAGTCCTCCCTAGCACCACCCTACCACCCTGAGATATAAATCTTTGCTTTCTAAAATTTATTACAGTGATACAATATTTATCAATGGATTACTATTCTCATCATTGTTTGGCTACACTGCTCTGCTTTGCCTACATCAGTGTGTTCCTACTCGCATCTTCTTGCGCATAAGTTTTCTTACAGTCTGCTGTTTTCACCATTTCTAGTTTGTCTAGCTTATGTTCTTCATCTCTGCATCTTTCACGCTCTGTTCCTGCTATCTTCTTGATCACATACAGTTTGACTTGTTTTACCGAGAAACAACAACCTTCCTTTGTCATGGCATCTTTCTTTTATTCATGCCCTCATCATCCATTACTCTCCAAATCTCCAACGCCCATGTCGAGAATCTCATAACGCTTAAGAGCCATGATTCCAACGTCCTAGAACAATGATTTAGTTAGTGTAACTGAATCATAACTGATCAAGAGACCATGGAGTGAAACAACAACCCTTCGATCAAATTCGGTTTGATCATCGTCGTTGGATTATTCACACAGAGGCTTTTCACGTAACCTATGATATGGAGCTTAGCAGTGCTAGTTCCTTCATCAATCTTCCGCTGATGTGACCTTGGGAAATGATCTCATGTGACCATGTGATTGTAGGCATGACCAAAGGTGGTTTGAGGGTAAACTGTTTTTCTCCCCACAATTCAGTATAAAGCTCCACGTATGCCTTTGGCAATACCGTGGTTTTAATTGTGGACCGCTCATGAAAAATTAAGACCCGAGAATGTTCTGACCCCGCAATGCGATGGGATCGTCGATATCATGATCTTGACGGTGCTCCTGAATGGACGGTTCAGATTTGTTCTTTCATGATCTACGGATCAGATCCAACCTCCCTAAATTAACGATTGTGATTTATTTCGTGATCCGGGCTTCGGGAGTTTCAAATCTGAAACCTTGCTTTCTTTTGTATGCCAATCTTCCGGAGTCGATGATCCGCGGAAACCTGTCCTTCTCAATTGGCGGCTCTACCTCTACTTCGGGAATTTGACCCTTCAACCATATCAACGGTTTTGCATCCCCTTTGTTGATCAATGGTCGAGATCTCCTTTAGGTCTCCAGACTTCTAAAATTTGAAATCTCAATCTTACACTCTGGATCAGACGACCCAGATTCACTTCGGACGATCCAAAGCTTGAGATCTTCTTCAGACGATCTGATGACTGAGATCTTCTTTGGATGATCCAGCGGTCGAGAATTTATTTCGGCTCTCCAGCTCTCTGGACTTTGGCGATTTCAAATCTCAAACTGATGCTCTGAATTAGACGACCCAGATCCACTTCAAACTATCTGATGCTTGAGATCTTCTTCGGACGATCTGACGAGTGAGATTTACTTCGGATGATTCGACGGTCGAGAATGTATTTCGGCTCTCTGACTCTCCAGGCTTTGGGGATTTCAAATCTCAAACTGAATTCTTGAAGTGAGATTTTTCCGGAGCGTAACCTCCTCACATATTTAGACCCGAAACGAATGACGTTAGTTGGATCAAGATCTTAGATCAATGGATCGATCTATCTGTGCTGCAACTTTGCTTTGGATTAAATCTAATGACTCTCCATCTTTGCTTATCCTATCCTTCCATTAATTGAATCCGACGACTGGGGAAAATTCAGGTGATCGAGATCTCAAATCTCAGCCCTTGCTTATCTTGTCCTTCCACTTAAGGTTATCCAACAATCATCACATTTTCTCCAGATCCGATGGTCCTTATTCATTTCAGATTTTCGAGCTTCGGGTAATTCGACTTTCAAGTTGCCAATTCTTCCGAAGTGAGATTCCTCGAACAATAACATCCTCGCAAATTTTGACGTGAACCAAATGTTGTTCGTCGATCATGTTCTTAAATCGATGGCTCGATCTATCTTTGATGCTGCTCTTCTAGCTTATCCTATCCTTCCACTTAAAAGTGATCCAACGGTCCTGAAGACACTCGAAGCAGATCAACGATCAAGGATGGTTGTGGAACCACAACTTGCGAGTTATTTAGGTCATCACCAAAACTCCGCAATTTGAATTTGTGTGCTGTTGGTGAGTAAACCACAATCATCGATCTTCGAGGCTATAAGATCTGATGGTCCTAACTAATTGGAGGATTGGAAATAACACAATATTTAATTCTCCTTTCGATCTCCGCAATCTATCCCTGCCGTTGATCTGGCGATTGCTCATCCGACGGTCATGACTTAATCCAAATTAATATGATAGTTTGTTAGATCAACCACAATCATGGATATTTGGGTTTATGAGATCTGACGATCTAGACCAATTGCGGGATTAGAACTAGTGAGTTGTTTAATTCTTGATTCGATCTTCGCAATTCATCCCTGTCGTTGATCTGGCTTGTAGATCTGACGGTCACAATCCTCCAATGGTCCTCAAGCCCATGGTCACTCATATGACTGACATCTGTAACATTAGACAATCAACACGCGGTCAATTTCTTGATCGGACGACTGCTGAGGCTTCTCACCCTAAGCTTACACTTTTCCTTCTGAGCTTTGATCTCTTCATACTGTTCGCTTCTACTCCCGAGCTTATGATTTTCCTATTTGCCATCGTCACTGCTGTTCTTGCCATCAATGAAAAGCGCACTCTTCTTGTAAAAACATGCCAACATGTATGGCCTAAAACAAGCTCCAAGGCAGTGGTATTTTAAGTTTGATAGGTTTATGACAAAACAAGGTTAAAATATATGTCATTCTGATCACTGTGTTTATTTTAAGTGGCTAGAAAATGGAAGTTATATTATCTTGTTATTATATGTAGATGACATGCATGTTGCAGGGTCTAACATGCAAGATATAAATGCGCTAAAAAAGAAATTAGCTAATTCATTTGCGATGAAGGATTTTGGTGAATACATAGAGAAGGTGTTGGAGAGATTTAGAATGCATAATGCAAAACTAGTTAGTACACCTTTGGCCAAGCATTTCAAATTAACCAAGGAAATGTGTCCCAAGACATAGGAGCAGATAGAATACATGTTCATGGTCCCTTATTCATCAACAATTGGCAGTTTGATGTATGCTATGTCGTGCACAAGACTAGATATTCCACATGTAGTGGGAATTGTGAGCATGTATATGAAAAATCCAAGTACAAAACATTGGGAGGAAGTAAAGTGGATTCTTGGGTATTTGAGAGTACTACTCATGCATTATGTTTTGGAGGTTTAAACATTGTTCTACATGGATATGTTGATTCAAATATGGTAGGTGATAAAGATAGCAGGAGAAGCACCACAGGGTATGCTTTTACTATAGGTGGAACTGCAGTAAGTTGGATTTAGAAATGGTAAAAGGTTGTTGTAGTTTCAACAACAGGAGTCAAGTATGTTGCTTCCACATAGGCTAGTAAAGAGATTATATGGTTATAGAGGTTTATGGAGGAACTGGGAAAGAACCAGGAGAATAACAGGTTATACTATGACAACAAGAGTGTCATTCATCTTGCAAATAACTCAACCTTACATTCTAAGACTAAATATATACAACTCAAGTACCATTTCATACGATCCGTTTTGGAATATGGACAATTGAAGTTGGAAAACATACATACTAGCCAGAATCCCACAAACATGTTAACAAAGGTAGTAACAATAGAGAAATTGAGTTCCTGCTCATTTTTAGTTGGTCCTCAAGCATTAAGGTGAAGATGAGAAATTTGCTAGGTCCAAGTTAGATCATATTCGTATAGGTACAACAACAGTGAAGTTGTTGTGATCAGTCTCCAAATGGGAGATTGCTGGTTGTGGAGCCTGATTATCTTCCTGATTCAAAGGTCTTGCTTCAACCGCGTTTTGACCCCATTACTTGACAGGGGGGTATGGGGGGGATTTCCCCTCCACTTCTCTTTCCAGGGGGGTCCATAGGGAGGAAGCGAGAAATTTTGGAGCCCCCCCTTGGTGGGGGATTCCAGGGTAGTGCCCCCGAAGCGAAATTTTGGGAAAATTTGTCTTGTAAAATATTGTAATTTCATAGTCAATTTGGATCGTTCATTATAAGGTCACATATATGACAATAGAAGTTATGCTAGGTATTTTTTTCCCTAGAAGGAAACCCTCTTTTCTTGTATGAGGGAATTGTATTGCGCCTGGGTGAGCAAGTGAATATTGTATTATGAGAGAAAGAAGAGGAAGCTACAACAAGTATGTTGTAGATTGTATCCCTTCATTTGTTCGATAATAATAAAGGAAGGAATTGGTGATTTATCTGGTGGAGGTAACCCACATTGGGTGAACCATGTATATATGTGTCTCTATTATATTATGTATCTTCCGTGTTTTATTTCTGCATTATATTATTTTATTGCTCCATGATCCAGTTTTTCTAACACTTTGGAAAATAGCTAGTGCATTGCATAACCCAAAGGTAAACCTCTATAAGAAAAAGTTCACAGAGGGAATCTAAATATAGTTTTTTTATGATCTTCTGGAGCAATCTGAATTTGGTTATATTCTCTAAAGCTATCCAGAAAAGAGAAATATTTCCTTCCAGATAATGAATCCAAAACTTGATCAATAAAGGGTAAGGGAAAGTGATCTATCCTAGTAGCGTTATTGAGTTCTCTATAGTCTACACAAATGCACCATTTCACCCCTTTCTTAGGAACCAACACAAGTGAAGAATTCCACTCACTATCATAAATTGAGTAAATAAATCCTGTCGTTAAGAGTTTTTGAAGTTCTTCTTTCACTATATCCTTAAGGACAGGGTTCATTCTGTGTTGTGGTTGATGAATAGGTTTCATTCCACCTTGAATATAAATATGATGCATACAAATAAATGGATCAATCCTTGCATATCTTTGTAATCCCAAACAAACGTTGAAGATATTTTTGCAACGATTTCTACAACTCTTGCTACTAAAATGGTTTCCACTGATTGTTTATGTTCATAATTTTTCTTGAAGAAATCTCTATTGTTTTAACCTGATGATTAATAGATTCTTCTACAAAATATTCATCTAGATATTGGCTTTGAGTATGGTCACCAAAGGAACTTGAAAATGAATCATGAATTTTATCACTTTTTTCATTTGTATTGGATCTTGTCCCCTCTTCCTCTGTCTGTTGAATACACTCCCTGATTTCAACAATAGAAGGATAGATGTTTTGCTTGAAATTTGAGATCATCCTTTCTTTAAATGGTTCTTTTAACATTAAGGCTCATTCTATTGTGAGAATTGGCTGAGTTAATTTAGCATAATAATCATTGCCATCATCTGGTAGACTCCACAAAGGTTCTTCTATATCTAAAATCAATTTTGTTGGGGGATATAGTATAAGATTTTTAACTGATTCCCCTTGAGAAATTGTTATGTTTCCAGAGTGACATTCTATGTATGCATAAGAAGTTGCTAACCATGGTCTTCTCAAGATCAATGGATAACCCCTTAGACTTTCTTTTGGATGCAAAATTATAAAATTTGTTGGGTATTCTCAAGAATCTATTGTAACTACAACATCTTCCACAATTCCTTTAGGTTCAATTGTTGACCTATCAGCCATTTGTAGAATTGTTTGTGTTTGACGCACTAGATTTTGAAGATTCAAAGTTTCCATGACTTCTATAGTCATTATATTAATGGTTGCACCTATATCAATTAAAGTATTTGGAATTGGAGTTTTTTCAATATAGATTTGCACAACATGACTACTTGACTTTACATATTTTGGGTCAATTGTTTGTCCTAACATAAGTTCATACAATTTTCCTACCACATGAATAGTTGGGGGATCTTGTTTCTTTCTTCCTCGATTTCAAATGCACAAATCCCTAATGACCTTATTATAAATGGGAACATCTTTAATAGCTTGAATCAAATGGATTTTGACACATGGACTTTTTAATTCTCCCAAAATGTCAAACACTGGTCGAGGTTGAGTTTTAGCTTGAGTAAGCCTTTGTAGAAAAGGTGGAACATTATCCTTGTTTTCCAAGGAATGCTTGATTTCAGATTCAATAGGGGTAGAAGGAATTGGCTGCAAATGCCTTGTTTCTTCTTCAATCATTGGTTGTTCTTCACTTACATCCTCTACCTTTGGTGGTTTTGGATCTCTTAAAACTTCACCAGACCTAATATAAATGATCTGATAGTCAAGTGCAAAGACTAAATAGGTTGGAAAGTATCCCACTACATTGGTGTAAACTGGTTGATTATAATAAACTGGTTGATTTGATTAATTTGGATACCCTACATTGTTATTAGGATTTGGATTTGGTTGTGCATGCAATTGTGATGGCCTTACTTATGCTTGACTAGGACCTTGTAGTGGGGGTGGTGGTAGCATTTGTTGTTGTTGTTGTACAAGCCAATCATGATAAGGTTGGAAAGATTGTTATTTATTTGGCCATTGGTTACCTTGAATTGCTTATGGTCGTTTACCATAGTTCATTGGATAGGAGAAAGGTGGATGCCATGGCTATTGATCAGTTGTAAACTATGAAAAAGGTTGCTAATTATTTTGGAATTGTGGTGTATTCCAATTTTGTGAAGGATATTGATTAGACCAAGATGGATTCAAGTACCGAGGATCTTGGGTTCCACCTAGAATTGTGGTCTTGGCTGTCCAAATCTTCATTGATTAATGGAGCACACTTTTTCAACATTTTGATTAGTACTTTCATATACTACTTTAAACAAGACAATTATGGACAATTGTTGGTGTCATGATTTTCTGAACAGACATTGCATATTTTTACAACAACAACTGGACATTCATTATGAGGATGTTTCCTAGTGTATTTTGGACATAAAATAACTAAGGCTTTATCACTCTCTTCTTGTTTCCTTTTAGTGCAGAGCATCCAATTGCATAGATAATGAATTCAAAATGTATGTCTTCATATCCTCAATCAAATTTCCAATACCAACTTTAGTAACTCTAGTTGTACTCTTCGATGTTGAAGGTATCATAGCCATTGACCCTCTTCCTTTCCTCATAGTATCCCTTGCATAATTCTTGAAAATATATTGTATTTCATCATAAGTGAACCGATAAATATCTTCAGTAGCAATTAACTCCAAGGCCTCCATCAACTCTTCTCGCACTTCCCTAAGCAACACCATCTTGAGTGATTCATCATCGAGTTTGCAATTAATAGAACATATATAACTAAATTGAAATCTATCAATATAATCTTCCATAATTTCATCATCCCTTTTTGTCATATGGAAAATTCTCATGCTTTACAATAATATTTGTACCTATCTAAGATTTTTTTCTTCATTTCTTCTGAAGTATTGATACTACCTCCTGACATTGCCATAAACCATCTTAATGCAACATCCTTCAAAGTTAAAGGAAATAGTCTTAGATTTTGAGAATCATTTTTGTATTCATATGTATGGCACAAAACTTCAAACTCAAACAAGAAAGTGTTTGGATCCTCTATAGGAAGTCCATAAAACAATGGAAGAACTGAAGGATTTGTATTTTTCATTTTAGCTTCTTCATTAGAATATCTGATAGGAAATGAATATTCTTCATCTTCATCTTCTTTCTCATTCCTTAGCACACATCTTTCATCCTCTTGTCTATCTTCCCTATCTCGCATGTTGAACAAAGTATCAAGTACCCAGTCAGTGGGTTCAGATTTTACCTCAGAAGTGTGGAATTCATAGAGGTCAATATATGATGTGTCTTGTTTAACTTTAACCTCATATTTGTCTTTCACAATATGAGAACCTAGAACAAAGTCTCCGTGCTTACTTGATTCCCCAAAATTAAAAGGTGGAGGAGAATTAGAAAGAAACCTTCCAAACTTATCTCTTTTTCTCCCCATTCATACTTATTAAGAGAAGTAACCTTCCAAATATATCTCCTTATCTTCATTCATACTTATTAAGAGAAGTAAGCTTCAATGAATGAATTCCTTAAAGCCACATGCAAAGAAAAAGACTCTAAAGATTGGTGTTTCCCCGACAACAAGGCCAAAAAAATAGGTTCTGATAATGTTTGAAATTGAAACTCTAATAATCACAAAAACCTACTTTAATTATCAACCTCAAAATGTAAGGATTTTCAAAACACCTTGCATTTTATATGCATTCTAGGCTTTTTAATTACTTGGGTTGTGTTATTGTTAACCATTGTTTCTTTTCTTGGGGGGGAGGGGACATATTTCTTCTTTCTTTGTTTTTCCTAAACTAGCAGAAATTTTTGAAACAACACTAACTACTCTAACTAAAAATTATACAACAACTAGATTAATTACATTACAATAATTAATACAACAATTAGAAATTTTATACAATAACTAGAAAATTTATGCTACACAAATTTTAAACAATAACCGAAATTTTTATGCTACATGAAAATATAACTAGAAATGATTCTGTTGAAAAAGCTAAATTTAGTTCAACCTATCACATTGTTACGATTCAGATATTTAGAACTAATTCAAAAATTCATATTTCATCCATAACAAGAAAGAATTAATTAAAAATGAAAAGAAATTACAACTTACCCAATGCATAAAAATAAATAACTTAACATAAATAAAAGAAATGACAGGAATTAAATTGCATAATTTTGAGAAAGTAGCAGGGATACCAATAAATTTTTCTAAACAATAACATAGAAAAGAACAATACCGAGTAAATATTTATAGAAGAAAATAGGATCACCACAACTGTAGAGTAGCCCTTTCTCTTTAGTCTGTTGAGTGATCCGATTGCTAACTCAATCAACTACAAATAATGGTAAACACTAAGATTTTAGTAAAAATATTTTGTATTAAAAAATATAGATATCAATCAACTAGATCAGTTCTTGAGCGGTTGCACATTTTTAGGAAACTAACTGTTATCACATGAACTTGTCAGAGTTCTGCGGTTTGGTGGTTTCTACTGAAGTTTGTAATTTTGCCCTGGTCTCCCTGTTTTTCCAACCCACAACTAGTCGTCCGAATCCTTGATCATGCAGGCTGCAACCATGAACAAAAAGTAAAGCTTTCACAAAATCCCGAAGTCAAAAGGTCGAGCAAACATTTAATCTGGGCTGTAGATGTCATTAGGAGAGATCAACGGTGGAAAATAATCGTGGGATTTGGGAGTTCGAAATAACATTAAAATTGTTCGTCAAAGGTTTGAACTTCCGAAACCCAAAATTAGTAGGAGTCGTTCGATTCAGAGGGACGCATGGCACCAGATCTGAGAAGTCGCGGTTTCATGAATCAAAGGTTTTAGCATGGAGCAATACACAAGTTTGCGAAGTGAGAAATCACGAAGCGCCCAGGAATTGGGACCATGATCATATCCTGTGATCATATGGAAAGCGGGGCCATAAAGAAGGGTAAGCGCCTATTGAGTGGTTGACGACTGGGGTTTTCGAGGAAGTAATTGCTCCCGTCAAATTCAAATCAAGTCCGACCATTGATCTGAATAAGGCCATTTCGCAATTTCGAGCATCGAGATATTGGAATCAAGTGAAGTGGAGACTCCCGAAAGACGAAGTCCCGAAACACCTTTGGATATGAGACCTAGGTCATGGCTCGAGGTTGCATACAGGATAGAGCGATGGAGAGGAGCTGTGCTAAGGGCTGAAAGTGCCTGTATTGGTCACATAAGAAGATCTGCATGGCCTCGAGGCACTGAGATTGACTCGAAGAAGTTGTGGGCACCGCCTAGAGCATTCATGGGTGCCAGGTCTCGTCCCGATTCCGATGAAGGTAGTTAATGAAAATGGGGGAGGTGGTTGCAACCTTGTCTCACCCCATAAATGGAAAGCAGGTTGAAGACGACCGTGAGTGCATATTGACAATCCAAAGTCTCCTTCTGGACATATTTTCCTACAAAACACATAACTGAGGCAAGCTCATGTTTGACATGAGAATGGACATAATTTCTGATGCCCTATTGCCATACACCCGATGTTTGACGTCACTCAACCGCCGCTTATAAGGGCTCAACAGGCGTCGGAAAATATCCCGTGGTTTTTTCGACTTTGGACTATCCTCGGTATTCCGACTCCCCTAACATCTAACGACTGATGACCTTTAAAAATTTAATTTCAAAGGACAACTGAAAAACTACCGACGACGTCTGTTGGTCTACCGACGAATATTCCGACGCTATCCCGTCGACGCGAACGATGAGCATGCTGTAGTTCTGACGCTTTGCTGGGAGTGTTTCCCGTCGGAAGTCCGACCTGTAGTAGTCAGAAGACCGACGGACCTGAATATTTAAAAAAAAAAAAATTGTTGAAAAGAGGCGAGGCATTATTTTTCTCAAGTTCATAAAAGGCACTGAAGGTTTCTTCAACACTGACCAACCCATTCTGGTTGCCAAATTCTACAAGATCCCGGAGAAAATCATCGGTTGGCTCAAGCTTCAGCAAAGGCAGAGATGGATTGGTTGTTGTAATTGGAAATGGGGAAAAGAAATAGCATGGAATTTATCAAAAGATGATTCTATCAAGTAATAGGGAAAATAAATGGCAAGGAATTTATCAACATTATTCCCTCATGGCCGCATAAATGTATTGTCCATGTTCATACCAATCCAAAATTTATTCGCTTGTAGCACCCATGGGATTCACAAAATGGGTTTAGTAACTCTAATCATCTAGTCATACCATTTGTTGAAAGTGGCCTCATTGAAAGCAAAATTCTTAGTGTCCTTCCAACTCTTCCAAGCATCAAATTGCAATGAAAGAATTTGTTGATTGGGCATGGGATGAAGTTATCTTCCCTACAGGGGATTCCATTTCCACATCCCAAAAGAAACCAATGGATAGCCAAAGATGAATTAGGTGGATTATGTGTGGGGATTAACACATGCCTAAAAGACTTCATCTATTAATAACTTAAACCATTTCAATTTAGTTCCCTGCACACATAATTTAGTGACAAATTGGGCATTCAGGTTGAATTATTCCTTGGTGTATTTACACATGAGATGGATTGCAATCAACTAGCAAGCAAAATGGCCCTCGGGGTTAATAATCAATGAGATGATGGCACCACAACCTCCCCTATATGTACCATACTTGTGATATAGGCTAGGTTCATCCTTATTGCGACCATGCTTCCTCATAAGTTGAAATGCATGGGAGACATATCCCCCCTCCATAGACAACCTTGTTAAAATGTGTACATCCTGCACATGTATAGGGTATTCCCATTCAATCCATATGTAATGCCTATTATCCTCGATATCTAGGGATAACTAGGAGATCATGTCTCGAGGCCCACAGGTCCTAGACATGAAGTACCGAGAGCAAGATTGACCTGAGCATGGCCCTGGAGGGCCCATCTTTCTTCTTCTTCGCCATATTTGTCCTGTCAGCAGCAACAACTTCCATCACCATTGCCTTGGACTTGCATCGGAGAGGACTCTTGCTCCATGAGGTAATTGGTCCAAGGTATCATGGTATGTGTCATTTTTGATCATTATAACCTTCTTATATATGCATTAGGTTCCTTTCATTTCTAATGACTGCTTGGATCTTACACTAATCCACTTGATAATTGTTGGGGCGATTGATGGGGTGATTTAGCAAGCTTGTATTCATTATTTTTGGTTAGCCACCAAAGGGGATTTGTAGAGCCATCGTTCCGCTCCCACCATTCTATCATTTTTTATCTTATCTCCCGCACATCTATCCCATTCCCTTAGTCCAGCCATTATGATGACCTTTTGAGGGTTACACTTTGTCTTGTGGGAAGAAGGGGCTAAAGGCCCAGGGGGTAAAAGCAACTGGTAAAAGATAAAAGCCATAAGAAATGAAACCTAGAGATGCTTCACCCAGGGGATCCCCGAGAAGGCAATAAAAGGCCTCTCGATAAGAAACTAAAGGGACCCTAAGAAAAATAATAAAAACAAGACCTAACCAAGAGGATGGGAGGTCTCATCACGAGCCGGCCCATTATGTTCATAGGTATCCAGCAGTATGACATTGCCACCATCTGGTCACCACGCCAGGGCAGTGACCTTTGGTTGCATGGCCAAGGGAAAGGGGGTCTCATCACAAGCCAGCCTTATCATTTCTGTGAAGATACCAGTGGGTAACATTGTTAGCTCTGGTCACCATGCCAAGGCAGTGTCCTCTAGTAAGACCTTGAAGTAAAAAAGAAAGAAAATAATAAATGAAAATTAAAGGCAATAAAGGGGCTTGGAAAAAATGCATCCATGACGGGTACAACTCACCTCCTACAAAGGCACCCACAAACAACACCTTCCCTTGGTCTTACTATGACTGGAAATCCCTAGACCATACCACCTCATAAAACATGGCTTGAATGATCCTCTGAGGAAACTTTCCTTCTCTTGTGGGTATCAACCCAATAGGTTATTCTGTTGGTTTTCTTCAGCTTTGTATAGTAGATCTGTGTAATGTCTTTGAGATTTTATATGATATGCTAGGGATTTCATGCATGTATTTGACAAGTTTAATGATGAAATATGATTGACATTGATATGATCCCGTGGACTGACGAGCCCATGGAGGGCGTAGTCTTTGATGTGCAGGACCATACTCGACGGACAGGTGCCAGAGGACCGGTACCCATGGGGATATGATTAGCTCAGACCTCCATGGGGCTGAAGAGCCCATCAGATGGTTGCTGGGATGGCAGAGGTAGAACAACGTTGTGATGAGCTGTTGCACGAGTAAGAAGAAGGAAATCCTTGCCAAGGGCACTTTGGTAGAGCCCGACCTAGTGGAGATCACCCACTGGAGATGGGACGATTGCTTTTGATGGACAGGACGTCACCTGAGGTAGTTGGATGTTTTCTGGAGCATGTGGTAGTGTGATGGGGTCATTTGGCATGTGTGGCAGCTTGGATAATCCCTAGAGGGGCCAACGTTCTGCTTTCTGGATGTTGATCTTGCCCAAAAAGGGTCAACGTCTCCCTCAGAGGGGACTGACGTCTCCCTTTTGAGCTCATATTGTGACATTTTTAGCATTTAATGTGAAAAACAGTGTAATATTGTTAGTCAGCCTTGTCGGCTATTTTAATGACCTATTTTTTCTAATTAAAGGTCATTTGGATGATATAAAGAGAGGATGTTGCCTCTCATTTTTACATAACACAACTCACTTTCTTGTGAGAGAATCATTTTTAGTCTTTTGCTTTGGTATTTTTCTCTTGGAAGTGAGGCGCTACTCTTGTGGAGGATCATTCTTGGCATGTTTATGGTGTTTTCTATCATTGGAAGGTTTACAACTAGGGTTTGATAAGCTCTTCATTGATTTGTAAGTGTATTTCTCATACAAAACTTCTTGAATGAATGGTTGTAGGTCAAATCTCTTACATTTATGGTTACATTGTTATTATTTTTCTTAATCATTGAAACGCTAGGTAGCAAGCACACAAGTAGGTCCTTGCTATATGTCCCCATGATAGAAAACTTGTTTTAGCGATTGATTAAGGAGGATATAGCCTAGCCATTTCTACACTAGTTCCCCTTTTTTTGAGTTAGCTTTTGAACATAAGTTGAAGAAAGAAGACGTCCTAGGACTAATTAATTTTACACCTAGGGTTTTGACTTTTAGGGTTTGAAAGGCCTTGCTCTTGCAACACCTTTCATCCTTAGATTTATGTTTTGAAGCTAGCCGTTTTGCCAAGGATTTTTAAGGAAAGAGGGAGGAGCATTAGGCCTTGCTTAAGCAACACCAGAATGAGCCTCCTCCCCTTAGGGTTTTGACTCTATGGCCCTGCGATTGCAACACCATAAAGCCTAACTCTCTTGTCCTTAGATTTAGATTTCCCGAGACCTAGCCTTTCTTTCTTGACTCCATAATACCCAAGGCACTAGTCTAACTCTCCAACATTGAGCTTCTTGTGTCAAAACAACACTTTCAAAATTCTTAAATTTGAAACCCTAACTAACCCTAACGTCTCACTAACCCTAATTTGATGATGACGTCATGCCTCTTTTGAGATCTTGGTTGATGTAAAACATTGTGGCTTAGCCATCTAAATGATAGACATTGAAGTGTTGATAATTTCCATTAGCCTATTTTCAAAACGTCCACCTCTTTGTCTACCAAACTATCCCTAAATAAGGCTGACGTCACCTCTAGTAGGCTTGACGCAACACTCTTGTATATGAGCATTGAATGATATTTTATGCTAATTCAAAGATTGATTATATACAATGAATGTTATATCATTTCTAGTGTTTATTGAGAAGTAATATTATAAGCCAGAGTCATTTTTTGCAATCATTGACTTCGTCAATAATTATTGCTATTTATGCTCATGAATATTTAATACTGATAGTCATTAATCTATGAAGTGCTAACCACTATTTGCATGCATTAGTTTTATTGTTGCCTTGTCTCGCAAACATGTGCCTATTCTGTGGTTTATCTTTATCTTGACTATCCTCTTGGCGGTAATCTATGAAAGGGAAAACTTACCTTGATCCTTTAAACCCTTTGCCTTTCAAAACCCCAGATTGCCAGGGACGTCTCCCTTGGGTTTAGCCACCCTAAATAGAAAGAGCTCCCCATCGAGGTGACAGTGGGTGGGAAAGCTCTTGTTACGCCAGTTTGGCCCTTACCTTCAAGCTACTTGACCTAAACTACAAACTGAGCGATAACAATGCCAAAGACCAACAAGTCATGCAACACCACAAAATTATATTTACAGAGAGGTTCAAACATAGGCTTCCAAACTATGGCAATGTCACTAGACTCAAATGGAATGTAATCAAGATAGGCTTCATGTCTAGGAACAAGTAATCATCAATGAAGTTTTTGTTGACCAGTCTCATTTTCTCAACCTTCCAATGCAAATCCTATAAAAATTCAACTCTCAAATCATAGAAATCTATTGGAACTGCTTCTTTTTTTCACAGTGTAGCTTTCAGAGACAAAACCCTTCTTGTCAATGCCTTACAAATCTAATAAAAATAAAACTGGATTTTATCACTCTAAACTCTACAAACTCTCGTCAATGCCTTACCCTTTTTGTCAATGCCTTACCATTAAGATTTTTCCAAGAACAATCTGTTATACCAAGCAACATTCTTCAGAAAGATCCTCTTCTAATTTCTCAGGTGAAAAATCAGTTGGTTTTGGTTGGAGAATTCCCTTGTCTTGTACAGGTCTCAACCATGGACACTCTGATTTTACGCCTGAGAAATTAGAAGAAGATATTTTTGGAATAATTCACTTGTCTTGTATAGGTTTCATCCATGGACTCTCAGGCTTAAAGTGCTTCAAAACCCGCATACAACAATGACCAAATTACTTCAATTGTCACTAAACAACTTCAATAGCTAAATATTGTCTAACCTTCAATATCTAATTAAACAACTTATAAGTATTTAAACAAATACATATCGATCCTTATGGGTATGGGGAACAATAT
>ML796995.1:324614-334867 GCA_009831015.1 Picea engelmannii
ACCAATTCAGACAGTCGTTGCCATGATAACCTACCTCCATTATGATGTTTACATCTTTCAATCCATACATTCATCCAGTCAATATTATTTGCAATGTATAAATGCAGTGCATCCCACTCTTGAGCAACTGAATAAAAAAAACACAATTCACCAATATTAAATATTAGTTATAATGTACAATATGCAGGTAATTATAAATATTTATAATTTATGAAATAAATTATATTAATATATTAATGAGTATGGTCATATACACAAAAAATGAAACTTTATATGTATTATTAATATCTCATGATAGTAAAGGTAATCATAATGCTTTCTTATATTAGTAATTGTAACGACCCTGCTTAAATAGATGTATGGGATTATTAATTATAATTAATTTGATAATTAATTGTCCTAATATGGTTTTAATTAAATATTGATTAGCATTAATAATATTAATTAAATATTTATTTTTTAATTAATTGTTTATAACTTTTGATTAATTAATTGATTACATATCACATTCAATGACATGGGTAATAAGTTAAAGGGGTTAATAATTTAATTTATTAAAGACTTACATATACGGAGGGGATAAGAAACATTAAATAAAAGGATAAGACATTAAATAAAAGGATGAAACATAAAATAAAAGGATAAGACATTAAATAAGGGGATAAGATAATGAATAAAGGGATAAGGAAATTAATGAGGGGGAAAGAGTCGGTGAAGGAGGGATATGATGGGAGGAGTCTTATGGGAAGAGGGATCATTCTTTTGGGGGGAGGAGGATATATTTCGGTGGGAGATTTCTCTGTGGAGATCTTTGGTGTGTGGAGTTTGATTTTGGTGGACTTTGCTGAATCAGAAGTAGGGGGCACCGGTTTGCTGGGGGTTTTGGGCACGGGGGCCAAGATATCCTTACGGTATCCTGGAGCTAGGAAGCCAGACAGGCTACTCCTAGATGGCAGGGAGGAAACACGGTTTTGGGCAATGTTTGACACAGTTTCAACTTCAACATTGGACCAACCCAAGAAGCGAGATTTAGCATCAAAAGCCATAATGTAAGGCAAATTGGTAATTGCAATCAAGGTTAAGGGTTTTGGACGACCAAATGGTGTGGTGGAGGCCTCAACACACCTAGAAGATTTAATGACATCGTACCACCAAGAAAAAACTCTTTATGTTCATTTCAAAGGACATTTATGATGAGGAAGTTGAAGCTAAAACCCCTGAGGTTTTTTTTTTGACGAGAACGATTATGTTGCATTAAGTGGCATTCTGGCGAGCCAGAATCAGAGAGTTACAAATTTGAAGAAGGTTGGTGACCTCTAACAGTGCTGCCAACCTTCTTGTGAATGTCTTGGGGGACCAATCCCATCTGCTTCTTGAGCTAATTCGAGAAAATGACAAAAAATGCATACATGAGTAGATTCTCACAAACTGTGAGCACAGTAGAAGACAGAAGCAGAGCATTAAACCGAGGGGGATGAAATTTTCCCCTTAAAGTAGGGATCCAACTTTTTCTGAGAACCTGAAGAAATGTTGGAGGCTGCCTCCTTTTCTCTGCACGCTTTGTTGGTCTTTCACCCTCGGGTAAGGGGTGGAGATGAAACTGAATTGTCTTCAGGTTGAGAAGTTTCCACAGAGCCGCTAGAGGGGACTGAAACAACCAGATCTGCAGGGGCAGAGGGTTCCGGATCTGAAGCCCAAATTTCTCTCACTGCTACTGAATCTGGGGGAGTGGAATCTGGAAGGCTTCCGTATGCCAGAGGGTCTTCCTTAACTGCTATTGCTTCTGATTCTTGAGCTTCATCTTCCTTCAGCGTATCAAAGCTGTTTTTATTTTCTAGAGTTGCCTCTGATGAATGAGTGGCCTTCGGAGCCTGGGGTAGTGGATCCTTTCGCCTTGGCTTCCTTCGTCGGTTAGTTACTGGCTAAAAATCATCTTCTTTGACTGGTCTCGGCTCCTCAGAGGCTTTGGGGAAACTTTTTGTGAAATGACCGTAGGCATGGCACCGGAGGCACTTAAAGGGAATCTACTCGTAATCTAGCTCTTGGATATGGCACCATTCCCCTAGGGAGAGCTTAATGGCTTCCGGGAGTCCTTTCTCGAGGTTAACCTCAACACAAATACGAGCGCATGTAAACTGATCCCCTTTCGGCTCCACACTGTCCAGGAAGCACCCAATCTTATTTCCAATGTCCTCCAGAGAGTTTTTCCCCCAGAGATGCAAGGGGAGATGAGGAAGCCTAACCCAAACAGGGGCTATGGTGATCTCAGCTCCTGGATTGAAGTCAAGAGTCCAGGGGGCTAAGAACAACCCTCTCGACCCCATGAAATAGGGTCCAAATCTGAAAACTAGGTCACGGTCCTCTGCCCTCGAGAAATTGAAGACAAAAAAACCCCTGCCTACTGCGCACAGAGAAATGTTTCCCTGTATCAATGACTTCCAACGTTCATCAATCCATGCCTCCACCATTTTGGGGCTGGGCCATAACCCCGTAAACTTTCCGATGAGGGCCTTTTCTGCTAGAAGGAGGGCAAGAGTGCAAGGCCCCTCTGGGGATAGCTCCAGAGAAGGGATCTCCTCCATCTTCTTAACAAACTTAGACGAAAGAGAAGGCTTGGATTTAGGTCCTACCGAGCGGACTAACGCTTTGAATGCTTCCAAAGGATCTTTTTCCATCTCAGCATATGGATATGGGGCCATCGTAGCAGGACGACAACCTCTAGCAAACAAAAGGACAGAGCAAGTCGCAGAGGCAGACCACTGCTCCAAAACGTATGAAAAAACCTTGGGAAACGTAGGCAAAATGCTGGAGGAACGCTTTGACGCCGATCCGCGACCCTGGATGCAAAGATAGTTGATCGGCTGCTGCAGTCCACGCCCTTGCAATCGAAAACCAGAGCGAGGCGGCTAGGGTTTAGGCCCTAGCCGCGATGACCTTTCGTCTCGTCTCATCTTTTTACATTCCTGTACTCTGCTAAAACCCCTGAGGTTACTCATCCATCTATTGTGTATTCAATGGAGTACTACACCAAACCTTTTGCCTTATCATATTGCTATTAGTCTAATTTTTTCTCCATTTCGATTAAAGAACCTCCAACAAAGGTTAGAGTGAACTCTTCATAATCACAAAGACTCTTTCCTACATCAACTAGTCTTGTTACATTCTAAGGCACGGGATCAATTCGAGAGGTCATGTGTAGTGGTTTGAGATATGTACTTCTTTTAGAACATTTTGAATAAGAAACATAATAAATAATAAGTAAAGAATACGTACCTCCTTTACATGATTTGTATTGTCCTTGGTTGACGTAGTGTACTCGAATGAATAGAAAGTATCTCCATTAAGCTTTCCCTTGCCACTTCCGCCCACTTTCCCTTCTCTTCTGACTTTATATATACAATATTTCAACATTTCAATACAGTCATCAATCTTCTAGTTGATCATCTTTGTCGAACTGAACATCCATATCATCTGGTTCATATAAGGTGTTATAAGGATTGACCGTATCAACATCATCATCAATGTACTCATTTCCAAGCAATATATCTTCATCATGGATATCATCATCAAGATTTGCATTGCCTCCTACTAGTACATTTGGTTCATCTCCTTCAGGCTCTTCATCTGAGACATCTGCTACATCGACTACCTGTTCCTCTACATCATCTTCTTCTTCAAGATCATTTTCTTCCTCTACAATGTTATACTTTACTGGCCTTCCTCTTGGATCATACCTAACAAAAAATGGCCAACCTGCTTTACCTGTAACCTCTAAATAGAAGACTTGTTCGCATTGGCTTGGAAGAACATAATGATCTGTTCCTGGCTCAAATGACCTTGTATTAACCATGGTAAATCCATTATCATGTAGAATAACAGTTCTATCAGGATCACATTCATTCATTCGTAGCCTATACCATTTGACGTCAAACAAAAATATTTTGAAGGATTTAAAGTTACACTCAAGTATGTCCTCCAAATACCCATAATATCGATTTTCAGAGACTTCGGGACATTTGTCACTTCTAGAGGAGACATTAGTGACCTTGAAGACTGCAGTTATCCCACAATCAGAAGTTTTCCTCTTTTCGTCCAACTTTTTGATGCGAAATTTACGACCATTTCACCACATAGCCTTGTGATGTTTCAACTGCAATATGCCAGACACATAAAACATATTTCACATAACTTGTAATGTATGGATGGGAAAAAAACATCGACACTAACATTAATAATTTATGAAATAACATAATGAAATTATATTGGATGAATAACATTCTTGCCTGCTTATCTTTTAAACCATGTGCTAAATCAATTTCCTGTTGCGTAAGATTGGTATCTCCATTACGAAGAGCTTCTATAACCAATGTAGACACCCCTTCCCATGATAACCTACCTTCACGTTGTATGCATCTATCAATCCATACCTTCATCCAGTCAAGATTGTTTGCAATGTATATATGTAGTGCATCCCACTCTCGACCAACTGTATCAAAAAATCATAATTCACCAATATATGTTAGTTAGAAAGGTATACAATATTAATAATTGATGAAAGCATACAAATTAATTAAGTACGATACACATAAAAAGGAAAAGTCAGATGTATTATAAACCTAATTACCTTTCACTTTCGTCATTCTACCTTTCCCCAACAACTTCTCCCCTTCAAATTTTTTAATGGAGCTCACATCCCAAATGCGATCCACATGCATATTTGAGGCTAATTTAGGAAGATATTGACTAATATACACCATAGATTGATATAGCATATATCCCTCCACCATAGAACCCTCGGGGCGTGCTCTTTATCTAACCAAAGCCTTTAATGATTTCAGGTGCCTCTCCACCATCCACATTGACCTTGTGTGTACTGGTCCACACAATTCAATCTCCTCAACTTGGTGTATGAGGTAGTGTTCTTGTGCATTGAAAAATTCCGGAGGTAGATACTTTTGCATTTCACACATTAGCAGAGGAATTTCTCTCTTCCAATAATTTATATCTTCTTGATGGATTTCTTTCAATGACAACCATCTATAGTTGATGTTGCAAGCAAGTACCATGTTTCAACAAAACATATATATTAGTATATTACATTATAAGTAAAACATATGTCATTAAGAACTTGAATAACAAATTGGAAAAAACAATTTGCATATAATTTACTACTTACCTCATGTATTTTCCAAGATCATATATAACTTGTTTGACGTTGTTGTCGAAGTGGCTTGGGAGAGATAGAGGTAGAACATACTGTAACAATCAAAATCGATCGTTATTTGATTCTAAAGTATAATAAAACAAAACTAAAAAGATGTATACCAATATAAATATATATGTAGAAAATTAATTACCTTAATGAAGGTATGCCAATCATGTGTTTTTACCCCACCAAATTCACCTTTCTTTGTTAAGATATTATTTATGTTTGAAGATAAACCCGTGGGAAATTTTATTCTCCGAATGACCTCTTTTACATCATTGATTTGTTGCTCTGTTAATAACCAGGGAAGGCTATTTCGATCTCCGTCACTATTTGATTGGATCCCACTTTGAATTGCATGACTGGCTTCCTAAATGTCACTACAAATATTGATACAAATGAAATCTTACATTCGAAAAATTAATGATAACATTACATACCTGGAACAATCATTGTCAACATTATGTGCTGCCTCTTTATTGACATCCAAGGAGGAATGTTATTTTTGATAACAAAAATTGGCCACACTGAGTAAATAGACCTGAGCTCCCCAAATGGATTAACACCATCAGTGGCCAATGAAAGCCTAACATTACGAGGTTCATGTTTAAAAACTGACCATTTTTCCTCAATTTCCTTAAATGCATAACCATCTACAGGCATTCGAAGAACACCATCTCCACTTCTATTACGTGCATGGTAATCCATAAACTTTTCTATGCTTTCGCACCGGAACATTCGTTGCAAACGTGGAATTATGGGAATATGAAGAAGAACCTTACAAGGCACCTTTTTTGTTAGTTGATCGGTTCGATATCTACTGGTCTGACATTGCGGGCATTCTGTTTTCGACGTATGTTGTCCATAGTATATAATATGATGATTGGGACATGCATCTATAGCTTGATACTCCATTCCAATTTCTTTCATAATGGAATTTAAATCTTGGTATGTGCGAGGTAAAATATTTGACGATGGTAACATAAATTCACCTAACAATCTACGACATAAAAATAAGTAATTAGTGTAAAGAATGTTATAATTTGTAAATATTTAATTCTTATTTCAAACATTAATTAAAACTAAAAACAAGCAAAAAAAATCAACCTTTATGTATACGTGATGATGAACCATATTACATACCTTAGGATCTGTGTCATACAACTATTTGACAAACCATTCAAAACCTTTAAGTTCACCAACAATAATGTAGTAGAAAGAATATTTGCTTTTGAACCTTCATAAAGTGGTTTTTCTACCTTCTCTATCAGAGGTACGTCAAGATCACCAATGTCCTCATCATCATCCTCGTCCGGTCGAGTGAACAAGTCTTGCATCAATTCATTTGTCCCATCGTCTTCAACTATATTGTTATTATTGTCATCTTATTCCATAGGATCATTAACTTGATCTTCAATATTCGACACTCCAAATTCCTCGACACCTTGTAGTACAACATCATTTCTACTAGTACTTGGCGCGTTTAGATGCTTAGGGGGCCAGCCTGACTTTATAATTACAAACATTCATGAAAAATTAGTGTACTGCATAAGAAATATTTAAACAATATAAAATTTTATAAATACAATCAATATAAAGATATAATAATGAATATATAGTTTACCAAGGGACGATATTTGTTCGATCCACCTTCAACGTGCCCATGGGTTCTGCAATGTCTTACAACTGTTTTTATTAAAATTCTTCTGACTTTTGTGCTCCCGCATTTAGCGAAAGGGCAATAACATCTCTCGTCACCTTGTCCACAATATCTCCACATTCTTCACCACAACCAAAATATTGAGATGATTATGTTATAAAGTTCAGTGACGATGTGCTAGATCTATTCGATTCTTGAAATTCAATAGACCAAACCATACAATATATTTTACCACATAAGCTTCAAAGCTTCACCATAACCAAGTAACATAATCAAACGAAATAATAGAACTAGGGCAAGAGATCAAGTCACATATAAGGATGGAAAAATTAGCATGTTCACAGACGACACAAAATCTACATAAACGTATAAGGTTATAAAATATTAAGGAGACAAAAGAAAAAAAATCTTTAACTAACCTTCAAAGTCTAAAATCCTCTTGCACGCCTTGAATAATGATCACAAAACTAAGCTCTGTAGATCAAAGATCAGTTCGATCTCTTAATCAACAAGCAAACCTTCACATAAAAATGAAGAATAGCAGATATATAACACATAAAATATGTCGCAACTATAACAAATTAGTTGAAATTCGGTTCGAATTAACTAATTTATAGATTTGTCATTGTTGGAATTCCGACGACTATAACCTTAAATTAAGGTTGACCATTTCAAAGTCAATGACCATTATTGTGACCTACAAACGAATATATTAAAGTGTATAAACTGGGCGTCGTACTTCCGACGACCTTATAACACGTCAGAAATCTGACGCTATCGGGACTAATTAAAAAAAAACAGTAAAATTTCATTTTTAATTTTTTTTTTTCGATTTTTTTTTTTATTTTATCACAATTGTCGTAATAGTTCATCGATTTTTTAGCCTATATGTAATAGTGAGGGTTTTATCATAAAACCCTAAAGTTACAGTTAACGTACCAGGTGCAGTATAAGTTGCAGTTACAGTTGTAGTTCCAGTTGTAGTGAAAGATTTTGTAAAGTGTTGGCCAACCTTAAAGTTGAAACTCCTCTGAAGTTTTTAAGGTTTGTTACCTATCACCGTTGTTACCGGATGGTACCACCACCCATCGATACTATCAGAGGTATGTATTTTTGATATTATGGTAGCTGTAGGAGGTATTAACCTCCACTTGTGACCTTTGATGAGATTATAATATTCCAGGAAGTAAGAAGAACCCTAAAATACTTGGACATAACCCTAGGAGTAAAGTCGACTAAAGAGAATATTTTATATTGAGTCTTTAGCCCCTAGAAAGAGAAGTCGGCCCAGACGACTTAGAAAGAGAAGTATAAATATAAGGCGCTAGAGTTCATTTGACACACACAAGTCGCAACTGCAAAAATCCAGTAGTGCACAAGTCTCGAGAGCAGTTGTAGCTGCAGTTACTACAACCTGTAATTTCGATCTTTCTGGGTTGGACTCTGATCAATCTTGGTTGTATTTGCTTGGTTCATTAGTCTTGGTTGGCTATTGAATTTCTACCAGAATTATTCTCTCTATCAAGGTCAAGGTGCTCGGGGGTGGAATTCGTGACTATGATTGGGTGACAATATTGCTATATTATCTATGGTTAAACAAGCACACCAACTTTTTTAACAGGTTATGGGCCCACACCTCCTTCATTCAGTCTAACCACTGGAAGGAAGCTAATCCATAAGGTTATCAATCTCGTTAAAGAACTGTCGCTAGGGTTTCTAGCAGGTACAGTTACTAAAGCACTGTCGCTAGGGTTACTAGCAATTGCAGTTGAAAAACCCTAAAACTCTTGCCCATCAGCTTATGATGGAACACCTTACTCAAGGACAAGATATTCTAGTGTGCCTTATTCCAACACACCTCTTGGCACTCTCAAAAGGAAAAAACATCAAGGTTGAGATTTTGGGTCAAAGTCAAAGTTTGACCAGTTATTAGTCAACATAAATCATGAATGAAAAGGTGGATCATCTACATTATTCAACTCTCACAGGAAATATTGAAGATGACATGTGGATAATTGACAATGGAGCTTCCAGGCATATGACAGGAGACCAAGTCAGACTCTCTAATCTGAATGAAAAGAGGACATCCTACAAGGTAGAACTTGGAGATAAGAACACATATCCAGTCGAAGGAATTGGTCAGGCTTCCATCAAATTGAAAACATGAAACAATGTTCATTTGAGAAATGTCTTATATGTACATGGTTTAGAAAAGAATCTTGTATCCATATATTTCCTAGAAGACAAAGGAAACAAAATAGCCTTTGTATACAGAAAAGTATTATCTTGGTCTAGATACTCCAGTATAGAGAATGCTAGAGTTATTAGAACCCTTGAAGGAAGACTATGCAGACTACTTGAACGAAATGATGAAGCTCTTATACATGATGAAGTCAATCCCAATGAACTTTGGCATAGAAGGTATGATCGTATAAACTATCAAGCATTACCTTTCCTCAAAAATCTGGTTGAAGGAATACCAGAACTACAATCTACACATGAAGGAATTTGCAAAGGATGTGCTCTTGGTAAGAATCTTAAGAAACCATTCTCAAGCAACAATAATAGATCTAAGGAAATCCTAGATTTAATACATTCGTATGTTTGCGGTCCGATGCCGGTCAAATCTCTAAAAGGTTCTCTTTACTATGTAATGTTCATATATGATTACTCAAGAAAGACTTGGTTATATCTTTTGAAGACAAAGGATGAAGTTTTCAGCAAGTTTCAAGAATTCAAAGCAGAGACAGAAAACCTCACAAACAAGAAAATCAAGACCTTGAGAACAGATAATGGAGGAGAATACACATCCAAGGAATTTGTTTCCTTTTGAAAATCAGCAGGGGTAAGGAGGGAGCTAATTGTTCCTCATAATCCTCAACAAAATGGTGTAGTAGAAAGGAAGAATGGATCTATTGAAGAAACTGTGAAGGCACTAATGAATGATCAAGGTTTATCTATGTATTTGTGGGGAGAAACATCCATGACAACAATATATGTTCAGAACAGAAGTCCCCACCGCATATTGAAGGATGTGACTCTAGAAGAAGCCTTCTCAAGAAAGAAACCTAATGTGAAAAAATTAAGACTCTTTGGATTCCCTGTTTACATTCACATCCCCAAGGATAAAAGGAAGAAATTATAACCCTTAGGAAAGAAGGGCATATTTGTGGGATACAATGAATCATCCAAAGCCTATAGAATCTATATCCCAGAACAACACAAGGTTGAAGTTAGTTTAGAAGTAACCTTCAAGGAAAAGATGGATTTCAAGAAATCCATAGAAGAAACTATAGAAGAAGACAAGTATGAAGAGACTAAAGAAGAAAGCACATGTCTTCCAGAAAGTCAGAATGAAGAAACATAACAACTTGATCATCTGATGCA
>ML796995.1:335076-352581 GCA_009831015.1 Picea engelmannii
TTCAAGGAAAAGATGGATTTCAAGAAATCCATAGAAGAAACTATAGAAGAAGACAAGTATGAAGAGACTAAAGAAGAAAGCACATGTCTTCCAGAAAGTCAGAATGAAGAAACATAACAACTTGATCATCTGATGCAACCATGCGAACCTATTGAATCAGTCATTGTACCCAAAACCAATAAACATCCAGCTTGGCTTGAAGTTACTCTATAAGAAGCAAAAAGACTCAAAGCCCCAAGTGGCACCTTCAGAAAAATCAAAAAGCCCAAAAGATTCTCTAGCTATGCAGCATGTATGACAAATATTCTAAATGAAGAACCCACCACATTTGAAGAGGCAGTTTAAAAGAAACAATGGAAAGAAGCCATGACAGAAAAACACCAGTCCATCATGAAAAATGATGTATGGGAAATTGTGCCTAGGCCCAAAGAAAAATCAGTAGTAACTTCAAAATGGGTCTATAAGATCAAACATGTAGTAGATGGAAGCATGGACAAATACAAAGCAAGGTTTGTAGCTAGAGGGTTATCCCAAAATGATTCGAAAAGATCTTTTAAATAACAATGGTTGAGTTATTATGCAAGTGTTTATTAACCAATTAGGAAGATGAAATAAAGAGGAAGATTTATAGAAGAATCATCACATCCATATGCACATATACAGATATGATATAAAGAAATAAACATCAACAAACCATAACACCAATGTGATAACGAAGTTCGACAATCTCGCCTACGTCTCCGGGCCTTTGTCTCATTCGATGAGGCTTTATTATTTTTGTTCAAATCTCAATAAGTACATCACAGCACTACCAAAAGGTTACAAAACTGATCTGGTCTTGTTCTACCAGATCTCTAGAACCCAACAGAAGAAACGACATTGAAATTGGATGATCAGAGCTCCCATAAATGGCCTGCAAAGGTGCGCTCTTCAACAACTTCCCTGCATAAAAATGGATTTGGCTTGGCAAATATTCAGCATAAACCTGCTCTAAATGTCCTCCCATGGCCTCAATAAGGTCTGGTTTATATAGATCTGAAGTTGGTAACCATCTCCCAACTTCCCCCCAAGTTTTGGACTAAAAAAGGGCCCAATATCCCCCAATATTGGCCAAAAATCTCCAAAACTCATAAAAAAAACACTATAATATAGTTCAAATACCCACTTTTGGAGAAATATATGGTTTATCCTCTCTGGCCTAGGCACACGCTTCTAAAAAATAGTCATATGGTATATTATGGCCAAGCGCCAGCCCCCTAGGGGTTGTGCACTGGTCCTTACCTCGCAAGCTCCAGTCACACGTCAAATGCAATGGGACCGAGTCTCGAACGGTGTGCCTGGGTTGTTGGTCACCACCCCCGAGTCACATGGTGGGTAGGTGTGTGTTGGCCCATGGCCCCCGCACTCGATCCTCATTTCTGAAGTGGAGCGTCGCTTGTTGACGGGTGGTCGCATGCAACATAAAACCCGGGGTTGTTGCCAAATTCCCGCGTGAATAGTTAGAACTCGTTGAGTGTTGAATCGTGGGCATATGCTCATATAACAAACCGTGGGTTGGGGCTAGGACCCAACCCCTTTCCACCTCCGCCCATACCATAGTTCGACTTTAAATAAAAGTGGAAACATTAAGGGGTAAGAAACACCTGGTAGGCGGGCTGGTAGCCTGACCTACGCGAGAGCTTGGTGCCCAGGGAGGTTTGCGGTTCGAACCTAATCCGCTCCAAACAAAAATTTGCAAAGAACCAACAACCAATCAATGGGTACCACGTGGCACCACACCATTTTCCAAAAAAAATTGCCACGTGTCCATCAACATTTCATCCACTTGTCTTCCGATAAGTCTACCCAGTCAACAACCAACCACGTCAACACACCTGCCACATGTCAGACCTACCACGTCATCTGTATGGGCGTGCCACATGTCACCCTTGCAGTGGTGAGATGTGTCACACCCAGATTGCTCCACCTATCATTTCCACGTAAGCATCCTATACAATCAACTGTACAGACCCTGCCACGTTATTGCCAATTGTGCTTGCCACGTCAGTTATACGATCTGTACAGTCAGCTTCCACGTGGCACTATATAGACTGTATAATCATCATTTTTTTTGCCTGTTTGGAAATACAAACAGATCACCATAACTTGAGCATACGACATCTGTTTGAGCCTGTTCAAGTTGTGTTGGGTTTAGATCAATGAGGCCTACGAACAAGTCTATTTTGAAGCCATTCTGAAAACTTTTATTTTTAGGCCTTAATGAGCCCCATCAAGCTCCTGGATCTGATTATGGATCACACCTCCCCACTAAGGATCTTTTGTTCCCCAAAATGTTACTGACCAGTTGTTAAGCTCGGGATAGGCCACCCAACTTGTTCCCTGTCTTTGAACTCTGTCCTGTGCACCTGTCTCATCAAGATCAACTGTAACACAATCATGATAACTGAAAACATATTGTTAGCTATTTGTACCCTGTCACATCTTACTTAAGCCACTATCATCCATGTAGACAACATTACTAATGATAGAATAAAAAATATGACTACAAATGAGTTGATATGTTCGTAATATTTGCACGACATTAGCTTATATTGAAGCAAACTGTGATTGATTTTCCATTCTACAATCATCTCTTGTTCTTGCTTAGATCGATTACTTGATTTGAAACAATTATAGGTGTGTTGTTTGCTTGAGCTTCCTTTCTTAATTGTTCCATAGTTTGAAGAGTTTTATTTTCCTTTACATGATGAGAATGAACCACATATTCTTGACTTGCTTTGGTTAAATGATATTGATTCTTTGTCCTGTAGAAGATTTCTTTATGATCATACAAGTATGGACTGCCTAAGACCATTCCACATTGACTTAGTGGCACCACATCACATGTTACCTCGTCTACAAACTTAGATGAAATTGCAAATTTGAATGTGCACTACTTTGTTATGTGCATTTGATGATGGTTGCTTATTAATTTAAGTGTGTAGGGCCTATGATGCATCTGTGTTTTTAATCCCAATTGCTTAACCAATTCCTATGAAATTAAGTTAGATTGAGATTCACTATCTATCAATGTATCGACCTTAGAGTCCCTCATGATGACCCTAATGTGAAACAAATTACTTCTACAATCAAGTCCTTCACCAATTTTACCTGTCATACCAACCAATGAGACTTTAGATTCGTCACCTGAATCAGATCCCAAGTATGTGGATCGTGTTGCTACTGCAACTGTTTGCCTCCCTTTATTCTCCTTGAACCACTTTGGTCTCTTCTTAGGATGCAATTTCCAACAATGGTCCTCATCATGCCCCTCTTTCTTGCAATGTTTGCAAGAGGGCCTCTCTTCCTTTCTCATCACTGCATTTTCATTCTTTCCATGCCAATTCCTTTTGTCCTCTTTCCTTGAAGACGATTCCCCTGATACACCAACACATGTTTTCCCTGCTTCAATGTATGTGGCTTGAACATAAACCTCATCAAGATTAGTTGGTCCAAACATAAATACAGTATTTCAAATATGTGCAGGTAAACCGCATATATACTTCATAAGAGTTTCTTGGGTATGTAAAGGAATATCTAACATCAATGTCATTTTATGAAATCCATCTGTGTATTCTTGCACTGTTTGTCCTTTTCTTATTTTCAAAGCTTGCCATTCAATTATCACTTTCTCTTTATAACCCAAAGGATAGAATTGTTTTCTAAGAGTAGAAATGAAACTTTTCCATAATGGAAATACATTACCCACTTGTTGCGTGCCATTTTGCAACTTTCTTTTCCACTAGATGAGTGATGTGCCTGCAAGTCTCAATGATGCCAATTTTATTTGAGTGGCCTCATCCTTGATCTGTTGCACACTGCAATAGACCTCCATCTGTCTGACCCAATTTTCAAGTCTCTCTACATTAACTTCACCATCATATATGGGTAATTCAAATTTAACATCAAGTTTTAATAAAGGCATTCCATTCTTATGTTTATGAACACGTTTCTTTGCATTGGATTTAGAACTTGAACATGAAGAAGGAGGTGAAGATCGAGGTGAAGGAGGAATTTGAGGAGGATCCTCTCCTTCTTCACTTTTTCCCTTTGAAGATTCACCAAGTACTGTTCTCTTTCGTTCCAAGTAATCTTCATACAAATCCTTCATCATCTCTGACATGGCGAAGAAATTTTTTTGAATCTCTTTCTCATCCTGAGAAAGTCCCTCTTCTGATGCCATCATCTCACTTTGAGAAGTTCTCTTTCTCAATCCAATCAATGGATTCTCTTCAACAATATCTCCTTTACAATGAAGTAGCTTTTCCCTGGTTAACATGCAAAACTCAAATCCAAACGTCAACTAGCTCTGATACCACTTGATCTGAAAAGATCTTTTAAACAACAATGCCTGAGTTATTATGCAAGTGTTTATTAACCAATTAGGAAGCTGAAAGAAAGAGGTAGAATTATAGAAGAATCATCACATCCATATGCACATATACAAATCTGATATAAAGCAAGAAACAACAACAAACCATAACACCAATGTGATAATGGAGTTCAACAATCTCGCCTACATCTCTGGGCCTTTGTCTCAGTGGGTGAGGCTTTCTTATTTATGTTCAAAGCTCAATAACTGCATCAAAATAGTACCAAAAGGTTACAAAATAGATTTTTCCTTGTTCTACTAGATCTCTAGAACCCAACAGAAGAAACGACACTGAAATCGGATGACCGGAGCTCCCAAAAATGGCCCGCAAAGGTGCGCTCCTCAACAGTTTCCTTGCATAAAAATGGCTTTGGCTTGGAAAATCTTCAGCATAAACCTGCTCTGAATTTCCTCCCATGGCTTGAAGAAGGTCAGGTTTATATATATCTGAAGTTGGTAACCATCGCCCAACTTCCCCCCAATATCTGGCCTCAAAAAGGGCCCAATATCCCCCAATATTGGCCAAAAATCTCCAAAAATCATTAAAAAATCACTATAATATAGTTCAAATACCCACTTTTGGAGAAATATAGGGTTTATACCATCTGGCTTGGGCACGCGCTCCTAAAACACAATCATATGGTATATTATGGCCAAGCGCCATCCCCCTAGGGGATGCACGTTGGCCCTTACCCTGCAAGCTCCGGTCACATGTCAAATGCAATGGGACTGAGTCCCGAACGGTGCGCCTAGGTTGTTGGTCACCACCCCCGAGTCACATGGTGGGTAGGTGTGTGTTGACCCATGGACCACACACACGATCCTGTCCAAACTCCATCCCCTTCGGGTTCCTCTCCAGTTCACATCCCAATGGCAGGTGCTAATCCCCCCAGAAGTAGAATGGATGCTATAGTGGCTGCTAGGTACATCCCTATTGTTCCGCCTCATCCTCTCAGTGGTCTCCTAGCTAATGGCTACCTTAAACAATTTCCCAATTTCATAGGTGAGGGAGATATAACTGCATAGGAGCACCTTGCATCCTTTTATAGTTATGCTAACAATTTTGTTATTGTGATTGAAGATGCGTGGATGAGAATTTTTGTTCATAGCCTTGATGGAGAGGCCAGTAAATGGTTCAGGGATTTTCCCCCTGAATCTATTGATGGGATTGAAGCCCTTGATGAAGCCTTCTTAAAGAATTGGGGTGATAGAAAGGATTTCCTTTAGTATATTACAGAGTTCGGGTCACTGAAGAAAGGGGAAGGGGAATCTGTTTCTGGCTTCTCAAAGAGGTTAAATATAATGTATAATAAAATTCCCACTGAGATTAAGCCTACAAAAACCTCTGCAAAGATTACTTATTCTAGTGCTTTTGACCCTGATTTCTGCTTCCTGTTAAGAGAAAGAAGAGCTACCTCCTTGGCTCATATGAAAGATGCAACCATTGAATTAGAATCTAATATATTGGTAGTTGATAAGATTAGGAGTAAGGATGATAGAGACAGAAGAAAAGGTAGGTCTGAAGGTTCGACTTCTAGTTCCTTTGCTACCCCCCCTCAAATGGATGAAGTAACCAAACTACTAAAGTCACTTTCTGCGAGGATGGAAAGATTCGAATTGGAAGGAAAGTAGAGCTATAGAAATCCCCAAATTGTTGATAAAAGGGGTAGTTTCAAAAGACCAATTAATGCTTCTCAGACCATCCAAAGAGATCAGAGAAACAAGGATCGAGATGATCAGAAAATCCAAACTCCTCTCCAAAATAACCTGGTTACTGATGAAGATGGAGAGGAAGAAGATTTTGATCCTGAGATCCATTTCCTTGGAGATATCTTTTCATCCCCTCATTTAAATCAGTCTGCATACAAATAAGACCTCATGAGTAATCAACTGAATGAGATGAGAAAGGGAGAAAAGACCATCAACGATCTGAATAGATATAACCTCCGATCCAAGAAGAAGGAAGGAAATCCTGACACTCCTGAACGACCTGCTAGAGTTGAGAAACCTGCTAGAGATATAGCGGGTAGCAGGAAAGAAAGGAAGGCACAAAGCCCCCCACCAGTGGTCAAAAATCCTGTCCTATAGGTGAAGGAGATTCTGAAGCCTCCCTCCCCTTATAGATTTGAGCATGAGATTCAAAATATTAGAATCCATGTACCTCTCTTAGAGTTAGTCGAGCATGAGGATTTCAAAAGGTGCCTATCAAAAAGTTTTCAACCCGAACCTACATCTCACTCCACAGACTCAGTTAACCTCCAAGATGAAAGGCCAACTTTCATATTAGGGCCTTTGGTAGAGGATAGAGATGACTCCTCCCCTCCCTTATACACCTCAATGAACATCCATGATAAGGTGCTGCATAACTGCTTGATGGATTTAGGGGCATCTCACAATCTTATGCCTAAGATTGTCATGGAAGAGCTTGGATTGGAGGTTACAAAATCCTACCACGACCTGTATTCTTTCGACTCTAGGAAGGTAAATTTACTTGGGGTTATCAAAGAACTGGTCGTTTCTCTATTTCAGCTGCCAATGAAGAGCGTGGTCATGGATATCATAGTGGCTAATGTTCCCCCTAAGTTTGGGATGCTTCTGTCTAGATCTTGGATAAAGAGACTGGGGGGAACCTTGCAGATGGACCTTTCATATGCCACCATTCTTGTGTTCGGGGGTGAACAAAGGAGACTTTACAGGGAAGCTCAGTTTCCCTACATCATTAGTGATGAAACAAACCCCACCAACCATCCTATTTTTTCTCTTGACATTGATTTGGGATCCAACATATTGCAGCTCACTATTGCTCCTGAACCCCCTCTTGAAATTAGAAAGCAACCCATCACTTTTTGTGAAACCCCTCCTCCAACTACCTCTGTTTGGAAGATGTTCTTTGATGGAGCCTCTTCTAAGGAAGGTGCTGGTGCTGGAGTGGTCTTTGTTTCACCTTATCAAGAGACTATAGCTTTGTCCTACAAGCTAGACTTTGAGGCTACCAACAATGTGGTAGTGTATGAAGCTCTTGTTTTGGGTTTAAGGGCTGCAAAGGACATGGGGATTGAGGAGATATTGGTATTTGGTGATACAAAACTAATTGTTCATCAGATCAAAAGTATTTACCAAGCTAAGCATCCTAGGCTTAGAGATTACAAAAACAAAGTGTGGGACCTAGTTGATAGTTTCTTCTTGGCTTTCAACATTTCATTTATTCCAAGAGAGGAGAATACCATGGCTGATTCTTTGGTTGTTTCAACAAGCCATTTCAGAGTCCCATTGCCACCAAAACTCAAGTATGATGTAGAGGTGAAATATAGGCCCTCTGTACCTGACAATGTCAATAATTGGAAGGTGTTTGAGGATGACCTGGAGCTCAAAACATTCCTTGAGTCCGTTGATGAATTTTCTTCATTACATATAGATCAAGATCATGACTATGAAAATAATCCTCATGCTGATGTTCTTCTAAGCAAAATTACCCATCATCATATTGTTCAGTTTCCTAGCAATCATATTCCAAAAGGACTAGTTCCTTTGGAAAGACTGTTCGACGAGAATGATGTGGCAGTGAAGGTTAAAGGTTCAACTGATGATGCTCATGTAGCTGAGTACAATATTGGTACAAAGAAGGATCCAAAATTTGTCAAGTTGTCAAGCAACTTGTCAAGGGAACAAAGGGTTGAATATGCAGAGTTGTTAAAAGAATTTGCTGATGTGTTTTCCTGGACATATGACACAAGTGTCATTGAACATAAGATACCATTGAAGGAAGAGGCCAAACCATTTAGGCAGAAATTGAGACAAATAAATCCTATGTTGCTGCCTATTATGGAGAAAGAGGTGAAAAAGATTTTGGATGCCCAGATTATCATCCCTCTGAGGTATTCTGAATGGGTGGCCAACTTGGTTCCAATGAGAAAGAAGAATGGATAAATCAGACTTTGTGTCGATTTCAGGAATCTGAACAAAATCTCTAAGAGGGACAATTACCCCTTTCCAAAGATGGAGCACATATTGCAGAGGGTGACTGGTGCATCTAGGATGTCCATGATTGATGGATTTTCTGGCTACAATCAGATTTCTATCTTGCCTGAAGACAGATAGAAGACAATCTTCACTACTCCTTGGGGTACATTCATGTACGCTAAGATGCCCTTTGGATTGATGAACGCAGGGGAAACCTTCCAACAAGCTATGGACATTGCATTCATCGGAGAAAAATATAGATTTGTAGTCATCTATTTGGATGACATTACAATTTTCTCCAGGTCTGATAAAGAACACTATTATCATCTAAGAAAGGTCTTCTTGAAATGAAGGAAATTTGTTCTCTCCTTAAATCCTAAAAAGTCATTGTTTGCCATGAAGGAGGGGAAATTATTGGGGGACATAGTATCATATGAGGGAGTAAGGATTGATCCCAGTAGGGTAGAAGCTATCCAAGCCTTGTCACTCCCTAGATCCAAGAAAGAAGTTCAGTATTTCTTGGGAAAAATTAATTTTTTGAGAAGGTTTGTTTCTAATTTTGCTGAAATGGTAAAATATATTACAACCATCTTGAGGAAGGGAAATGAAGTCACATGGACTGAAAAATCTTGAAATTATTTTGATCAAATAAAGAAAGCCTTGAATGAATCACATGTGCTTATCAGTCTTGATTACTCCAATGATTTTCTGATTTTCTCTTTCGCTTCATTTGACACAGTAGCAATTGTTTTATTGCAGAAAAATGATGAAAGGTTGGAGCAACCTATTTCCTTTTGTAGTATGGCATTGAGATAAGCTGAGCTAAGGTATGCCATCATGGAAAAGTAGGCCCATGCTTTGGTAAAATGCCTCAAGGTTTTCAGAGTCTATGTTCTGCATTCAAAGGTCATTGCATATGTCCCTTCAACTTCTTTGAAGGAGATCCTCATCCAGCCTAACATAGATGAAAGAAGGAGCAAGTGGATTGCCAAGATCCTTGAATTTAAGATTGAAATAAATCCCACCAAACTGGTTAAAGGCCAAGGTTTAGACAAGTTGCTGGATGAATCTAATTACAAAGATTTGGGGGTCAATTTTATCAACAATTGTTCCGAAAATCAGCAAGCAGAGTTGTCTGATGAAGATTCTCAAGTCAGATTCCCATTGGCAAAATGCACTTGGTACAAAGACATTATATTTTTCCTACAAAAGTTGCAACCTCCTGACGTCATGGAAAGGAACAAGGTAAGAGCCTTGAAGCTCAAATCAATTAAATATTGTCTTATTGATCAAGTCTTATGTTGGAAAGACCCTTTGGGAGTGCTTTTGAGATGTCTAGACCCACAAGAAGCCCAACAAATTATTTATGATTTTCATGACAGTTTATGTGGGGGGCATCACTTCTGGAGAACCACAGCCTACAAGATTCTCAGGGATGGGTATTTTTGGCCTAGTATCTTTGTCTATGAAAAGATCAAGTCTTGTGTCAAGTGTCAAAAATTCTTTGGAAAGCAACATCTCAAGTCTTTGCCATTGAAACCTGTGGTAGCTTCAGAACGCTTTCAACAATGGGGCCTAGATTTTACTGGGGAAATTCATACTTCTTCAAGTAGTTATCATAGATGGATCTTAACTTCCATAGACTACTTTACCAAGTGGATAGAGGCCATCCCCACAATAAATGCTTCCCACAAGATAATCATTGGTTTACTTGAAGATATTATAACAAGATTTGGTTTTCCAAACATAATCGTCACTGATAATGCTGCATCTTTTAAAGCTGAACCATTGATTAAGTTTTGTGAACAGTTTGGAATCACATTGATTCACTCTACTCCTTACTACCCCCAAGGTAATGGACTGGCAGAGTCCTCTAACAAGATCCCTATTAATATCATCAAAAGATTGCTAGAAGACAAAAATAAATCTTGGGATTCAAAGATTAAATTTTCGTTATGGGATGACAGAGTGACAACAAAGAGATCTCTTGGTGTCTCTCCTTTCTAGCTGGTGTATGGAGTTGAGGCCATTTTCCCCTCTCAATTCGCCTCACTTATGGAAAAATTCTTCCAAGATTATCAAGGAGAACCAGATGATATGATCAAAATAATACAACAATTGGTAGAAGTGCAACAGACGAGGGAGAAACTACTGGACAAAGCCCATGACCATCAGCAAAAAATCAAGTAGGATTTTGACATAAAAGTAAGGAAAGAATATTTCCAGCTAGGAGATCTAGTACTCAAATGGGATGCACCTAAACAAGATAAAGAAAATCATGGTAAATTTGAGGCCTTATGGATTGGCCCCTTAAAAGTTTCTGAGATTTTTTCAAATAACACTTAAAAGTTGCAGGATTTGGAGGATGTTGAATTTTTTGGTAGCCCTGTAAATGGGAATTTTATGAAGAAGTTTTTTACTTAATCCATGAGTGGCTTCCCATGTCATTGTAAATATCATTTTTCTTTCGTTTTTTTTTTTTATAAACAATTCCATAACCAAACAACTAAGGCACTAGAACTACTTGTTCTTGGCAGCTCATAGGGGGCATGCCATCCCTTATGGAGCCAAATGTTATCACATGAACTTGTCAGAGTCCTGCGGGTTGGTGGTTTCTACCTAAGTCTGTAATTTTCCCCTAGTCTCCCTGTTTTTCCAGCCCACATCCTGTCGTCTGAATCCTCGATCATGTAGGTCGCAACCATGAACACAAAGTGCAACTTTCGCAAAATCTTGAAGTCAAAAGGTCAGGCAAACATTTAATCTGGGCCGTAGATCTCATTAGGAGATATCAACGGTGGAAAATAATCGTGGGAATCAGGAGTTCAAAATAACGTTAAAATTGTTCGTCAAAGGTCCGAACTCTCGAAACCCGAAATTAGCAGGAGTCGTCTGATTCATAGGGATGCGTGGCACCATATCCGAGAAGTCATGGTTTCATGAATTAGAGGTTTTAGCATGGAGTACGAGGCAATTTTGCGAAGTGCAAAATCATGAAGCGCCCATGAATTGGGCCCATGATTATATCCCGTGATCATATGGAAAGCAGGGCCATAAAGAAGGGTAAGCGCCTATTGAGCGGTTTGCAATTGGGGTTTTCAAGGAAGAAATTGTGGCCATAAAATTAAAATCAAGTCCGACCGTCAATCTGAATAAGGCCATTTCGCAATTTCGGGCATCGAGATATTGGAATCAAGTGAAGTGGAGACTCCCGAAAGACGAAATCCTGAAACACCTTTGGATATGAGCCCCAGGTCATGGCCCGAGGTCACATACAAGATAGAGCGATGGAGAAGAGTTGTGCCAAAGGCCGAAAGCACCTATATTGGTCACATAAGAAGATCTGCATGGCCTCAAGGCACCGAGATTGACTCGAAGAAGTCGTGGGCACCGCCTAGAGAATTCATGGGTGTTAGGCCTCGTCCCGATCCCGATGAAGGTAGTTAATGGAAATGGGGGAGGTGGTTGAAACCTCGTCTCATCCCATAAATGGAAAGCAGGCTAAAGACGACCATGAGTGCAGATTGACAATCCAAAGTCTCCTTCTGGATGAATTTTCCTACAAAATACATAACTGAGGCAAGCTCGCATCTGACATGATAAGGCCTACATAGTCTGACAGAGCAGGCATCGACTGAAAAATTTAAATGCATAGGTCTGATCATGCTCCCGATGGTTGCAACATTTATGAGTATATATAGGTAGTTTTTGTATTTTTTTAAGGTCGAATGGTTGAGCTAGGCTCCCTGCTATTGTAACATTTTGATGAAGTACACTGGTTCTATGGTTATGTACTTGATTTGAGACTTCTTGATTAATCTAAGTCAGTTTTCTTACCCTATCTTATTTGCCTTTGATACTGAGAGAGTTCATGAATGACTGATTCACATGAATTGTTGTGACTGTATTATGATGAATGTTTGATTATAGTGTTGTTATAATTTCTTTTAGTTTCTTTGAAATTTGAATCCAAGAGGATCTTGTGTTTGAGTTTTTCCTCCTTAGGCTACTTGAAGACCTGATGTCCATAGTAGAACTCTACACCTTTCTCACCAAAGTCTTCCTTCTACTCACCTTTAATCCAACTTATTGAATGAAGTTACTCCAAGACCTCAATTGCTTGTGCATGCTAGTCTAGATTTCTGAGTTAGAACATTATTATCATTGAGTCTTCTCAATTTGACCTCTTAGAACTCAATTACACTCACATAAACTGATGGGTACTGGGCTTACCTTCTATGCAATCTGAAGGTGACTTTTAGTGCTAACACTAACCAAAAATTGTTTTAAGTGCTTTCCTCAAATTGAGGAGAAATAAAAGAAATCACTACCTCAAGGATGAGTCACAACCTAACAAATAATTGCTTCCAATGCTTCTTTATTTATCACACTGTCCACATTTTACACCTAAGCTAATTGGAGCTAAGTGTATGCATTTATGGGCACTTGTGTGTTAGTTCTCTATATGGCATATGTGGCATTTTGTGTAATATTCTATAATTAACTTCACCACTAGTTCTAATGAATCTTGATAAAAAGTTGAATATGCATCCTGAAAAATTGACATTGATGCTGACGAGAAACTGTGCAACATTAGATAGTTTCAGTAGTCGGTATTGATGCTAACAAGAAACTTTGCAGGACTGTGAAATTTCAACAATTGATTGCAACGTTGATGAAAAACACTCCAACATCTAGAAAATAACAAAATATAGACAACCACTTTCTAAATCCGCTATTCAAACAAGTTAAGAACCCCAAACACATAGCTAATGTATTCTTGCTCTTTTCTTAGTAAAAATAATCTATTTAGTATAAAAATTCAACCATGAATGTACAATATCTTAGAATGGTAAATGGGGTAAAAATTGGCTAACAATGGGCAAGAAAATGACCAGATTGTCTATTTAGAAAAGGATAAAGATGATAAGATTTATGAATAAAAGAGGGTAATTACCATTCCCATCAAGTGCATTTTGATCCTCATCGTCATTATCTGAAGAAGAAGGAACCAGAATAGGAGCACTAGTACAAAAGTTGGGAATATAAGATGGTACATTTTTCGAAGATGGCTCATAGACCAAAGATGCCACAAACGTCGAATTAGCCACACAGGCTAAGAGACCTTAAAAAAAATTGACATCTCTCTTAAGAATAATTTTACTTGGATGAGGTTGAAGAATTCTATAAACTTTTATATCTCTAGAATATTCAAGAAAAAATCACTTCTCACTCATAGGATATAATGCTTTCCTCTTCTCATAAGGAATGTAAGCCCATGCTTCACTACCAAATAAACAAAAGTGCCTTACATTTGGTTTAATTTTACTCCATGCTTATTCCAGTGTTGTATCTTTTAAAGCCTTTGTGGAAGTTCAATTAACTATGTAATTGGCACAATTAATGGCTTATACCCTAAAATGAGGACTTAATCCCTTAGATTGGATCACACAATTTTCCATTTCCTTTAATATGCGATTCTTTCTCTCAACAACACCATTTTATGTGGTGTATATGAAACATTATGTTGCATTTGGATACTCTATACAATTCAATAAGTTGTAAACTTTTTGTTAACATATTCGCCTCCATTTTGTGTTCTTAACTTCTAAATTTGATGTCCATAGTGTTTTTATATAAGGGCCTTGCAGGCCAAAAACATGTCAAAAACTGCACTCTTACGTTTTAAGAAATAAACCCTAAGTGTGTCTAGAGAAGTCATCAATCAAAGTTAAGAAGTACTTGAACCTAGAAAAGTAAGCAAAAGGAAGCAGACCACACAAATCACTATGAACAAGCTACAAGGGGGTTGAGGTATGCTGAGAGGCACATTTGTCAAAATTGTCCCAATGATATTTTCTAGGAACACATACTAAACAAACACCATCTCTGCAAGAAACAAGAGGAAGACCTATCACCATATTTTGATTACATAGTTGTTGCAATGAGAAATAGTTTAGATGACTAACTTTCTCATGACAAAGTTGGTTCAAGTCATCACTATGAAAAATAGAACCCGATGGAAGTGTTAATATTATAGTAGCTTCGGGAGGTATGGACCTTTATTGTGACCTATGACGAGACTAGAATCCTCCGGAAGGAAGCAAAGAATTGAAGGAAACCCTAGAAAAGTTGTCGGCTGGACAAATACATTTAATATGAATTTATTGATACCCAGAAGAAGTCGGCCCCAGTTAAACTGCCCAGATTACTATAAATATAGGGCACTAGTTTTCATTATTCATCATCTCAGCAGTTGCAGAGAGAGCCAAATCTACGCAGAGAGTTGCAGTTTTGGTGTGCAAGTTTCTGGGAGAGCTGGGAAAGTGGTGCGCTAGCTTCTGGGTGGGATCATCTGTTCAACTTAGTTTCTATTTCTTGCTTGGTGCATTAGCCTCTCTTGGCTATTGGATTGCTACCAGGATTCTCTTCTCGGTCAAGGTCAAGGTGCTCGGAGGGTGGCTTCGGCCAGTGGTTGGGTGACGAGGGTATAGTCAATGGTAAAACGAGCACAATCTTCTATATTCTAACAGGTTATGGGCCCACACCCCTTCATTCAGCCTAAAACACTGGAAGGAAACATAGCCGCTAGACATTGAGCTCGTTGAGGAACTGCCGCTAGGGTTACTAGCAGGAGAAGCTTCCAAAGAACTACAACTAGGGTTACTAGCAGAAGCAGTTGCAGAAACCCTAATTCTCAGATTCGACACCTTGTGATGGAGCATCTCACTCAAAGAGAAAATATTTAGATGCGCCCTAACTTAGTGCACCTCTTGGCTATCTTAGAAGACAAAAACGACGAAGTTGAAGTTTTGGATCAAGGCATGACCAGTTACCAGTCAACCGAAGACATGTGTGAAACAATCAGTCTCTTACACTACTCAACACTTACCGGGACAATTGAAGACAATATGTGGATAATCGACAATGGATCTTCCAGGCACATGATAAGAGATCAAGCTAGACTCTCAAATCTAAATGAGAGAAAGACATCATACAAAGTGGAGCTTGGAGACAAAAGCACTTACCCCGTTGAAGGATTTGGACAAGCCTCTATCAAGTTGGAATCATGTAATCATGTTCACTTAAGCAATGTTTTATATGTACCTGGTTTAGAAAAGAATCTTGTATCAATATCATGTTTAGAAGGCAAAGGAAACATAATAGCTTTCATGGATGGAAAAGTGTTATCATGGCATAAGAATTCCATCATAGAAGATGCTAGGGTTATTGGAAGACGTGAAGGAAATCTATATAGACTACTAGAACAAAATGAAGAAGCTCTAGTACATGACGAAGTCAACCCTAATGAACTTTGGCATAGAAGGTATGCTCATATCAATTATCAAGCATTACCTTTCCTCAGAAAAATGGTTGAAGCAATACCAAAATTGAAATCCACACACAAAGGAATTTGCAAGGGATGTGCCCTTGGGAAGAATATCAAGAAACCATTCCCAAGCAACAACAACAGATCTAAGGAAACCCTAGATCTAATACACTCAGATGTTTACGGTCCAATGCCAGTCAGATCTTTAGGAGGATCTCTCTACTACGTAACCTTCATAGATGACTATTCAAGAAAAATGTGGCTGTACCTACTGAAATCAAAAGACGAAGTATTCAACAAGTTCCAAGAATTCAAGGTAGAAATAGAAAACCTTACAAACAAGAAGATCAAGACATTAAGAATAGATAATGGAGGAGAATACACCTCAAAAGAGTTCGTTGCATTCTGCAAATCAACAAGGATTAGGAGGGAGTTGATTGTTCCTCATAATCCTCAACAAAGCGGTGTAGCAGAAAGAAAGAACAGATCTATCGAAGAAACAGTAAAAGCTTTATTGAATGATCAAGATCTATCCATGTTTCTATGGGGAGAAGAAGCAATGATGGCAATATATGTACAAAATAGAAGCCCTCATCGCATATTGAAGGACATGACACCAGAAGAAGCATTCTCAGGTAAGAAACCTAACGCAGAAAATTTAAGAATATTTGGATGTCAAGTTTACTCTCATATTCCCAAAGATAAAATAAATAAACTAGAACCCTCAGGAAAGAAGGGGATATTTGTGGGATATAGTGATTCATCCAAAGCCTACAGAATATATATTCCATAACAACACAAGATAGAAGTAAGCAGAGACATAACATTCAATGAAAGGATGGCCTTCAGAAAATCTATTGAATAAACTATAGAAGAAGAAGAAATTGAAGAACCAAATGAAGAAAACACAGAAAAAAATAATAATGAAAAGGATCAATCTGATCATCCTATGGAGCCATGTGAGAACATTGATCTAGATAATATACCAAAGAACAAGAAACGACCAGCTTGTCTTGAAGCCACATTACAAGATGCAGAAAGAATCAAGGTTCCAGAAGGAACATCCAGGAAGAGTAAAAGACCAGAAAGATTCTCAAGTTATGCAACATACATGACAAAAATTCTAGATGAAGAACCTACTACATTTGAAGAAGCAGCTAAAAAGGGACAATGGAAAGAAGCTATGGCGGAAGAACACCAGTCCATTATGAAAAATGAAGTATGGGAAATTGTACCCAGACCTAAAGAGAAATCAGTGGTAACCTCAAAATGGGTATACAAGATCAAACATGCAACAGATGGAAGCGTGGATAAATATAAGGCAAGATTCATGGCCAGAGGGTTCTCCCAGAAGGAGGGAGAAGACTATGACAAAACTTTTGCTTTGGTGGCAAGGTATACCTCCATCATAGCTATCATATTTCTTGCCACTTCCATGGGATGGAATCTACACTAAATGGATGTAAAAACAACCTTTCTCAACAGAGCTATTGAAGAAGAAGTATATATTGAACAACCTCAAGGATTCGAGGTACATTCCAGAGACACTCACGTTTGAAGATTGAAGAAAGATCTATATGGACTCAAGCAAGCTCTAAGGGCTTGGTACGCCAGAATGGACAACTATCTAATAAGACTTGGTTTCTCCAAGAGTCATGCAAATCCAAACCTTTATTACAAAGTCGTGGATAATGCACCTGTGATTCTACTATTATATGTTGATGATCTATTCATAACAGGTGAAGAATCTCTAATCATCCAGTGCAAGAAGGATTTAGCCTCTGAATTTGATATGAAAGATCTA
>ML796995.1:362090-381672 GCA_009831015.1 Picea engelmannii
TATATAAGTAGTTAGTGATTTATAGTTAGATTAGTGTAGTTAGTTTAGTTTGCTTTATTAGTTTCTAGTTTCCTTTATTAGTTTTAGTTCTTTGTCTTTGTTTTATTAGTTTCTAGTTTCCTTTTAGATTTCTTAACTCAGATAATTTCTCTTTGGTTTCCATACGAGACCTTAGGGCGGCCAACGGAGCCGTTAAACTCGTCAAGGTGGTCCATTCCAAACGGCTTGGGTTATTTAGACAACCTCGGACCGGTTCCACTCTCCCAGTTGACGGACGATCAATTTCGCCCGTCAACAGGTTGTTAAGTAGATAAAAGGAGGTTGAGGTTGAGAGGACAAACACATTGCTCATTTGTGTCATTGCAAGTGAGCTAAAGGAGGGTTATTGAGGGCAAGAGAGGATAGAAGGTAGTCTTAGGAGTTTCTAGGGTACTTCTTGTGTTGTCCAATTTATGTGTGTGATTTTTGTGTATGCTTTTGCTGTTATTTTTGGTTAATTAACTTAGCTGTAGGTAATTTTGCACAATTTCTAGAATTATATCAACAAGTATAATTTCTATGTTTGAGCAAATTATTGGAAATTACTTCATGTGTTGAGTTAAGGAAAAATCAACATGGTATTGGAGTGAAATCTCTAAGTACATAAAGATCCTAATGACTTGTTGTGCAGACCATGAGGAGTAAATCAGTAAGTGGGATGCATTACCAGGAAGTTTGTGGGTGAAACAAGACAACATACTAAAATGGCCAGTGCAAGCTTAAGAGTTGAGGATAGGCTAGATGGAGCTTCAAATTTTTGTCCTTGGAGGGAGTGTATTAGCTTGGTACTAAAGGAGAATGGACTACTGGAAATTGCTGAAGGAAAAGTGGCAGACCCAACATATACAGTACAACTAGAATCCCATACCAACAAGGATGTCAAGGATGGGAGGATACTTGTGGATGGTGTCAAAGACCACATCATTCCACATTTTTTATGGAAAGAAGATAGCGAAGTACATGTGGGAGGCCCTGGTAAAACTATACCAGTCTAACAATCAGAGTAGGATCATGTAGCTTAGAGAAAAGATGAGAAGCACGAAGATGGCCAAGGGAGAGTCAGTGGTCACTTACCTCACAAAGTTCACTCAGATATGAGATAAACTTGTAGCATTGGGAGATTGTGGATGAGACTGATTTAGTGAGGAGAACCTTGAATGGCTTTACCAAGCAATGGGACGTGTTTTTCCGAGGGGTGGTTGCACAGGAGAAGCTCCCTGATTGGGAGAGGTTGTGGGACGACTTCACCCAGGAGCAGCTGGAGTGGATGCATCTCAGGATAGTCATCTAAAGAGTAAGGAGGAGGAGAATGTGGCTGTTCATGCAAAGAAGAGCAGTGGAGCAAGAGGCTCTAGGGACATGGGCAAAGTGAGATGCTTTTCATCTCAAAAAACTGGCCACTATGCCAGCAAGTGTCCCAACAACAAGAAGGAGTTAGAGGTAGCATCTATAGCATCTACTAAGATGGATGTGTTTGCAGATAAATTCGATGACAAATTTTCTCTAGTTGCCACTCTTTCTAGCAACAATAGATTGGATGAGTTTGATGACAGTGGGGCATGGTTCGTGGAAAGTGGGTCATCTCACCATATGACGGAAATGATTTTGGTGATCCTTAGTGTTTCAAAGATGAGCTCAGACTGCCATGTGAAGAATGGGGCATGCACCAACCATGCAGTAAAGGAGGTTGGATGTGTCAGATTCCATGTCAGGGGTGACTCTAGAGGTGCATGAGGTGATGTATGTGCCAGAACTGAAGGTCAACTTTCTCTCTATATTAGCTATGGAGGATATGGGGTATGAAGTAATGTTCATTGATGGATAGGTGCTCATACAAGTAGAAGGAGAGACCTTGGATGAAACAATCAGACAAGGTATGATGTACAGGGTGTTGGGACAACCTCTAGGTGGGTTCAGGGGGATACTAGATTAGAGATCAGTGTCAAATAAATTCAGTTGGTATGACTTGACTTTGATGGATGAGAAGAGCAACACATTAGATCAATGTGCAACAAAAGTAGCAGGTGAATATTCTAGTTTAGAGGGAGTGGCTACAACAACAACAACAAATTTGATTGGATCAGAGATTGATCCTGGTGGAGACACCTCCCTCACTAAGAGGGAGTGTTAGTTTTAAGTTGATGAGGTGTCTCAACATAGGCCCATGTGTCCTGAGCATGCTAATGAACACCTAAAATTGACCCAGATCAACCTTAGTATTTCAACCTAAGTCTGAATTAGGCTTGCAACCAAATTTAATCTTTCAGTGGAATGTGGGGCCCAAGGAGAGAGAGCGCACCTCCTGAAGGTGGCTGCTAGTGGAGTGTGGGATCCTGCCCAAAGGGGAGCACACCACCTAGTGGAGAGTGGGGTCCAACAACCCAAATATTAACCATTGAGGGCAAGGCTTGGTACACATCTCAAAGGGAATGGGGGTTGTTAAGTAGATAAAAGGAGGTTTAGGGTGAGAGGACAAACACATTGCTCATTTGTGTGATTTCAAGTGAGCAGAAGGAGGGTTATTGAGGCCAAGGTAGGAGAGAAGGTAGTGCTAGGGGTTTCCAGGGTACTTCTTGTGTTGTCCAATTTATGTGTGTGATTTCTGTGTATGCTTTTGCTGTTATTTCTGGTTAATTAACTCAGCTGTAGGTAATTTTGCACAATTTCTAGAATTATATCAGTAAGTATAATTTCTATGTTTGAGCAAATTATTGGCAATTACTTCATGTGTTGAGTTAAGGAAAAATCAACATGGTATCAGAGCGCAATCTCTAAGTATAGAAAGAGCCTAATGACTTGTTGTGAAGACCATGATGAGTAAATCAGTAAGTGGGATGCATTACTAGGAAGTTTGTGGGCGAAACAAGACAACATACTAAAATGGCCAGTGCAGGATTAAGGGTTGAGGATAGGCTAGATGGAGCTTCAAATTTTTGTCATTGGAGGGAGCGTATTAGCTTGGTGCTAGAGGAGAATGGACTACTGGAAATTGCTGAAGGAAAAGTGGTAGACCCAATATATACAATACAACTAGAAGCCCATACCAACAAGAATGTCAAGGACGGGAGGATACTTGTGGATGGTGTCAAAGACCACATCATTCTACAATTTTCTGGAAAGAATATAGCGAAGGACATGTGGGAGGCCCCGGTAAAACCATACTAGTCTAAAAATCGGAGTAGGATCATGTAGCTTAGAGAAAAGTTGAGAAGCGTGAAGATGGCCAAGGGAGAGTCAGTGTTCACTTACCTCACAAATTTCACTTAGATACGAGATAAAATTGTAGCATTGGGAGAGACTGATTTAGTGAGGAGAACCTTGAATGGATTTACCAAGCAGTGGGATGTGTTTTTCCAAGGGGTGGTTGCACGGGAGAAGCTCCCTGATTGGGAGCGGTTGTGGGATGACTTCACCCAGGAGCAAATGGGAGTGGATGCATCTCAGGATAGTCATCTAAAGAGTAAGGAGGATGACAATATGGCTCTTCATGCAAAGAAGAGTAGTGGAGTAGGAGGCTATGGGGACATGGGAAAAGTGAGATGATTTTCATCTCACAAAAATGGCCACTATGCCAGCAAGTGTCCCAACAACAAGAAGGAGTCAGAGGTAGCATCTATAACATCTATTGAGATGGATGTGTTTGTAGATAAATTCAATGACAAATTTTCTCTAGTTGCCACTCTTTCTAGCAACAACAAATTTGATGAGTTTGATGACAGTGGGGCATGGTTCGTGGACAATGGGTCATCTCACCATATGACGAGAATTATTTTGGTGTTCCTCAGTGTTTCGAAGACGATCTCAGATTGCCACGTGAAGAATGGGGCATGCACTAGCCATGCAGTAAAGGTGGTTGGATGCGTCGGATCCCAACAAGTGTCAGGGGTGACTCTAGAGATGGATTAGGTGATGTATGCGCCAGAACTGAAGGTCAACTTTCTCTCTATATTAGCTATGGAGGATATGGGGTATGAAGTAATGTTCTTTGATGGATAGGTGCTCATACGAGTAGAGGGAGCGACCTTGGATGCAATAATCAGGCAAGGTATGATGTACATGGTGCTGGGACAACCTCTAGGTGGGTCCAGGAGGATCCTAGATTAGAGATCAGTGTCAAATAAATTCAGTTGGTATGACTTGACTTTGATGGATGAGCAGAGAAACACATAAGATAAATGTGCAACAAAAGTAGTAGGTGTTGTTCTAGTTTAGAGGGAGTGTTAGTTTTAAGCTGATGAGGTGTCTTAACATAGGTCCATGTGTCCTGAGCATGCTGATGGACACCTAAAATTGACCCAGATTAGCCTTAGTATTTCAGCCTAAGTCTGAATTAGTCTTGCAACCAAATTTCATCTTTGAGTGGAATGTGGAGCCCAAGAAGAGAGGGCGCACCTCCTGAAGGTGGTTTCTAGTGGAGTGTGGGACCCTATCCAAAGGGGGGCACACCACCTAGTCGAGAGTGGGGTCCAACAACCCAAATCTTAACCATTGAGGCCAAGGCTTGGTACACATCTCAAAGGGAATGGGCAGTTGTTAAGTAGATAAAAGGAGGTTGAGGGTGAGAGGACAAACACATTGCTCATTTGTGTGATTGCAAGTGAGCTGAAGGAGGGTTATTGGGGCTGAGGTAGGAGATAAGGTAGTGCTAGGGGTTTCCTGGGTACTTCTTGTGTTGTTCAATTTATGTGTGTGATTTCTTTGTATGCTTCTGCTGTTATTTTTGGTTAATTAACTCAGCTTTAGGTAATTTTGCACAATTTCTAGAATTATATCAACAAGTATAATTTCTATGTTTGAGCAAATTATTGGCAATTACTTCATGTGCCGAGTTAAGGAAAAATCAACATGGTATCATAGCGCAATCTCTAAGTATAGAAAGAGCCTAATGTCTTGTTGTGCAGACCATGAGGAGTGAATCAATAAGTGGGATGTGTTACCAGGAAGTTTGTGGGTGAAACAAGACAACATACTAAAATGGCCAGTGCAGGCTTAAGGGTTGAGGATAGGCTAGATGGAGCTTCAAATTTTTGTCCTTGGAGGGAGTGTATTAGCTTGGTGCTAGGGGAGAATGGACTACTGGAAATTGCTGAAGGAAAATTGGCAGACTCAACAGATACAATACAACTAGAAGCCCATACCAACAAGGATGTCAAGGACGGGAGGATACTTGTGGATGGTGTCAAAGACCACATCATTCCACATTTTTCTGGAAAGAAGATAGCGAAGGACATGTGGGAGGCCCTGGTAAAACTATACCAGTCTAACAATCGAAGTAGGATCATGTAGCTTAGAGAAAAGATGAGAAGCACAAATATGGCCAAGGGAGAGCCAATGGTCACTTACCTCACAAAGTTCACTCAGATACAAGATGAACTTGTAGCATTGGGAGAGACCGTGGATGAGACCGATTTAGTGAGGATAACCTTGAATGGATTTACCAAGCAGTGGGACGTGTTTTTCTAAGGGTTGGTTGCACGGGAGAAGCTCCCTGATTGGGAGAGGTTGTTGGACGACTTCACCCAAGAGCAGATGGGAGTGGATGCATCTCAGGATAGTCATCTAAAGAGTAAGGAGGAGGAGAATGTGGCTCTTCATGCAAAGAAGAGCAGTGGAGCAGGAGGCTCTAGGGACATGGGCAAAATGAGATGATTTTCATCTCACAAAACTGGCCACTATGACAGTAAGTGTCCCAACAACAAGAAGGAGTCAGAGGTAACATCTATAACATCTACTGAGATGGATGTGTTTGCAGATAAATTCGATGACAAATTTTCTCTAGTTTCCACTCTTTCTAGCAACAACAGATTGGATGAGTTTGATGACAATGGGGCATGGTAAGTGGACAGTGGGTCATCTCACCATATGATGGGAATGATTTTGGTGTTCCTCAGTGTTTCGAAGACGATCTCAAACTGCCATATGAAGAATGGGGCATGCACCAGCCATGCCGTAAAGGGGGTTGGATGTGTCAGATTCCAACAAGTGTCAGGGGTGACTCTAGAGGTGGATGTGGTGATTTATGTGCCGAAACTAAAGGTCAACTTGCTCTCTATATTAGCTATGAAGGATATGGGGTATGAAGTAATGTTCACTGATGGATAGGTTCTCATACGAGTAGAGGGGGCGACCTTAGATGCAACAATCAGGCAATGTATGATGTACATGGTGCTGGGACAACCTCTAGGTGGGTCCAGGGGGATCCTAGATTATAGATTAGTGTCAAATAAATTCAGTTGGTATGACTTGACTTTGATGGATGAGCAGAGAAACACATCATATCAATGTGTAGCAAAAGTAGCAGGTGGATCTTCTAGTTTAGAGGGAGTGGCTACAACAACAACAACAAATTTGATTGGATCAGAGATGGATCTTGGTGGAGACACCTCCCTTGCTGAGAGGGAGTGTTAATTTTAAGTTGATGAGGTGTCTCACCATAGGCCCATGTGTCCTAAGCATGTTGATGGACACCTAAAATTGACCCAGATCAACCTTAGTATTTCAGCCTAAGTCTGAATTAGGATTGCAACCAAATTTCATCTTTAAGTGGAATGTGGGGCCCAAGGAGAGAGGGCACACCTCCTGAAGGTGGTTGCTAGTGGAGTGTGGGACCCTGTCCAAATGGGGGCACACCACCTAGTGGAGAGTGGGGTCCAACAACCCCAATATTGTCCATTGAGGCCAAGGATTGGCACACATCTCAAAGGGAATGGAGGTTTGCTAAGGAGATAAAAGAAGGTTGAGGGTGAGAGGACAAACACATTGATCATTTGTGTGATTACAAGTGAGATAAAGGAGGGTTATTGTGTGATTGGGAGTACTAAGGAAAGAAACAAGCTGAGGAGGTCGTTTTCAGGTGTTGAAGGTAGTAGGAAGGGGGCCAACATCAGGCCATATCAAGCATCCAACATCTGCCCACACTCAGGTTGGGTTTTGCAGCAGATAGAGGGGCGAAAGGGGGTCTTACAACCTTAAAGTGGACAAGCAAACTTGGTTGTAAATTTTAGCGAGGAAGAAGGCCTATTTCTAGCCATATTTGTAGTCAACAACATGCTGTACATAATACCGTACAGCTATAGTAAGGACTTCTGAGACAACTGAGCCACACTGTGCATGTGGAGAAGCTAAATTCTACCTAGAAATTTTCGTGAGAAATTTCTGAACTATTCTTGCTGTGAATTTTCCTTAGAAGCCTCAATAAGAATCCCTCCTTTGTTGGTTTTCCCCACACTGGGGTTTCCAGGGTACTTTCTCTGTTGTCCAATTTATGTGTGTGATTTTTGTGTATTCTTCTGTTGTTATTTCTGGTTAATTAACTCAATTGTAGGTAATTTTGCATAATTTCCATAATTATATCAGTTAGTTTAATTTATGTGTTTGAGCAAATTATTGGAAATTACTTCATGTGCTGAGTTAAGGAAAAATCAACACCGATGTTTCCCTCCTTCATGATTGATTTTACACTTGGAGAGCCTACGTCACCCTTATAGGGCATGACGATACCCTTCTAGGGTTTTGTTTCATGTACATTTTTATTTTTGCAAAATGTAAGGGAAAATTAAGAGGTCGATCCTCTTCTATTGTGTAATTGACATAATTATGTGGAAAAATTATCTTAGAGTGGTCTCATATAAATTGACCACTCTTAGTGTTAGAAAAATAGGAGTTCTCGTTTTACCATAGACAATATAGCAATATTGTCACCCAACCATAGGCCTAAGCCACCCCCAAGCACCTCAACCTTGACAGAGAATAATTTCGGAAGAAAACCTTAGGCCTAATAGCCAATCAAGGTAGTGTATCACTCTCTAGAGCTAGCATACCAAGCAGAAATTCCAAACCATAACCAAGAGAAAGTCCAAGCCTAAAACCGAAAATACAAGTTGCAGTAGCTGCAACTACAACTACTCTCCAAACTTGCGCACTTACTAAATTTATGCAATTGTGAGCTGTGTGTGTCCAAATGAGCTCTGACATCCTGTATTTATACTATTCTTTCTTAACTGTCTGGGCCAAATTCTGTTTCTGGAGGCTAAAAAATCAATATTAATTATTTTCTTTAGCCGACTTGTCTTCTAGGGTTATGTCCAATGCTTTAGGGTTTCTTCTTGCTTCCCTGAATATTCTAGTCTATTCAGGGTTAGACGTGGAGGTTTAATACCTCCCGCAACTACCATAATATCAACACTCCCTCCTTGATAGGGAGGTATCAAAAGTAATGGTCTTGAGCACAATCATACAATTCAACGAATACCATCATCATAGACACATAGGCTATATCATGATCAAATCATGAGCACCATCATCACTATCAGTATCATCTGATAACATCAAGTGCATCATCTCTCAGATCCATACTTCATATGAGTAATCAGACATGATTCTGAGTAAGATACTCACTCCACACAATGATACAAGAACCATTCTTCTAATCCGGACATATGTCCTAGAAGAATAATTGTTCGAACATATGTTGAAATCCACACCATGGGCTACAAGGACTATTCTTCTAATCCAGACATACGTCCTTGAAGAATAACTGTCCTGGACCATTTTCTGCCTGGAGAATGTATGTCCACCAGCACACTCACTATCCATCTAGCTGGTAAACATTTCCAATACTACTCATAGTATCTATGGTAATCTAAACAATGCCATTCAATAGAACACAACAATGTCTATCCATAATAGTACACAACTACTATCCAATGGTACACAACCACGCCAAGTAGCACACGACTACTTAACCAGTGATACATAGTCACAACCAGTGGAACACATCCACCACAATGGCATACAACTACTGTCCAGAGACATACATTCTCCACAGTAATCATATCATCCAATATCAACCTGCATAACAATATCATGATACAAATTGAGTCATCTGGGCCATTCTTCCACTCACATCTGTGAGGTATGGAAGAGAATATGCCCTCATAAGGCAAACATCAACCATGGGCTATCTGGACAATTATTCTCAAGCATAGAAGAATAACTATCCCTGATTTCTGAGCCTGGACCATTCACCTAACTGGGCCATTCCTCTGACACTAATCATAGTGAAACCTGGAGAGAATGAGTCTGCCCTAAGGAATTCATGTCCCTGATTGCTGAACCTGGAAAATTCACCTAATTGGGCCATTCCTTCAACACTAATCATAGTGCAACCTGGAGAGAATGAGTCTTCCCTAGGAAATGATTGTCCGAACCATTTCCTAAGGAAATCACTGTCCTGCACCAACCTCCAAAATGAACCATTCTTCGAAACTTCTCACATCTATGAACTTCGAAAGAATGACTGCCCGACGAGGCAAACCATTCTACTTGACCACTTCTCAGAGTGAATGCCAATAAGAATGAATGTCTTAGACCATTCCCCCACACTGGCCACAAGGGGAATTACTGTATATGGTACATCAACAATCTATTAGACCATTTTCATTACGAAAATGAGTGTCTGATCTGGACCATTTTCCGAACTGGAAAATGCTTGTCTGTTAGAAATGTCAAACCACTTTTTGAATTGGAAAGGAATTGCTCATCCTGGACCATTTTTCAAACTGAAAAATGACTATCCATAAATCAATAATATATCAGTTCTCCCTCCCAACCTAGGAGTAATCTCTTCCTTTTTCAATAAGGAAGTCATCTCCACGAGCCCCAACTTGTCTCTTAAGTACGCAAAATTTTCATCTTGGACAGAGGCTTTACCAAAATATTTGCTATTTGCTTATCTGTGGAGATATATTGGAGAACCACTTCTTTCTTCTCAACTTCATCATGGATAATATAATACTTGATCTCAATGTACTTTGGTCTGTCATGGAACACTGGTTTTCTCTGAAGACTTCATATAGCTCTGATCATTACAATATATCATGGTCGAATTCAACACTTTTGTTTCTTGCTAGCTCATGACATCGTGGAAAATCTCAAACTGAAACATATCCAAGTAGCACTTCTTCTGTTATCATGAGAGTTTTCCATTGATTAGCAATCCATCACCCTAGACTTCTGAGTAACCATCTGATACACTATTTCCTTCATAGAAGGTTTTCACCACGCTTCTACTATATATGAGATACTCTGCATCAAGTTGTTTGAATCCATACAAGGTATTCTTATATCTGCATACATGGGTCTCTTTTTGGTATAAGCTTGTTTCTCAATTTCTTTTATTTGGGAAGAACAATCTTTTACATGTAAATTACAATCCATGGATACTTGCAGGTGGTATATCTGGTTTACTGAAACGAGTTGTCATCATACTCTTCTCCCTCCTTCTAGAAGAACCTCTGAATCTCACAATGCTTGCATTCATAAGTCTTTTTCACATTTTCTAACATACATTGTTCTTTATCATGACTTCCATTTCTTTTGCTTGATTGCTTCTAGTGGGTTCAAACCAAGCTGGTAGTCTTGTAATTCTCGGTATAATAACTGGTTGTTATGGATTTTATTTCTTTCTTGGAATATTAATGTTCTTCCTCATGTTTCTTTTTAGCTCTTGGGTCCATGGAGTCTTCTATAGATTCCATGCCCTTTCTTCATGAAGATTCAAACTTCTTCCTTTCATCATAGGAACATAGATGTAGATGGACAACCATGGATACTTAAGGCTTCTTTTCGAGGAAGACTTCTTCTAGAGTCAAACTGAACACACACTGCTTATCATGGCTGCTAATTTCAATGGGAATATGGATAGATACTTCATAATCCTCAATGGATCATGTCATTTAGGATTAGCTCCCTCCTAATCCTTGCTTCATGCATAATGCATGTTCTTCTTTTGGAATTTTGTAATCAGATCCCTTCATCTAAGAGAGTCCATGCTTCTGTCTGCATCCTTATTGCCTTCTACAAAGTGTCACAAGTATTTTTCTAATTTTTTCTTGATTGCTGAATTCTTTCTGTTTTGACTTCTTCTGGGATTCTTCAAGTTTCATTTTGATTTTGGCCTATCCGGCAATAGTTACTTATGTAATAGTTTCCACGGGAATTGTTACCAAAGATTGTCAACGTACTTCATCTTTTCCATGTGTATTGCTTGACTTGTCATCGTGATATCAATCCTTATCTTGTTATTCTTCCATAGGTATTTTTTCACTTGACCATATTATCTTCTAAGAAATAGATATATATGATATGTACAATAACTATGTAAACATGGTATGTACAATAACTTTGAAGAATATCGTTACCTTGACTTTAGAAGAAGATGTTTATTTTATCTTGCTTGGCTTTCTTTGAGGGTTCCCTTTCTTCGACAATTGTTGCTTCTTATGTTTCCTTCCTTTTCTTTAACTCAGGAAAGTGGTTCCTATAGTGACCATATTTTCGACAGTTGAAGCATTGTATCTTTGACATATCCTTTTCTTGATTTGGTTTCTTCCTAGAGCCATACTTCTTCTTATTCCTAAAAATCTTGAACTTTGTTGTGAAGGCTTGATCATCGTATTTATTTTGGGATTTCTCTTTTGCGTTAATCCTTGAGTCTTCTTGTGCAAAAAAAGTCCAAAGTTCTTCAAATGCGGGCTATTCCTTTCTTATGTTCACGCTTGCGGAAAATGCATCCCATGTCTTGGGAAGGCCATTGAGTACTATATTTACCAGTTCCTTTTCTGAAATGATTTCTTCAATAGCGTGTATTTGATCTCTTAACTGAGAAATTCTTACAAGGTATGATGTTATGTTGTCATCATTATTCATTTTCATGCCACGAAGCTCATTCTCCAGAGTCATTACTTGTCCAATGTTTCTAACTGAGAAGAGATTAGTTAGGGCATCGTACACATTCTTAGATAATTCAAGATGAGAGATGTAGGGTATCAAGTGGTCTTTTATAGATTCCACTATGACACTCATAACATTGATGGCATTGTCCTTTAACTTCTCCATAACTGCAGTGTTCTGAGGTTCCTTCTCTTTTCCTTCTTCAAACTGTGGTTCCATGATCTTTCCCTTCACAATATCCAATACTTTATTCTTGTCAAGGATTAGCTCAATCCTTGTCTTCCATGCTCTGAAGTTAGAAGCCCCTTCTAACTTGTTTTCTAACTTCATAGAGTAAATCATGACTGCTTTAACTTGGTCAATCTTTGACTTTGATTTGATCAACCTTTCACTTTGACTAAAAACTCAAATTTGACGTCTTAGCTTGCTGAGAGTACTAGGAGGTGTGCTAGGTTAGGGAGCATTAGGCTATCCATAAATTAGGTTAATCCTTTCACTTAAGGTGCCTTAACAAGAGAGTTAAGGTTTCATTGCTGCAACAAAAACTTTGGCTGGAACTGCAACTGTAACTGAGCAAATCCTCCCAATATATCTTCCAGCGGTTAGAATGTTCGAAGATAGTGTGGGCCCATAAACTGTTAGAAAAATAGGTGTGCTTGTTTTACCATAGACAATATAGCAATATTGTCACCCAACCATAGGCCGAAGCCAACCTCGAGCACCTTAACCTTAACAAAGAATAATCCCGGAAGAAAACCCTAGGCCTAATAGCCAATCAAGGTAGCGTATCACTCTCCATAGCTAGTGTACCAAGCAGAAAGTACAAATCATAACCAAGAGAAAGTCCAAGCCTAAAACCAAAAATACAAGTTGCAATAGTTGCAACTGCAACTACTCTCCAAACTTGCGCACTTACTAAATTTCTGCAGTTGAGAGCTATGTGTGTCCAAATGAGCTCTGACATCCTGTATTTATACTACTCTTCCTTAACTGTCTGGGCCAACTTCTTTTTCTGGAGGCTAAAAACTCAATATTAAATATTTTCTTTAGCCGACTTGTCTTCTAGGGTTATGTCCAATGCTTTAGGGTTTCTTCTTGCTTCCCAAAATATTCTAGTCTTGTCGGGGTTACGCATGGAGGTTTAATACCTCCTGGAAATCATTATATATATGCTATTAGTGTTCTTGTTTTGGGAAGGTACTCAAACATATTTATATCTCTTAGTTCTCCTTGACCTATACCTTTACTTAGGTGATCAAGAGAGGGGGTGGTAGGCTTGGCTAACAAAATTTCTCCTTTATAGAAGTTGCATTGAAGGAGAAACCATTAGCAGAAAGTGTGTGTCCATGAGAAGAAGAGATAGATGAAGAAGACTCAATACTGATTATGTGCTTCTTCATCGCTGCTTCTAAGGCTTCCATCTTTTTAAAACATTTAGAATCGACATGACCATGTCACCCACAAAAGTTGCAATGCATGTTGGTCTTATTATTTTTGGATTTTGCACCTTTGTCATTGTTTCCACCTAATCCACACCTCGGGTCACGTGGAAGAAATCATCAATCCATTGGGTGTGGCAAGTCTCGAGTCGGGTAGTTGTCACCTGAAACTCAACTCCTACGTCTAGTCTAATTCCTAGTGAAGCTAAGGGGGGTAGTCCCTAAAAAGGAATCTAAGGATGATTAGATCTAAGTACAAATAAATAATTGCTTAAGTAAATCAAATACTTCAAGATAACTGATAAGCAAATATAATACTTGGAAAGTAAATGAGAAATAATGATGATAAGAAAAAATGGAAATATAAAGACCAGTGCCAAAAGTAAAGTGTTGTTGTGAGATGTATGTGTTGCAAGTGCTCTTGGTTACTTTTATTAATTAAGGGTGATTGCTTGAATTAGCGGGTTAATTCAATGAAGTGTTTTGATGTTGCAAGTCCACTTTGTGCATGAAAGATTGTAAGTGTGAAACAAAAGTAAAATCTAATCTAAAATTTGGCCCCTTAACAATTATCCCTTAAATGGGTACATACAAGACTGCAGGACTTCCAACAGGGAGAGAACCTAAGATCTCAAAGTTTCTCCTTGAACTCACATGCAATCCCATGTGTATTGACCTATTTGAGCAATAACGGAAAAAGTATTGTCCTAGTTAAAACTACTCCACACTACTTAGCTGTGTTTCTGATTGCACACCCAAATCAAGCAAAACTTCCAAGGGGAAAGATCATACTAAGGCGCTGAGGAGGAAGGTTTATTGCTTTGCGAAATTGAAATAACTGAAAGAAAATGAAAAATTGAAATCTAAACTAATCTAATCTAGAAATTGAAACTAAACTAATGTTTTGTGGTGTTTGGGTTAATTTTAACTTTGCAAAAAACGAAAAAAGAGAAAGTAAAGAGACAAGACACAAAAAGAGACAGTTCCCGAAAGGGACTAGGGGGATGGGAGGCCTAGTGGGTTATCCCACTCTTTCTTTTCGGTTACAATAGTTTTTAGAAGAATGTCTCTTGTTCTTGTATACTTCAAGACCAAGTCGACTTACAAATGGCAAAAGAACAAGTTTAGATTGAAGAAGAGGTTTGTTAGGGGGTCTTGGATGCTCCAGATCCTGGAAATTTTGGCAGGGCTTCTCCTTGGATGCTCACAAAACCTGCAAAATCAACAAGCTAAAGAGGTCAAAAGATGCGAAAAACCACTTTGAAAGTGCCTGCAAAAAATGTTAGACTTATGCAAAAAAATTCTAAGTAAAGAATAAACAAAAGATAAGTAAACTAACTAAGATCAAGTGTTAAACTAACTAGTCTAAATGTCTTTTATTCACTGTTTGGACAGCAAGAAAAAGTCACCTAGATTAGCTAGATTTAGAGATAAAAAAATATATATATTATGAAAAATGAAAGATCTATCTTTTACTAAGTAAATAGATGATCTCTCTTGGACTATATCTATCAATAGATATAGAAGTTATAAGCGAAAAGTACATCTAATCAAACTTTGCATGCAAGGTTAAATACTTTCAGATTTTAAATGAAATTATCGATCTAATTGTTGCATGCAGAAAGTAACCAAGATGATTTTAAATTTAGTGAGAGAGAGATAAAAGGAAAGATCTTGCAAATGTGGAATTTCTTTAGGCTATGGAGTCCTTCGGTTTTGCACTGAGGGATTTTTCCACTAGAGCCTTCAAGCTTGTGGGAGAATGGGCTAGGATAGTCCACCACTTCTTGGAGGATGAGTAACTTGCAGATTAAAAGACTTTACAAAAGAAGGCTTTTAATCCCCCTTTCCCGTTAAAGAGGTGATTCCTAAACACGAGACTTGGATAGCATGTTAGTTCATCTGAAAAGACATGCAAATCAAAATATCTAAATGTAAAAATACAATAACATCTAAGAAGAAAACAATCTTGGAAGATATTACCGTACTATGTGATAACACACCTTCAAAGGCCCATTCAACGGAAATATATGCAAAATAATAATTCACAGTTACCTCATGATTAAAACAAGAACATCAAGCATCCACACAACGTTGCACAACACCCAAGTGACCTCCAAAGTCTTCAATCTTTATTCCAATAACAAATGATGATTACAATATAGTGCACAAGTATTTCCATAATCTCCAATTCTCGCTGAATGAGGGAGAAATAGCTTGGTTATGTACGAGGGGTGCATTTCTCAAGGAGAACGAGCCAAATGGATGGCTAGATTGAAACCACATATCCTGAAAGGTGAGTTGAATCACCTCAAGTGAAAGAGAAAGAGGATGAAATGGTGCCATCTTTCCAAGGAGAGGTGGCGACATTCCTTGGGATTGACGTCCCCCTCTCTAAATGCACCACATCTCTCAAAAGGTGCACACTGCTTCTTGGGGTCTCCATCAAGTGATGATAACTCAATCTCAAGTCGCCTCAAGTGCCACTAAGTTGCAATGAGAGAGAGAGAGAGAGAGAGAGAGAGAGAGAGAGAGAGAGAGAATTAACTCAAAACATGTCCCCAACATGTTTCCTAAAAAATAGGAAAACTAATTTATTTGCCTTTTTTCATTTTTTTAGTAAAATTGACTTTTTATTGAGAATAAGTCAATAATTTCTCTCGAAAAGGGGGTACAAGAGTATAATGGGTATTCCGGGTTAGAAAACGAATGCCCCCAAGGAATATAACACCTCATAGTACCACTTTTTTATTATTACATCAAATTACAAGGTAAAAATCCCATTTTGTATGAAATTTTACAACTTATTAAAATAATTAAAAAATCCTAGAGGGGCCTAATGCATGTCCATAAGACTCAAAAATAATGACTAGCATGGTAATATACATTAGACACTAGACTCAAAAAACACACATTAAGGCCTAACCATTAGTACACACTCCAACTTTGGAGGTTGTGAGTGAAAAAACTTAGAAAATATAACTCATTGAAGAGTAAGATATAATTAACAAGTGAAAAAAAAAAAACTCTAGAATATGCATTGATGATCAAGTATTAGGGAGCTAAGCATTTTACATAAAAAAAAGACCTCATGTTAGCTCATTTTATTACAATTCCCCCCATGGAAGTATGGATCATGCATGAAGAAGAAGAAGAAGAATAAGAAAATTTGAAGGGGTCATAGGACCCGGTTGGACTTCTAAACTCTGATTTTGAACAAATGACTTGTTCAACCTTTGTGGATCATCGTCAGTCCTTCCTGGTGCAACTAGGGAGGTAACAATAACCATTAGGAGAAAAATCTTGTGGAGAGGGTTTGAGATCCTTGTTTTTCTTATTGTTGTGGCGAGAATGTTGCTTCTTGGAATTCTTGGATTTATCTTTCTATTGAGACACTAAAGATTTGTTAGATGTACATGTAGTGTTGATCAATCCAAGTTGCACAAGCTTATCTTGCTCTCGAATCAAATAATCACAAAAAGACTCAAGAGAGGGTTTTTTATAACCACTCTCTAGAGCTTCTCTAGTGGCATAAAAGGTAGATACAAAGAGAAAATATGCACTACCAACCTTAGCAAGAATAACATATATGCATCGATCATCCTTCAAATCTATTTTGCATTCTATACATAAAAGTCTGTGTGTTTTGAAATTAGATAAATAATCTTCAATGCAAGGAAAAGCATTGAGACTTAAAGTCATTAACTGATTTTCAACTTGGCGGGCTCGAATTCATGTTTACCAAACACAACTTAAAGCTTTTCCCAAGCTTCATCGGGGGCATCAATTCTTTGAAGGTGAAACCTTAAATCAGGAGAGATGGAAATTTTGATTAGTCCACACGCTTTATCATTCTTATTATCCCATTTGGTTTTCTTTTCATCAGCAATGGGTTCTTGTTATTTTCCCAAGGTAATCTGGTACAATCCTTTAAAGATTTCCACTAGAAGTAGTTGGCATTGGTAAACAAAAGATCATTGGGAGAAGCCATGTTAAAATATGCAAAGAATATGGATTCAAAAGCTGAAACCGATGGTCTAGATGGAATGCTCAAAAAACACAACACTAAAAAAAGACTTTAGATGTGAAAGTTATGCCCTTTTAATAAAAGTATAAACAATAACCAAAGAGCCACATGACAAGTAGAAGTTGGTCCACGTGGTGATGTTCATCCTTATTTAACTTTGTCTATAAACTCACTTTTACAAATAAGTTACATATGAAGTGACCCACTTTTATAGAATAAGTGAGAATCACTTTTACAATGAAGTTGTTTTGTAAATTAAAGTTGCATGCAAAAAGTAATTAAAAAATAAATATTAAAGCTATTTTATAGTGATTTACTTTTATAATTTAAGTGAAATGCACTTTACAATTAATGTATTAACTTTTTCGAAAAGTAACAAAATGAACTCAAGACCTTTTACTAAATAAAACAACTTTTAACCAAGTGAGCTAGTGCAAAACACATTATAATCTTAAGGAGGATGGGGGGTGTTGTTGTTGGAGCTTTGCCTCAAAGTGTGTGCTAATTTATTTATTTTTTTCATGCATTCACACACACACAAAAATCATTTATCGACTATAACAAAGAGGTTAGATCTCAGATAGATTACCTAGAAAATGCAACTTTTCTCTTTGTTTTTTATTTGTCGAGATCGCACAAAGCACACAACAAAGAGCATACGCAGACAACAAAACACTTTATTCTGTCTCTGATTTGTCGAGATCACACAAAACACAAGGCAAAGAGCATATGTAGACTGGAAAGAGTAGTTACCTGGAAACAAAAACTGAAAACCAAAATTTATCTTTGTAAAAAAAAATTAAAAGAGCATATCCAAGCTTTATACCTCTGGATCTGACTGAAATGGTTGTATCTTGGGCAAACAAAAACCTTTTTGAGTGAAACGAAAAGTGTTTCTAACTAAAAGAAGTGCTCTAGATGCAATGGAATAGTCCTCTCAGCCATAAGTGTACAAAAATAACAGAAACCATAAAGACGACAACATGATTTCAAGATCTCGATGTACAATGAGAACTGGTCTTCAAACATGATCTAATACCATGTTCGACAACAAAGGGTATTCCAATAGAGGACGAACACCTTCAATAACCACTCGCACAAACAAATAATAGATCAACACACCGATGTTTTTACATAGTAAAACCTCAATGCAGAAACATCTATAGCCCCAACCAACATGGCCACTTGAGTCAATTTATTAATGCAAAAGAAAAAATACTATAAGAGAGTTTCTCACAATCGATCATCGACAAATGACCCTCCATGATTTTTAAATAGAGATCATAGACCAATCAAGTTTTAAGCCATGAATCAATGTAGACATTAAGATCCAGGAAAATATGAGCCATTAGATCACTCTATGTCTAGAACATATTGTGACCATTAGATTACAAATGCATACTAATGCATACTAAAGAAACACACTTTAATCTAACGACACGTTAGACCAAGTTGATCTTAAGTGTCTAAATATCCTAACACACGTATATAATAATAATAATAATAGTAATCTAAATTTAAGGTCATAGCCTAGCTAAAAACCAAATTGATGTATGAGACACCTTAGTTTTTGTAAGAAGAGACCTCTGCACATTGATTTGACTAATGACCGTTTAGATGAGATACTTATAATATATTAGTGACTTGACCACTAAGTTACAATTATATTTTAACACTAAAAAAAGCCTTCTACATTTGAGGGAGAAATGAAGAGCGGGCACGTGGGAAAAAATTGGTTGTTGGGAATGAATAAATACTTAGTTATGTCACTAGTAAAAAAACAAGTTTGACTATAATATATAATCAGACTAGAAAAGTTCCATTGTAGTGAGCCAAACTTAATGAATATCACGACCTTAAGCACACATTGATGATAGTATGAAGGTAAGTTATGGAACAACTAAATTATGTGTCATACCAAAGGATGAGTGGTCAAAGGTAAATTGATTTATGTATGCAATGCAACCTTCATGGAACAAAATTCAAGTCATGGAACCTAAAACCTTGAGTGAGGTAATGTAGAAGGTCAAGCAGCATGAAGATCAAGCAAAATACAAGCATAGATTCCACACAAGATGTGGAAGTATAAGAGGGAAATCCTAGAGAAGAGGCAGAAGGGGAATGAGTCTCACTTCATTTGGCAAAATCAAAATTGTATCACAGTGAAATCTACAAGCTCAAAGCAAAGCATAGAGCACTAACACATCTAGGAGAAAGTATGTAACATGTTATAACTACATGGAGAAAAGGAATTATGCAAGATGATATCCAAAAATACAATCAAGGCCAAAGTTAATCAAATTTAGAGCAAGTTGTATAAAGACAAGGTATCTTGCATGCTTGA
>ML796996.1:0-12397 GCA_009831015.1 Picea engelmannii
ATGTTGATCACAATTTAATTTTGATGTTGAAGCCCTCCTTCAATATTTTCCTATTGTAAAAATACTTTTGTTGCACATAAAGATCATATTGGGTTATTGAAAAACCATTTTCATTTAAATCCAAGTAATAAAGATTTGGGTTTTGTTGTCTAGCACTCTCCCTACTCCAAGATATTCAAAGATATATCTTTTGTCCAAAGAGGAGAACCACTTCTAAAAATGAATTTTGGACCAATGTCCTCATGAGGTTGTCATTTTGGTCCTGACGGATTCAAGAATGAACAAGGCATTGGAGGCATAAATTGTTATATAAAAAAAAAACATTTCTCCTCACATTCGACTTCATAATATAGATCCTCTCAATTAGTACATTTGGATAGAAATATCAAACATCAATGCTAAGAAGATTGTATAGCAATTTTTTTTATTTTTCACCTATTAATACTATTCTTTATAAGAAAAACAATCTAGAAAAAAATTGTCCCTATAATACCCTAGAACAAGATATTTACATTTTGATAAATGAAGGCAATATCCTCCTACTAGGAAACTTTAATGTTAGAACTGCAACTAACCAAGCTATTATTTTAAGTAATGATTCCAATCCTAATACTTTATGGCTAGATGAGGACCTTGTTTTAGCTAATAGATACAAAAGAAAATCTAAATACCTAATTGAGAATTTGTTTGGTACCAAGATAATCAAGCTCTATAGTTCTCAAGACCTAATAATTTGTAATGGTGTAATGAAGTGGTCGAACTCCAACCAGATGACTTGTATTCACGGGCTAGGTAGTAGTGTCATGGATTATGTGATATGTGATATCCTCGTAGATTCCAACCGAATAGTAAATTTTGACCTTTTAGACAACCATGAACCTGACTCCAATCATAGACTTTTAACCCTAACTCTAAATTTTTCCATGCAAAAAATCCTCATTGAAGAAAATTCCAATAATCAAAGGCACCCACTTTTTGACAAAAGTAAGGTGGATATTTTCTTAAATGATTTAAATAGTGAATTAAATCTCCTAACTCATAAGCAGAACATTGAATACCTCTATCATAATTTTACAACCCTTTCCACTTCCATTAACAAGTTCTCTTTCTAGGTGTCATGTAAAAAGAATAATAGAACAATCAACCCTTGGTATGATAACAAATGTCAAATTTCTAGGAAAGCCATTAGGAATGCTTCTAATGAGTCCTTAAAACTCGATAAGATAAATACATTAAAATCCCTAATTAAAAGGGAAAAAAGGTACTATATAAATAGAAAGTAAGAACGACTTTTATACCTATCTAAGCTTGATCCTAAGAAGTTCTGGAGGTAAATTCTAATTCGTAAAACTAAAGAAAATAATACAATTCCCTTGAAGGATTGGAATTCATATCTTAAAAGTCTTTATGAATTCCCTAACGCCTTGGACACCATTCAAAATGTTCCTGCAAAAGATGAAGTTTTTTCTATGGAATACATAGATTTCGGGGTTAAGCGGCTTGCAAATGGGAAACCTGAGGACATTGAAGGCTACCAAGCTTAAATTTTTAAAATCGGAGCCTACGCTCACCCCTCACATACACAATCTCTTCAATTTAGCAGTCAAGCAGGGATTCCTAAACCTTGGACACAAAGCCTCATTGTACATATTTTTAAAAGTGGTGATAAAAACATTCCCTCTTCTTATAGAACCATTATGATTAGCCCCATTTTATCCAAGTTGCACAAAATTATTTTGGAAAATAAGACTAGACCATGGATAGAAAACCACAGAAAAAGAGCTAAAGGCCAAGTCAAATTTAGGAAATATCATTCAACTGTTGACCACCTTATTACACTTAGGAGGAGTGTCGCAATAATAAAACAAATCTCATGTCTTGTTTCATTGGCTTTAGAAAAGATTTTGACACAGTTCCTAGGACAAACCATTGGGATAGGTTGGAAGAGATAAAATTTCTTGTCAAGTTGATGGAAACTGAAATAAGGTTGTATGAGAATGTTATTGCCAAGTTTAGGAACACCGAGGGTCGGTTAAAATAAATTAACTGCAATATTGGAATCAAGCAAGGTTGTCCCTTGTCCCCCACCCTTTTTGGTCTTAGTGGATGTTGTTAATCATCATCATCAATAAAAACAACAACTTATCTTATATGTGCCGAAATTTTTTCATGCTATGTTGTATATAAATTTGGCATTCCCCTAAGGTGGCATTGTACCACTTACTTATATGTAGAAAAAATTACATGGTTATTTTATGATTTTATTTAAAATTTCATCATTGTGTTTTTATATACATAGTTTTTTGCTTCCATGGTTTGAAATCAATTGAATGTTAGTGCAATGAAATTTTGTAATTTTGTTTATGAATACAAGGTTCTTACCCCCGTGGTGTGAAAATGACTAATGTTAGTGCAATAAAATTTCATAATTGCAATTATATATACATGGCTTTTGCTCTTTTTATGTATGACGTAAAATGATGCATACTAATCACTAATCTCATCAATGTTAAGATATTAAAAATAGAGTAATAATAATAATAATAATCAATGATTATCCCCCACATCAGCTGACAAGGAAGAGACCACCCATGGGGTCGCCATCCGAGGCATACCACCACGCATTCCTCCCACAAGATGGAAATTGGCGTCCCCCTCATACCCACATCACCTCATTAAATGGAGAGCAAGATTAAGGTTTCAATGTGTAAGGTATGGATCATTAATCCCGACGATCGTTTTATCTGTGGCCTATTCATAATCCTTCGACTGTACTTTGCACTTACCTGGATCGTCCCTCTTGTCTGACCTTCCATTATGAATTCCCCATCCGCATTAATTTCACTCACTCGTCTCCTTCGTCTTCATGATGACGATGGCACTAGTCTCTTAGTCCCTACTCCATATTTTGCTTGGATCCGTCACCTTTTACTCATTTTTCTCCTCCCTCGCCATTGTTCCATTCCCTTTTTGCTGACGCACATTCTTCCCATTCCCCTACCCCACTGCCTTTTCATCCAAGCTCCAATGGCTCGCGGCCGACGATCTCGCCATGCTCATGGAAGCTCAACCCGAAATCTACCAGGATACTCAGGCACCCATCTTGTAGTTGTTGCAGAGGAGTCCTCATACTCTTACATTTCCCACACGCCTCCCCACATTTAAAATGTATGATATCCTAAATTAATTAATACTATATAATTAGATAAAAGATGGAATTTTGAAGAAATAATGACATATAACATTTTTAATAATGTTAAAAATGACAAATTTTAGGTTTTCTTCTCATAAAAAATATCATTAAAAAAATAGACATTTTAAACAAAAATAAAATAAAAAACATTTGAAAAAAAATGTTGATACTTTATAACTAGGAAAATTCAAAATGTCAAAAAACTACCTCAAAGAAAAGGGTGATTTTGGAGCACCACTTTTTGAAACATGGCTAAAAACAACTACTAAACAACTTCTAAAAAAAAGAGAAATTCTAGAGAGTTCTTGTCAAGTAGGTAACTATGTTTCCCTTTCGTATCCACCTTCATGCATTATTAAATATTTAGTTTCAAACATGGTCCAAGGAACCAAGTACCATGATAATACAAGGGTGTTCACATTGATGCCACTTAGTGTGTCCCTACATCATTTCGATCACTTCTAGTGGAACTCACGGAATATCTATTATCACTGGAAGCCAAAGATTTATAGAGGCTTTTGTGGTGTTGGCTTCCTAGGCCATGTCTTCGATATTTTTTTGTTGTATGACCGAATAGGCATGAAGAGAATACAAGAGAAAAATAATACCACCAATGGTACTTGGATGTTAGTTCATCACAATGCTACTTGGATGCTAGTGTGTCACTACCTTCCTAGAGAGGTATATGCAAGAAACACCAAAGAACAAGGAATTCAATATGGATCCCATGTGAAATTGGTGGCCACAGTGTTACGAATCACATACTACATGAGAATGTTGGTCCCCTGTGAACTTGGAACATACCAATGGTGTTTTTCTCTATACGAAGATATGTACATCGAGAGATAATTGTGGGAGTATGAAAAGACTTTAGACAACTATGATAGTTTCTAGTCCATATGAAATATCCTTCATCGTGGTTGCTTAGACAACACATGTTGGCTACAAGTTAGTCTACTTGAATATATTGGTTTCTTGTAGTACAATATCCTTTGCTCTATCCAATAGAATGTTGTCATAAACTATAGTGAGTTCTTCAATATCCTCCAATTCAACCTCTAATCCTTCATCAAGAATATCCAATATCTAGCAAATGCAAGTGGGTATGATGTAGATGTAATTCTCTATTTAGTTCCAACTTGTATGCTCGTATGAACAATAACTATTTTATAGAGTGATTTGTCCACAAAAATTAGGTAGATCTCGTCCATAATAAATACCACTGGTATTCGTGCCATTAAGCTATTGTACTACTACATATCCTTTGAGGGGGTTGACCTTCACAACACTCCCCTGTAAGACAATGTCAATGTGGAAGCAGTGGAATTGGCATCACAATTCACCAACTAGGTATAAGTGGCGAGGACTAAGAATCGTGGTGTCTATGATGGCATTAGATCTTGCCATGGTTTTGGGTGATTGAATTAATGAGAAACAAAGAAAGAGAAAGATTGCACTATGCTGAGGAAATGAACAAGATGGTATTTAATCAATGAACTATTGCATATCTTATGAGGGTGTTGACCTTCAAGGCATTTTGTTGTGAGACAACTTCATAGTTAGAAGTTGTATTGTCTTTTCACCAAATCATCATAATTGATTTTAAAGAAGCATCAAAGGTATTATTTCAATGCGAAATGAGCATGTACCTATTCAGTGAGTGAAAATAGTACCTACCAAATCTATCTCATTATATTGCCATAATTTCCAAAAGTGATCTTCTGATGGAGCAAATGTGTACAATGGATCACTATTCAACCCTAATTCGTGTGCCAACAAAAACTTGATAATGATAACTAAGAGATGCAAGCAAGTGCTAAGAACCCCATATAAGTGACATAAAGACCTTCCCAAAATCCTAAAGTGACAGGTTTTGGGCATGAACCTATCACTTCAAGGTTTCGAATGACTATCAAAGGGCCTCTTTATGGCACTTCCCAGGGGTGCTTAGTGCTAACCAAAGACATTTTGTCTACTATTCATGACATGGGATGGTTGTAAAAATGTCACTCCAATGTGTTCACATCACACTAAAAGGGATGCAACCTAGATAATACATTATGTTGGTCCAGTTTGTTAAGGTCATTGAGGTTATATAGTAACTCAAAAGACGTGTATAATTAGTATGACTATTATGCAAGGAAATTCAAAATGCTTGACAATTATGAATTATGTGAGACCAAGTGTGATCAATGAAGCAATGATTTTGAAGCATTTGTTGAATCAAGCCATGTTGGGGATGTTCACAAAGGAAAAATTGTGATGCATAACACTCATGTTGGTTGTGATTCAATGAGTTATGAGTAGAATAGAAAGTGGTAGGTGTTCAAAAATGTTAAGGTTGAGGATGTCTTGATATGTGAGCACCTAGAAGTGAAATGAGAGGAGATTGGGAGTTATATCAAGGAACTTGGTGTTGACATGTGTGGGGATTGTTATCCTCCACTTTTGGGGATAAATGAGGATATTATGTCTCGAGGCCCACAGGTCCTAGACATGAAGTACCGAGAGCCAGAACAACTTGAGCATGGCCCTGGAGGGCCCATCTTTTCTTCCTTTCAATGCCTACACTTTGTCAGCAGCAGCAGCATCCATCACCTTGGCTTGGTTCTGTAGCAGAGATGGATCTTTCTCCATGAGGTAATCAGTCCAGGTATCAGGGTATGTGTCACTCTGATCCTCAAAACCTTTGAATATGTTCATTTAGTTTTTTTGGATTCTAACGGGTGCTTGGATCTTATAATTATCTACTTGACCATGTGTGGGGGGAATGACAGGATGCCCTAGTAAGCTTATGCCCATAGGTTTTGAGTTGCCACTGGGGTGATTTCTGAAAATTCATCGTTCGCTCCCATCATACTTACCACTTTCCATCTTACTTCCCACTCATACATCCCATTACATTGGTCTGGGCATTGGGCTGGCCAATCATTTAAGGGTTGCACCTTGCCTTGTGGGAAGAAGGGGCTAAAGGCCTAGAAGGTAAAATCAACTGGAAAAAGATAAAAGTCTAAAAATAAAACCTTGAGATGCTTCACCCATGGATCCCCGAGAAAGCAGTAAAAATATTCTCAGCAAGAAACAAGAGGGACCCATAAAAATAATAAAACAAGACATAGTCAGAGGATAAGGGGTCTCATCACGAGCCAGCCTATTAGGTCCATGGGAATCTAGTGGTATGACACTACTAGCAGTTGGTTACCACGTCAAGGTAGTGTCTCTTGGTGGCATAGCCAAGAGAAAGGGGGTCTCATCACGAGCCAACCTTCTCATTTTCATGAAAGTGCTTGTGGGTAACATTGCCACCACTGGTCACCACGCCAGGGCAGTGTCCCCTAATTATCTTCTTCAAAGAAAAATAAATAAAGAAATAAGAATAAAAGGTTGAATGGGATTAGAAACATTTTCATCTAGGACAGGTGCAACTCGCCTTATACAAAGGCACCCATAGGTAAGCCTTGCATTTCCCTGCTATCACTACACCCCTTATCAGGACATCTCTTATCCACCTCACCCATTAACATGACTTGGATTTGATCTCTTCCAGAAACATCCCTTTTCCAGTGGACACTATCCCAATAGGACACCATGTCACTTCCTCCAAACTTGCCTTGCAAATTTTTATAATGTCTTTGAGCACTTGACTGGGTAAAAGGGGTTTTATGCACATGTTTGATAAAATTGATGATTGGATGTGATTGACATTGCTATAATCCTTGTGACTTATGAGCCCATGGAGGGTGTATCTGTTGATGTGCAGGATCATACCCAATGGACAGGTACGATATTGGACAGGTACACATGGGGAGATGATTAGTTCATACCTCCATGGGGTTGAAGAGCCCACTAGATGGATGTTGAGACCCCAGCAGGGAGAAAAGACATGACATAGGGGTTTGCACCGGAGAAGAGGAGGATGTTCCACAGAGGCACCTTGGTAGAGCCTTACCTAGGGGGGTTGTGCTCTCTCCACTGGAATGTTGGCCTTGGAAGGCCCATGACGTCACCTAGGATGCCCATGACATCATCCAACATTTTGGATGTTTTGGGGAGGCAGTTATGGCAATTGTGGCATGTGTGGCAGCTTGGAGAGGCCTAAGGAGGGATAACGTTTTTCTCTAGGAGGCCAATGCTACCCTAAAAAGGGCTAACGTCACCCTAGAAAGGGAATGATGTTTTCACTTTTTCTTTATTAGGGTTTAATTTATGACATTTTAATGTAAAACAATATTATTTGGTATTTTGGCCTTGTCGGCCTTTGGGTGACCTAAATTTTAATTAAGGTCATTGCTACTATATAAATTAAGGGTTTTCATTCTCATTTTGATCATCATCTTTCACTCACACTGAGTGAGGTATGAAATTTTCACCCTCCTTTAGGGTTTTGGCTGAAATTTTGATGCGCAGTTGTTGAAGGAGGATTTTTCTTGGCTATTTTGTCATTTTCTTGGTGAAAGGTTTACAACTAGAGTTTGGCTATATGAATGCTTGGTGGATGTAAGTGAATCTCTACAAATCCTTATTTATTGAATGGTTATGGTATTTTTTTACTTGCATTTTGTTATTATAATTTGTTGGATTAAACCCTAGGGGACAAACACATGTTGGTGTCCTTGTTTCATGTCCCTACTAAGTTATGTTAAGAGCCATTTTGATTTGTTGAAGATAGATAGAGCCTTGCCATAGCAACACTCTACCTCTACTCTTCTAGCCTAGTCATTTCATCTTACCCTTTGAGCTAAAGAAGGAGGAAGATGCACTAAGGCCTAGGGTTTCTACACCTTAGTGAGTCTTCTCCCCTAGGGTTGATAGGTTGAATCTGTGCCTTAGAAACACTTCAACCGTCACATCCCTCTTTTCTTTGTCCCTCTCACTATCATTTCGGTCCTTCAAATTTTGCATCCTTTTGACTCCATTTACCCTAATGGCGCATTGATATAAGACCTTATATTTGAGTCCTTTTGATCAAAAACATCCAAATACTCTTGAACACCCTTTAACTCCATCTAACCCTAGCTTAGACTAACACCTACTAACCCTATTGTTGTCATCATATACTTGTGTTATTACCATATCCATGCAGCATTTATTATATCTTTAAAACCAATTGAAAGATTGGCTAAAGAATTGCTTCTAGTATTGATATTTTTACAATGATGATAAGATGCCATTGCACATTGTGAAGCCTCTTTAGCATTTATTGTGAAGTGGTACATTGTAATCATTTCTAGTTTATGTCATTGATTTTCTTCACTTATATTATTGGGCAATTGCTTTATATCAGAAAGTCTCTTATTATATGAAATGTTAACCAGCAAGTGATCTTGCACATGTACAGTTTTCTTGTTGCTTTGTCTCAGGCAGGTACACTTCTGGTTACTTTATATTTATTGGCTATTAAGTTGGACTTTATGATCGGTGGTGACTTGTGAGGGGGGTAATTGTACTCAGCCTTTTAATCCTTTTCCTTCTCAAAACCCCAGGTCACCGGGGACGTCTCCCCTGGGCCTACCACCCTAAACAGAAAGAGTTGTCCTATTGAGGTGACAGTGGTAGAATAGTCTCAGTTTCACCAGTTTTCCCTCCTTTCATCCATCCTCTACTCCAACTACAAACTGTGCGATAACATTTTGGCATTGTTGTCGGGGAACACTGAGTGAATTCTCCTCAAGACGATACTTTTTGGTAAGCCTTTCCTCAAGAGCCTTTATCTTACAATCTTACATGGCCACTCCACTAAGGGTGATTTCCCTTATCTCTTTGGTAATTTCAAGAAAATTATCTGGCAACTCCACAAATGACGACTCGTAGTGGGCGTCAGTACATACCTCCTTCTACTACTATGGCCTCTACAAATCCTATTATCCCCGTGAGTTCTCCCAAATTGTCTCACGAAGAACTCTTTAGCTCTTTGGACTTAGCTAATGCCCAAGAGGGGTTACATGATCTACCCAATAAGGTTGACTCCTGGATACCTAGATTTTTAGGAGAAAAGGGATCATGTGGTAACTCTCATTAGACCAAGTTTTGTGAAGAGTTTCAATTTCACCAATCTGAAAAAGAACACCCTGATGTCTATACAAGGCTCTTTGTGAGCTCACTCACCGGAAGTGCTAGAGATTGGATTAACAGTCTCTCGAAAGGGAGCATCAAAAACCCTGAACATATTGAACAAACTTTTAAGAACAGTTGGTGTGAAAAGGAAAGCATGGACTCCCTTTACTCTCAATTCCTCGAAGCTTGCAAACAAACAAACGAAGACATTAGGGAATTCAATGATAGGTTCAATACTCTCATTAACAAACTTGAGCCCAATTTCCTCCCCAAGAGCATTATTCTCCAACGTTACCTTAACTCTTTTGAAGGAACTTTACAACTCACCCTCAAGAATTGATTTCTTGCAAACCCAAAAGAAGCTCAAGATACTACCTGCCAAATTGAAGAGAATCTTAAGTTTAGCAGCCTCACCCATCAGGTCAACCTTTTGAACAATGATGACATCTGGGAAATAAATAAGGAAAGCATGGGAAGACCAGAGCATGACCTCCTAGAGATTCTAGAGTTAGAAAACAATGCTTTCCATAGGAAATGGAACACAGGTTTCTCAAACATGAAAGATGCCTTAAATTTTTTAAGACAACATGAAGCATCTGAGGGTTTAAGTATGGATACTCGTGAGAAACCTAATTTTGTAGATTCCATATTCACCTTGATCACGCCAATTCAAACCCAAGAAAATCAAGACATGAGTGAGCCTGGGTTTGAATACTTTGGCCAAACAAATGAGGACTCAAGGATGAAGTCTAAAGAGCCCCATGTGTATACTAGCAATCAACCCCAACGTTTGCAAAAAACTAGCAATGGTAGCACCAACAAGAGCGCTAGTATGTCCTATATCTTGCAAAAAGTTAAAAATATTCATGAAATGTTGGAAATCCCTTCTCTGACAAAGAAAAACCAGGATGACCAACTATCGTTCGAAGTGATCAGGGGATCAAATTTTGCTCAAAAATTCAAAGTGCTTGGAATCGCTTCAAACCAAACGAGAGCTTAGGCCTCGTCGTTGCGAACCCAACGCAACTCGTTTCGTCTCAAACGAACATCGAGAGCGAGAGATGTTGCAATATGTTCATCAAGTCAAACATGCAAATTTTTTTTATGTTGACTGTATAGTCCGTACAGGCTGACGTGGCAGAGCCGTACGACCGTACGTGTGGTGACATGGTAGTTATTATTGGATGACAGGTGGTCGAATGGGGAGTCGACACATGGCACTATTCGGGCGAGTGATTGGGTGCCACATGGCCCAATCATGGGCTGCCACGTGGCACCCCAGGATTGGTTGGTTGTTATATGTAAAATGTAATGGAGTCCATGGGGTTCGACCCCCGGACCTCCCCTCCACCTTACGCCTTCGCAAAGACCATCCGACCAACGAACCATGGGTTGTTACTTAACATGTATATGCGTTGGTTTATATTTAAAATCAAAGTTTGTAACCGTTGGTGGGGGGTCGGGTCGGGGCTTAGCCCTGGCCCGTGGTCATTTGTTTTCACATATGTCCATACCATATATGTTATGCACCTAACGGTTGGCACGGGGTTTAAACCATAGCCTGTGACCTTTGTACATAGCCCGTGACCATTGTATATACCATGTGACCTTTCTATATGTGCGCGGGGTTTGTTTAACAATGGTTTCCACGGTTTAATAACCGACCCGCCATGTGTCATTACTTTATTTGGTATTAAAACGGAGCCCTTTTTATTATAGCGTGTGGTCATGTTATGACCCATATGCTCGAGGTGCTAGGCGGTTAGGGGTTGGCGTGCCCTTAACCGTCCTATGGTTTGCACCGTTGGCGCGGTTGCGCCCGGTGCTGGGTTTTCACATTATTTATTGCGTGTGTGCCAGGTTCACACAAGAAGGGGGTGCAATTTGTAGATGTAGAGACAACAAGCTTGAAGGGGAAGACTTCCAGGAGGCCTAACTTCTTCATTTTTCGATCGATTGAGGTGTCGAAAGAGCCCAGACAGGGGTTTTGGACGCTTTGAAGCCATTGGAGCAGTCGGTTTGTTAGTTTGAGCATTGTAAGACATGTTTTTGAGCACTTTTGAGCAATTAATAATAATGATCCATTGGAAGATGGATCAGGAGATGTATCCCAAGAGAGGGGTGAACTCCTTTATCAATTGTTGTGTTTATGTGCTTATGTTCATTGATTATGTTGTTGTCTATGTGTATTTTGCATAAGTAATCCCTTAATATATGTGTTGCAAACTGATCCTTTTGCTTTAAACACATAACATTTACATTGCAAATAATTTCAAGTATTTCAAGTCTTCTTCAATTTTAGATCAAGTTGGTATCATAGCACTAGTTTTTGAAGACTTGATTGTTTGCAAGTTTTGTTTCTGATGCTCACAAGGTTGAAACTCACAAGAGGAGAAGGTCAACTTGTGGAGCCAAGTTATTATCCGACAAGGAGGAAGCATATACCATCACCGCAAGTTTCAGGGAGACATTCACCAAGCATGGCTAATGCAGAAAGTCATGAACGTGTTCCTGCCGAAGATGAAGATCTCAGAAAGGTTGTCCTGGAGATGAGAGAGATGATGAAGATCTCGATGGAAAGGAACATATTGTCGCAAGGTGAAGGCTCCAACCCTTCAATGCATAAGGAAGGCAGTGGTGACAAAACTCCAGACGGAAATGGAGGGAATGGTGCTTCTCCACCACCCTTTCCTCCATCATCATCTTCTTCTTCTTCTACCAGTTCGAGTCCTCTTCCGAATTCTCCAAAGGGGCATGGTAAAAATCCTTCGCAAATTCCTTCATTAAAGCTTGATATAAAATTTGAATTGCCAATATACAATGGAGAAGTTAATGCTGAGAAGTTAGATAATTGGATACGTCAAATTGAAGTATATTGTAGAATACAGAAAATTCAAAATGATGAAACCAAAATCCAGCTTGCTTCGTTAAGATTGGATAGTGCAGCACTTATTTGGTGGGAATCCAAGTCTTAGGAGGATATGAAAAGGCATGGTAAAATTTAGCTTTCTTGGAATGATTTCATTATCGCAATTAAAAAACAATTTTATCCATTGGCATATAAACAAAAGGCAACTATGGAATGGCAGAATTTTAGACAAGCTAAAGGACAGAATGTGCAAAGCTTTACTCAGGAATTTAGGAGAAGAG
>ML796996.1:24050-35556 GCA_009831015.1 Picea engelmannii
CATTGTTTTCTAACTCTAGAATCTCTAGGAGGTCATGCTCTGGTCTTCCCATGCTTTCCTTATTTATTTCCCAGATGTCATCATTGTTCAAAAGGTTGACCTGATGGGTGAGGCTGCTAAACTTAAGATTCTCTTCAATTTGGCAGGTAGTATCTTGAGCTTCTTTTGGGTTTGCAAGAAATCAATTCTTGAGGGTGAGTTGTAAAGTTCCTTCAAAAGAGTTAAGGTAACGTTGGAGAATAATGCTCTTGGGGAGGAAATTGGGCTCAAGTTTGTTAATGAGAGTATTGAACCTATCATTGAATTCCCTAATGTCTTCGTTTGTTTGTTTGCAAGCTTCGAGGAATTGAGAGTAAAGGGAGTCCATGCTTTCCTTTTCACACCAACTGTTCTTAAAAGTTTGTTCAATATGTTCAGGGTTTTTGATGCTCCCTTTCGAGAGACTGTTAATCCAATCTCTAGCACTTCCGGTGAGTGAGCTCACAAAGAGCCTTGTATAGACATCAGGGTGTTCTTTTTCAGATTGGTGAAATTGAAACTCTTCACAAAACTTGGTCTAATGAGAGTTACCACATGATCCCTTTTCTCCTAAAAATCTAGGTATCCAGGAGTCAACCTTATTGGGTAGATCATGTAACCCCTCTTGGGCATTAGCTAAGTCCAAAGAGCTAAAGAGTTCTTCGTGAGACAATTTGGGAGAACTCACGGGGATAATAGGATTTGTAGAGGCCATAGTAGTAGAAGGAGGTATGTACTGACGCCCACTACGAGTCGTCATTTGTGGAGTTGCCAGATAATTTTCTTGAAATTACCAAAGAGATAAGGGAAATCACCCTTAGTGGAGTGGCCATGTAAGATTGTAAGATAAAGGCTCTTGAGGAAAGGCTTACCAAAAAGTATCGTCTTGAGGAGAATTCACTCAGTGTTCCCCGACAACAATGCCAAAATGTTATCGCACAGTTTGTAGTTGGAGTAGAGGATGGATGAAAGGAGGGAAAACTGGTGAAACTGAGACTATTCTACCACTGTCACCTCAATAGGACAACTCTTTCTGTTTAGGGTGGTAGGCCCAGGGGAGACGTCCCCGGTGACCTGGGGTTTTGAGAAGGAAAAGGATTAAAAGGCTGAGTACAATTACCCCCCTCACAAGTCACCACCGATCATAAAGTCCAACTTAATAGCCAATAAATATAAAGTAACCAGAAGTGTACCTGCCTGAGACAAAGCAACAAGAAAACTGTACATGTGCAAGATCACTTGCTGGTTAACATTTCATATAATAAGAGACTTTCTGATATAAAGCAATTGCCCAATAATATAAGTGAAGAAAATCAATGACATAAACTAGAAATGATTACAATGTACCACTTCACAATAAATGCTAAAGAGGCTTCACAATGTGCAATGGCATCTTATCATCATTGTAAAAATATCAATACTAGAAGCAATTCTTTAGCCAATCTTTCAATTGGTTTTAAAGATATAATAAATGCTGCATGGATATGGTAATAACACAAGTATATGATGACAACAATAGGGTTAGTAGGTGTTAGTCTAAGCTAGGGTTAGATGGAGTTAAAGGGTGTTCAAGAGTATTTGGATGTTTTTGATCAAAAGGACTCAAATATAAGGTCTTATATCAATGCGCCATTAGGGTAAATGGAGTCAAAAGGATGCAAAATTTGAAGGACCGAAATGATAGTGAGAGGGACAAAGAAAAGAGGGATGTGACGGTTGAAGTGTTTCTAAGGCACAGATTCAACCTATCAACCCTAGGGGAGAAGACTCACTAAGGTGTAGAAACCCTAGGCCTTAGTGCATCTTCCTCCTTCTTTAGCTCAAAGGGTAAGATGAAATGACTAGGCTAGAAGAGTAGAGGTAGAGTGTTGCTATGGCAAGGCTCTATCTATCTTCAACAAATCAAAATGGCTCTTAACATAACTTAGTAGGGACATGAAACAAGGACACCAACATGTGTTTGTCCCCTAGGGTTTAATCCAACAAATTATAATAACAAAATGCAAGTAAAAAAATACCATAACCATTCAATAAATAAGGATTTGTAGAGATTCACTTACATCCACCAAGCATTCATATAGCCAAACTCTAGTTGTAAACCTTTCACCAAGAAAATGACAAAATAGCCAAGAAAAATCCTCCTTCAACAACTGCGCATCAAAATTTCAGCCAAAACCCTAAAGGAGGGTGAAAATTTCATACCTCACTCAGTGTGAGTGAAAGATGATGATCAAAATGAGAATGAAAACCCTTAATTTATATAGTAGCAATGACCTTAATTAAAATTTAGGTCACCCAAAGGCCGACAAGGCCAAAATACCAAATAATATTGTTTTACATTAAAATGTCATAAATTAAACCCTAATAAAGAAAAAGTGAAAACATCATTCCCTTTCTAGGGTGACGTTAGCCCTTTTTAGGGTAGCATTGGCCTCCTAGAGAAAAACGTTATCCCTCCTTAGGCCTCTCCAAGCTGCCACACATGCCACAATTGCCATAACTGCCTCCCCAAAACATCCAAAATGTTGGATGATGTCATGGGCATCCTAGGTGACGTCATGGGCCTTCCAAGGCCAACATTCCAGTGGAGAGAGCACAACCCCCCTAGGTAAGGCTCTACCAAGGTGCCTCTGTGGAACATCCTCCTCTTCTCCGGTGCAAACCCCTATGTCATGTCTTTTCTCCCTGCTGGGGTCTCAACATCCATCTAGTGGGCTCTTCAACCCCATGGAGGTATGAACTAATCATCTCCCCATGTGTACCTGTCCAATATCGTACCTGTCCATTGGGTATGATCCTGCACATCAACAGATACACCCTCCATGGGCTCATAAGTCACAAGGATTATAGCAATGTCAATCACATCCAATCATCAATTTTATCAAACATGTGCATAAAACCCCTTTTACCCAGTCAAGTGCTCAAAGACATTATAAAAATTTGCAAGGCAAGTTTGGAGGAAGTGACATGGTGTCCTATTGGGATAGTGTCCACTGGAAAAGGGATGTTTCTGGAAGAGATCAAATCCAAGTCATGTTAATGGGTGAGGTGGATAAGAGATGTCCTGATAAGGGGTGTAGTGATAGCAGGGAAATGCAAGGCTTACCTATGGGTGCCTTTGTATAAGGCGAGTTGCACCTGTCCTAGATGAAAATGTTTCTAATCCCATTCAACCTTTTATTCTTATTTCTTTATTTATTTTTCTTTGAAGAAGATAATTAGGGGACACTGCCCTGGCGTGGTGACCAGTGGTGGCAATGTTACCCACAAGCACTTTCATGAAAATGAGAAGGTTGGCTCGTGATGAGACCCCCTTTCTCTTGGCTATGCCACCAAGAGACACTACCTTGACGTGGTAACCAACTGCTAGTAGTGTCATACCACTAGATTCCCATGGACCTAATAGGCTGGCTCGTGATGAGACCCCTTATCCTCTGACTATGTCTTGTTTTATTATTTTTATGGGTCCCTCTTGTTTCTTGCTGAGAATATTTTTACTGCTTTCTCGGGGATCCATGGGTGAAGCATCTCAAGGTTTTATTTTTAGACTTTTATCTTTTTCCAGTTGATTTTACCTTCTAGGCCTTTAGCCCCTTCTTCCCACAAGGCAAGGTGCAACCCTTAAATGATTGGCCAGCCCAATGCCCAGACCAATGTAATGGGATGTATGAGTGGGAAGTAAGATGGAAAGTGGTAAGTATGATGGGAGCGAACGATGAATTTTCAGAAATCACCCCAGTGGCAACTCAAAACCTATGGGCATAAGCTTACTAGGGCATCCTGTCATTCCCCCCACACATGGTCAAGTAGATAATTATAAGATCCAAGCACCCGTTAGAATCCAAAAAAACTAAATGAACATATTCAAAGGTTTTGAGGATCAGAGTGACACATACCCTGATACCTGGACTGATTACCTCATGGAGAAAGATCCATCTCTGCTACAGAACCAAGCCAAGGTGATGGATGCTGCTGCTGCTGACAAAGTGTAGGCATTGAAAGGAAGAAAAGATGGGCCCTCCAGGGCCATGCTCAAGTTGTTCTGGCTCTCGGTACTTCATGTCTAGGACCTGTGGGCCTCGAGACATAATATCCTCATTTATCCCCAAAAGTGGAGGATAACAATCCCCACACATGTCAACACCAAGTTCCTTGATATAACTCCCAATCTCCTCTCATTTCACTTCTAGGTGCTCACATATCAAGACATCCTCAACCTTAACATTTTTGAACACCTACCACTTTCTATTCTACTCATAACTCATTGAATCACAACCAACATGAGTGTTATGCATCACAATTTTTCCTTTGTGAACATCCCCAACATGGCTTGATTCAACAAATGCTTCAAAATCATTGCTTCATTGATCACACTTGGTCTCACATAATTCATAATTGTCAAGCATTTTGAATTTCCTTGCATAATAGTCATACTAATTATACACGTCTTTTGAGTTACTATATAACCTCAATGACCTTAACAAACTGGACCAACATAATGTATTATCTAGGTTGCATCCCTTTTAGTGTGATGTGAACACATTGGAGTGACATTTTTACAACCATCCCATGTCATGAATAGTAGACAAAATGTCTTTGGTTAGCACTAAGCACCCCTGGGAAGTGCCATAAAGAGGCCCTTTGATAGTCATTCGAAACCTTGAAGTGATAGGTTCATGCCCAAAACCTGTCACTTTAGGATTTTGGGAAGGTCTTTATGTCACTTATATGGGGTTCTTAGCACTTGCTTGCATCTCTTAGTTATCATTATCAAGTTTTTGTTGGCACACGAATTAGGGTTGAATAGTGATCCATTGTACACATTTGCTCCATCAGAAGATCACTTTTGGAAATTATGGCAATATAATGAGATAGATTTGGTAGGTACTATTTTCACTCACTGAATAGGTACATGCTCATTTCGCATTGAAATAATACCTTTGATGCTTCTTTAAAATCAATTATGATGATTTGGTGAAAAGACAATACAACTTCTAACTATGAAGTTGTCTCACAACAAAATGCCTTGAAGGTCAACACCCTCATAAGATATGCAATAGTTCATTGATTAAATACCATCTTGTTCATTTCCTCAGCATAGTGCAATCTTTCTCTTTCTTTGTTTCTCATTAATTCAATCACCCAAAACCATGGCAAGATCTAATGCCATCATAGACACCACGATTCTTAGTCCTCGCCACTTATACCTAGTTGGTGAATTGTGATGCCAATTCCACTGCTTCCACATTGACATTGTCTTACAGGGGAGTGTTGTGAAGGTCAACCCCCTCAAAGGATATGTAGTAGTACAATAGCTTAATGGCACGAATACCAGTGGTATTTATTATGGACGAGATCTACCTAATTTTTGTGGACAAATCACTCTATAAAATAGTTATTGTTCATACGAGCATACAAGTTGGAACTAAATAGAGAATTACATCTACATCATACCCACTTGCATTTGCTAGATATTGGATATTCTTGATGAAGGATTAGAGGTTGAATTGGAGGATATTGAAGAACTCACTATAGTTTATGACAACATTCTATTGGATAGAGCAAAGGATATTGTACTACAAGAAACCAATATATTCAAGTAGACTAACTTGTAGCCAACATGTGTTGTCTAAGCAACCACGATGAAGGATATTTCATATGGACTAGAAACTATCATAGTTGTCTAAAGTCTTTTCATACTCCCACAATTATCTCTCGATGTACATATCTTCGTATAGAGAAAAACACCATTGGTATGTTCCAAGTTCACAGGGGACCAACATTCTCATGTAGTATGTGATTCGTAACACTGTGGCCACCAATTTCACATGGGATCCATATTGAATTCCTTGTTCTTTGGTGTTTCTTGCATATACCTCTCTAGGAAGGTAGTGACACACTAGCATCCAAGTAGCATTGTGATGAACTAACATCCAAGTACCATTGGTGGTATTATTTTTCTCTTGTATTCTCTTCATGCCTATTCGGTCATACAACAAAAAAATATCGAAGACATGGCCTAGGAAGCCAACACCACAAAAGCCTCTATAAATCTTTGGCTTCCAGTGATAATAGATATTCCGTGAGTTCCACTAGAAGTGATCGAAATGATGTAGGGACACACTAAGTGGCATCAATGTGAACACCCTTGTATTATCATGGTACTTGGTTCCTTGGACCATGTTTGAAACTAAATATTTAATAATGCATGAAGGTGGATACGAAAGGGAAACATAGTTACCTACTTGACAAGAACTCTCTAGAATTTCTCTTTTTTTTAGAAGTTGTTTAGTAGTTGTTTTTAGCCATGTTTCAAAAAGTGGTGCTCCAAAATCACCCTTTTCTTTGAGGTAGTTTTTTGACATTTTGAATTTTCCTAGTTATAAAGTATCAACATTTTTTTTCAAATGTTTTTTATTTTATTTTTGTTTAAAATGTCTATTTTTTTAATGATATTTTTTATGAGAAGAAAACCTAAAATTTGTCATTTTTAACATTATTAAAAATGTTATATGTCATTATTTCTTCAAAATTCCATCTTTTATCTAATTATATAGTATTAATTAATTTAGGATATCATACATTTTAAATGTGGGGAGGCGTGTGGGAAATGTAAGAGTATGAGGACTCCTCTGCAACAACTACAAGATGGGTGCCTGAGTATCCTGGTAGATTTCGGGTTGAGCTTCCATGAGCATGGCGAGATCGTCGGCCGCGAGCCATTGGAGCTTGGATGAAAAGGCAGTGGGGTAGGGGAATGGGAAGAATGTGCGTCAGCAAAAAGGGAATGGAACAATGGCGAGGGAGGAGAAAAATGAGTAAAAGGTGACGGATCCAAGCAAAATATGGAGTAGGGACTAAGAGACTAGTGCCATCGTCATCATGAAGACGAAGGAGACGAGTGAGTGAAATTAATGCGGATGGGGAATTCATAATGGAAGGTCAGACAAGAGGGACGATCCAGGTAAGTGCAAAGTACAGTCGAAGGATTATGAATAGGCCACAGATAAAACGATCGTCGGGATTAATGATCCATACCTTACACATTGAAACCTTAATCTTGCTCTCCATTTAATGAGGTGATGTGGGTATGAGGGGGACGCCAATTTCCATCTTGTGGGAGGAATGCGTGGTGGTATGCCTCGGATGGCGACCCCATGGGTGGTCTCTTCCTTGTCAGCTGATGTGGGGGATAATCATTGATTATTATTATTATTATTACTCTATTTTTAATATCTTAACATTGATGAGATTAGTGATTAGTATGCATCATTTTACGTCATACATAAAAAGAGCAAAAGCCATGTATATATAATTGCAATTATGAAATTTTATTGCACTAACATTAGTCATTTTCACACCACGGGGGTAAGAACCTTGTATTCATAAACAAAATTACAAAATTTCATTGCACTAACATTCAATTGATTTCAAACCATGGAAGCAAAAAACTATGTATATAAAAACACAATGATGAAATTTTAAATAAAATCATAAAATAACCATGTAATTTTTTCTACATATAAGTAAGTGGTACAATGCCACCTTAGGGGAATGCCAAATTTATATACAACATAGCATGAAAAAATTTCGGCACATATAAGATAAGTTGTTGTTTTTATTGATGATGATGATTAACAACATCCACTAAGACCAAAAAGGGTGGGGGACAAGGGACAACCTTGCTTGATTCCAATATTGCAGTTAATTTATTTTAACCGACCCTCGGTGTTCCTAAACTTGGCAATAACATTCTCATACAACCTTATTTCAGTTTCCATCAACTTGACAAGAAATTTTATCTCTTCCAACCTATCCCAATGGTTTGTCCTAGGAACTGTGTCAAAATCTTTTCTAAAGCCAATGAAACAAGACATGAGATTTGTTTTATTATTGCGACACTCCTCCTAAGTGTAATAAGGTGGTCAACAGTTGAATGATATTTCCTAAATTTGACTTGGCCTTTAGCTCTTTTTCTGTGGTTTTCTATCCATGGTCTAGTCTTATTTTCCAAAATAATTTTGTGCAACTTGGATAAAATGGGGCTAATCATAATGGTTCTATAAGAAGAGGGAATGTTTTTATCACCACTTTTAAAAATATGTACAATGAGGCTTTGTGTCCAAGGTTTAGGAATCCCTGCTTGACTGCTAAATTGAAGAGATTGTGTATGTGAGGGGTGAGCGTAGGCTCCGATTTTAAAAATTTAAGCTTGGTAGCCTTCAATGTCCTCAGGTTTCCCATTTGCAAGCCGCTTAACCCCGAAATCTATGTATTCCATAGAAAAAACTTCATCTTTTGCAGGAACATTTTGAATGGTGTCCAAGGCGTTAGGGAATTCATAAAGACTTTTAAGATATGAATTCCAATCCTTCAAGGGAATTGTATTATTTTCTTTAGTTTTACGAATTAGAATTTACCTCCAGAACTTCTTAGGATCAAGCTTAGATAGGTATAAAAGTCGTTCTTACTTTCTATTTATATAGTACCTTTTTTCCCTTTTAATTAGGGATTTTAATGTATTTATCTTATCGAGTTTTAAGGACTCATTAGAAGCATTCCTAATGGCTTTCCTAGAAATTTGACATTTGTTATCATACCAAGGGTTGATTGTTCTATTATTCTTTTTACATGACACCTAGAAAGAGAACTTGTTAATGGAAGTGGAAAGGGTTGTAAAATTATGATAGAGGTATTCAATGTTCTGCTTATGAGTTAGGAGATTTAATTCACTATTTAAATCATTTAAGAAAATATCCACCTTACTTTTGTCAAAAAGTGGGTGCCTTTGATTATTGGAATTTTCTTCAATGAGGATTTTTTGCATGGAAAAATTTAGAGTTAGGGTTAAAAGTCTATGATTGGAGTCAGGTTCATGGTTGTCTAAAAGGTCAAAATTTACTATTCGGTTGGAATCTACGAGGATATCACATATCACATAATCCATGACACTACTACCTAGCCCGTGAATACAAGTCATCTGGTTGGAGTTCGACCACTTCATTACACCATTACAAATTATTAGGTCTTGAGAACTATAGAGCTTGATTATCTTGGTACCAAACAAATTCTCAATTAGGTATTTAGATTTTCTTTTGTATCTATTAGCTAAAACAAGGTCCTCATCTAGCCATAAAGTATTAGGATTGGAATCATTACTTAAAATAATAGCTTGGTTAGTTGCAGTTCTAACATTAAAGTTTCCTAGTAGGAGGATATTGCCTTCATTTATCAAAATGTAAATATCTTGTTCTAGGGTATTATAGGGACAATTTTTTTCTAGATTGTTTTTCTTATAAAGAATAGTATTAATAGGTGAAAAATAAAAAAAATTGCTATACAATCTTCTTAGCATTGATGTTTGATATTTCTATCCAAATGTACTAATTGAGAGGATCTATATTATGAAGTCGAATGTGAGGAGAAATGTTTTTTTTTTATATAACAATTTATGCCTCCAATGCCTTGTTCATTCTTGAATCCGTCAGGACCAAAATGACAACCTCATGAGGACATTGGTCCAAAATTCATTTTTAGAAGTGGTTCTCCTCTTTGGACAAAAGATATATCTTTGAATATCTTGGAGTAGGGAGAGTGCTAGACAACAAAACCCAAATCTTTATTACTTGGATTTAAATGAAAATGGTTTTTCAATAACCCAATATGATCTTTATGTGCAACAAAAGTATTTTTACAATAGGAAAATATTGAAGGAGGGCTTCAACATCAAAATTAAATTGTGATCAACATAACACACAATCTTCTTGTTCATGAAAAATAATAGAGAATAATTTGATCATCTCAAAGTATTTTAAAAGAATACTGCTATCAAGATCAAAAGAGAATTTGATAGGTCAACCTCAAATATCTCATACTTAAAACTCAAAGTTACAAGATACAGTCAAGATCAACCCCAAAACAATTCTTTGTGGAGTTTTATTCATGAAAGATGTTCTTCATTACAAAATATTTGACATCCATGTATGTGGCTGCAAATACTCCATGATCATATAAGAAAAAATCTTAGAAGAATACAAGAAAAACACTCAACAACTCAGCCTTGTGCCCAACTATGAGATTCAAGCATAAAGCTATGAGAAGTGGTGTAGAAGAATATAAAACAAAATGGAGAAGATGGGGTTTTATTTCTTTTGATTAAGAGATTGATTGTGTATCCATGGTTGTGCCTTCTTCTTCTTCTAATCTTCTGCCCTGCCCCTCTGACAATACTAATTCTTGGACTTGTTGATGAAGCCTCTATACTTTTTTTAAGAAGATATTTTCTAACTACTTGAGTAGTTAAGGTTTCTCCCGTCTAGAAATTCTCGTACAAGTTTCTTCTTGAAACATTTACTTTAATTAATGTCTCATTAATTCCTCATTAATTAACTCACTTCATTAATATAAATATATTGAAAATGGGTCCCTTTCCTTTTTCAATAAAAGTTTTAATTAAACTTTTATTTTTAAAAACATTAATTAATTTTCCATTAAAAGAGGATGACTGTAATTTAATTTTATGGAAGTTAAAAAAAACATTTTAGTGATGTAAACCACTTATTATGTTCTCTTCATCGTTTAATCTTTCCAACGATATAAATTTTGCGCAAATCCATCGCTCGGATCTCAAGATATGAGCTCGTGAAGTTGAGTTGTCATGCAGGCCCATTAAAACTGCAGCTGATTGATATTTTAATTTCTGAGAAAAATTTATCAACTTTAAATTTTTTAAAGCTATACCGACATCTTCTACGTCGAAATAAATTTCCAACGGTATAAAATTTGCGCGATTCTGACACCCGGAGCTCAAGTTATGGCCTCTGCAAGATCAACACTCATCCACCGTCGATCAAAATTGATGGGCAAATGTCAACCCTTGGATTTATTTTCGTGCTTCCCTTCATAAAATTAGACTTTTTGGTTTAAAAGTCTATTCCACATGCATTGGGATATTACATTCTTCATGATATATAATTCTAAGTGTTTCATACACTTAGCAAGAAACATGAGAAGAAGATTACGGAGCATAAGGGGTTCGGCCTCCTTAGAAAATTGTTGAATAAAATAATAGTTTTTGAATCCTGTCATCCTCCACCTCACACCTAGTCACCAAGATGAGTGTTATAGCAAGATTTGCCTCACCATTGCTATCTTGCACAGAGGGCCTTTTTCCATTTCCCTATGCAGGCTTATCATCCCTTTTTGATGAACACAGAGCTAAAAATACACATTTTTCCACATATACGCGCCCTATCAGCTATACAACAAGCATATACACAGGCTTCTCCACTACAACCCGTGTACATCGGGATTTGTGCCATAAAATATGTTAATCCCTAATATTGGCTCATTACCCCTTAATTGGGGCATTACATTAGTAATGTTATTTTATTTATGTCGACTTTATTCCATTAGTTGTAATTATACCTCCTAGTCTCCTATATATACCAAGGAGACATTTTCATTTGGAATCATCTTGTACTTGAAA
>ML796996.1:44173-71820 GCA_009831015.1 Picea engelmannii
GACCATTACACCACATAGCCTTGTGATGTTTCAACTGCAACATGGAAAACAAGTAAAAAATACATTGCCAATTAATAAACCTCATATAGGACTTAGTAAATATATATTTCAAAAATTAAACAAACCAAATACATTGAAAAATTAGGAAATAACTAGGAAAATGTGGGTAAATTTTTTTACTTGCCTGTTTATATTTTAAACCAAAGGCTAAATCAACTTCCCTTGATGTAAGATCAGGAAATTGATCTCGATGATGATGCGTTGTTTTAATCATCTTACTCACCCCTTCCCATGATAACCTACCAAAGTATTCTTCATTTTATTCTATCCAATGCTCCATCCAATCAAGATTGTTTGCAATGTATAAATGTAAAGCATCCCACTCTCGAGCAACTATATGATAAAATAACAATTTAATATCATTAATTAGATATTGTTAATAAAGGAATAATTTAATATAGTTCAATATGCAGAATTTAAAAAAAAAAAAATCAGTATGATAAAATAAAATTTCAAAAAATAAATGTGTAATATATTAAATCTACTTCAACATCTAATAATTACCTTTCATGTCCTCATGTTACCTTTCCCCAATAGGACCTCCCCTTCAAATTTGTTGATAGAGTCGAGATGCCAAATGCGAGGCACATTCATATTTTCTGCTAATTTAGGTAGATATTGACTAATATACACGATGCATTGATATACCATATATCCCTCAACCATAGAACCCTCCGGACGTGCTCTTTGTCTAACAAAAGCCTTCCGTGACTTCAACTGCCTCTCCACCATCCACATCGACCTTGTGTGTATTGGTCCACATAATTCAATCTTCTCAACTTGGTGTATGAGGTAGTGTGCTTGTGCATTGAAAAATGTTGGAGGTAGATACTGTTGCATTTGACACATTAGTCGGGGAATTTCTCTCTTCCAATACCTTATATATTCTTTATGGATTTCTTTTGATGATAGCCACCTATAAATGTCGATGCAATAAAATAATATCAAGGCATACATAAATTTGCAGATAAAACACAACATGTCAATAAGTTCCGCTACAAATCACATAAGAAGTACATTTTCCTTATAAAAAAATACTTACCTCATGTATTTGCCAAACACATAAATAATTTGTTTTATGTTGTTGTCAAAGTCATCTAAGAGAGATAAAGGTAGAACATACTGTAACAAAAAACAAATAATTATTATTTGTTTCCAAAAAATGTGTACCAATAAGGAAATATATTATAATCTACTAATTACCTTAATGAATGTACGACAGTCATGTGTTTTAACCCCACCAAAATCACCTTTTTTCATTAGTATATTTTGTATGTTCGACAGAAACCCTGTCGGAAACCTAATTTTTTGAATGACCTCTTTTACAATATTGCTCTGTTGCTCCATCAATAACCAAGGAAGAATAGTATTATATTCACGACCATCACCATTATAATTAATAATAACACTTTGCAATGCGTTATTAGCTTCCTGGATGTCACAACAAATCTTTCCAATTCTCTCTTTGTCAGTCCTTCCATCTAATATTCGCCATAACAATTTTGTTATGTTCTTCCCGATATGAATTGTATCAAACAGATGAACTATTTGTAGGTGCTCGTAGTATGGAAATCTACTGAATTGCATTGGGTAACTTTTCATTCCTCGTGGAAGCCCATTTGTGCCTTAACGACATTTATGAAACATAAACAAATTGAAATCAACACTAATTAATGGGACAAAATGAAATTAATACTAATGAAATTAACCAAAGATTTATATAATATGTCATACATAAATAATTTGCGTACCTTGACGATTTATAATATATTCCAACTTCCATGGGCGAAGTGTCAATATTCTTCGTGGTTTTTTTCCATTTTCTTCTTTACCATTGAATTTTTCTTTGTCTGTAGTTCGATAACTATGGTTCTTAGGCAGAAATTTCCTATACTCATCAAACACTTCCTTTCCTAAACTCCTTAAACAACGAGATTTTATCCTCGGACCACAAACTGGGCATGCAAATTTACCGTTTGTTTGAATACCTACAAGATATATGAGTTACTGTAGGGTCAAATTAGAGTTACAATTTAAAATAGTGCATGATATTTTCAATAAATATATATAATATTAAATCACAAAATAAAGTAAGAATATACCACAAAAATGTGTTAACCCAGGAGCATCATGAATTGTCCATGATAGTATTCCATGGAATTGAAATTTGTTTTTCCCTATTGGTCTAGAGATGTCATACATAATGACGCCAACCCATAACTTCAACAACTCATCGATAAGAGGCTCAATATATACGTTCATATATTTAACCTGGTACCTACCTAATTGGTTCAACATACTGGATGATTAATTATACTTATCTAGATGTCGTTATATATAAAATAAATAATTACCATGCACGAAACAAAGAAATGAAATATTTTGTCATACTTTAAAGCAAATAAAAGATAATTAAATCCCTGGAACAATCAATGCCAACATGGTGTGCTCTCTCTTGATCGAAATCCAAGGAGGAAGGTTATTGTTTATAAAAAAAATAGGACACACTGAGTACGTAGAATGAATCTCTCCAAATGGATTGACATCATCAGTTGCCAATGAAAGTCTAACATTACGAGGTTCTTATTTAAAAATTGGCCACTTTTCTTCAATGTACTTCAATGCAGAACCATCTGCAGGCATTCGAAGAACATCGTCTCGACTTCTATTATTTGCATGGAAATGCATAAACTGTGCTATACTTTGGCACCTGAACAACCACTGAAAACGTGGAATTATCAGAATACAACGAAGAACTTTGTGAGGCACCTTCTTTGATGCTTTATCGGTTCGATATCTACTTATTTTACATTGTGGGCATTCATTTTCTAATGCATATTGTCCATGGTATATGATATGATCATTATGACATGCATCAATATCCTGATAGTCCATTCCAATTTATTTCATAATCGCAGATATTTCTCGATATGTGCATGGAAAAATATTTGACGTCGGTAATAGAAATTTACCTAACAATCTACAAAATTCAAAACAATAAGTCAATGTAAACAATATTAATCATCAATATCACATCCAATATACTAATTTACAAATTAGAAAACAATAGCAATATAGGAAAAAATTGAACCTTTTAAGTATTTGTGAACATGCAGGCATAAATAATTAACAAATTAAATACCTTAGTATCTGTGTGAGGCATGTTTTTGATAAACCATTCAAAACCTTCAAGTTCACCAACAACAATATAGCAGATAAAAGATTTGTTGTTGAGCCTTCATAAAGAGGTTGACATGACTTCTCGAGTAGAGGATCAACATCATGCCTATCATCCTGGTTGTCCTCATCCATTGGAAAAAATGTGTCTTGGATCAATCTATGTATCTCATCTTCCTGATTTGAATCACTAACGTTATCTCCATCCATATCATCATTAATAAATTGATCAACAACTTCAATATTCTGATCTCAAAGTTCATCACCCTGTAAAGGAGTATTTCCGCTAGTACTTTGCAAATAACTCTCTGGAGGTCGACATTTTGGGGGCATCGTCTATATATTTAAAAAAAAACGTAGAAAAGTTAGTGTGTATAGAAAATATAAAAATCTCGATAAGAAATATTACTAAAATTCATGACATGATGATTATTACAGAGAATATATTAAATATTGAATCCTCTTACCAAGGGATGATATTCATAACCCCCTTCGGCGTGCCCCTTCTCCCTACAATGTCTTTCAGTTGTTGTTATTAAAAGTCTTTTTCTTTGCAAGCCTCTACAATAATAGCAAGGGAAATAACATTTTCCATCACCCCTCGTATCTAATGCTGCTCTTAACCGAGCAAGCTTCCTGTCATTTTCGTTCATAGCGAAAAATCCTTGTCCTGACAAGTAATTGTCTTACCTACACCATACCAAATAGTAAGTTGTCAAATTTTTATATTTTAGCTACTCCTTCATGATTTTTTAGCTACTCCTTTCTATTATGATATGTTTATTTACAGTGACCTACAATCCTCGCAATTATTTCTTCTAAGACATTTTGACATGCTTTTTATTATTATTATCGATTAACTATTAAGATCGATATGCTTCAATTTGTACTTTAGAGTAGTGTGTACTGAATCACCATGAAAAATAATTACACACCATTTAACGAAAGTGGTCAAAATTTCTCAAAATTGAATCACTCGACACCATACACTAGCCTCTAAGTTGTGTTGTAGACAAAATGCCAATCTTTGAAATTCACCACTAAAAAAAGAATGCCAACCACTTGTCATCCACAATTGGCTTGGGTTGGTTTAAATTATGACGTGTTGATTTGCACATACATACAATGGTCACAATGTTATGCTACTTACAGTGGTCACGGTTTTATTTTCTAAGACACTTTGGCATGTTCTCATTTTTCATTGTCTGACTAGTAGATTTCATCATGTTATCGTTGATTTCGTCATGAATTTTTTATATTTTAGCTACTCCTTATTAATAGTGTATAAACAAGTTACATCAACTACAAACTAGAGTTAATCACTACATCTATAATTGTGTGTGATTATAAAAAATTGAGAGAAACACCATCACATATAAGAATACAATGTTATGTGATGAACCTAACCTAATACTAGACTAAAAATATGACATTAATATATATAGGCACAACCTCATAGAAACTCAAAAGTTAGAGAGCTAACAAGGTCTCTAAGGGATAGAATTAGACTTAAGAGGATTTTTTTCCCATGACTTTCTATTTCAAACATTAGTCCAACTGGTAAAGTTGTTATGAGTTGGTGGTTTTGTAATAAGGATTAAATTTACATAAGGAATTGTAGGCTCAAATTAATCTAGATTGATAATGACATCCGTTTTTAATGTTTGAATTGACTTATTGATGGAGTGATTTTCACTCTTCTTAAAATACTTCTTCGGAAATCTATTTTTCTAACTAACTAGATCCAAAAACCAATGACATGAAATATGGTACTACACATATAATATATTATCAAGGAAAAAACAAGCTACATGAAATTTCAACATTTGAACAAAAATTTACAAGTTAAATGAGTACATCAATAAAAAAAAAATACTAACCTTGTGAGTTCAAAATCCGATCCATGTAGATCGAGAATTGGATTTGTTCAACCAGTGGGTGACGGAAAAAATAAACAACTCAAACAAAATCCACGAACAATGTCGCAACTATAGCAATTGTGTCGCAAAGTCTCTTAAAGTCGGGTATATATAGATCAACTAGTCAACTAGCCGTTAACAGATGCTTTTTGAGATAGGCAAAATTTTCATGGCAATAGCGACGAACTTTCGTGGCAATAGCGAGGAATTTTCTTGGCAATAGCGACAAAAATCCCAACCAAGTTAAAAAACCTATTAGTGGCAATATCAACGAACTTTCATGGCAATATCGACGAAAATTCCGCCCTATTTTAAAAAAACATGAAAATAATGAAAACGTGGAAAAATTTCATGGAATAATCTGCCCATATGTAGTAGTGATAGCTTCATGGTGGGATTTCAACCTACAATACAAGGCTATGCCAAAGGGTCACCTATTATCCTTAGTATTAGTGGAGGTTTGGTCATGTGTTCAACTCCCTAATCTAGTAAGGCTGCTACAAAGTCTGAATAGAGTGATTCTTGTGCCCACTAGTTGGTAGGCATAAGAATGCAATTGATAATTAGCCTACATAATTAATTTAAATATACATGGAAGCAAAGAATATCAATGGTATATAATGTAAATTGGAGAGTGGTAGTGCTAACCAAGCTAACTAGTAAAGGATTAACACTAGTGATTATTCAAGCTAGCTATTATTGAATTTTGTGTCTATTAGTTGGTAGGAAAATTAATATTGCATGAGATCTTTGTCCCCTAGTTTCTCAAACTCTTTCCTAGTTACCATAGGAGTTTATGAAAGTGGTGTACAATAAATTTAGGTCACTGATGCTATAGCAAGGCATTAAATTTAGGTCACCATCCTTGTAGATCATTACTCCTTAAATGCTCATAAATGCACAACAAATGTAATTATATATCAAAATAGGGTTTGATATTTTACTATGATAAATCACCATGTTTATAGCCCAAAATATATTCATAGATGTAGCTCAATAGTATAGGATTCATTCACCTTCCCAATGCCCAAAATGTCACATAGTGCATAACAATTTTCCTTGCATGAGTGAGAATGACAATAAACGATGAAGTGAGTGAGGGGCATATATGGTATTGTTTGCCATTAGACAACTAGATAATGTGTAGTTATATTGGTATTTGGCATGGGGGCTTGCCAAGGTGGAGTCATAATACCAACCATAGTCAATAACAATGGATTGACTTGGAGGTCAATGATCCATGTGTGGGGTGTCATTTGATACAAGTATGGTCATGTTCCATAGTGAAAACCTTCATTAATTATGTTAAACCCTTCAAGTGATGGGTTGTGAGTATCAATGATTACTTGGCCTTACTCTTTTATTCACTTTACCATTGGAACTTGGTATCAAACTAGTGCCTTGGTCATTAGGTCATGGAGTTGTAAAAAAAATAAAATATTTTTTTCACAAAGCAGACTCAGGAAAATTAAACACTTTTAAAATGAAACATTAATCTAGTATATACAAAACCGCTCGGATATAATTTTAGGAGAGGGAGAGGAGAGGAATAGAAAAGGAAGATGAGGAGGAGGGAGAGAAAGAAGAAAAATAAGAGGGGAGGAAGAAAAGAGGAAGAGGGGGGAGGGGGATGCGGGATAATATAAAAAGGAAAAGGGAGATGGGGAGGAGAGAGAGGGAAAAGATGAAGTGAAGGGGGTGGGGAGGAGAAAAAGACGAATATGGAGAGGAGGGGGGAAGAAAAAGAGGAGTGGAAGAGGAAGAGGGGAAGAGGGAGAGTGAGAGGGAGAGGGAGAGGAAGGATATGGTGAAAAAGAGAGGAATAAAGGAAGATGAAGGAGAAAAATGAGAGAAGAATGGGAAGAGAAAGGAGACAAGGAAGAGTGATGCAAGAGAATCAAGCAGTAAAATTTTTGAGATTGGCGCACGAGGTCAAAACCATTTACCGAGTTTGTTCCCTAATTTTCCCTATTTTTACTTGTAATGTTTAAGTATGATATCTCTAGAAGATACCTTATAAGTTATCGTAGATTGAGTTGTTTCATAATTGTTAGACTGTTGCTAAGTTTTAGGAACAAATTTCAAATTTGTGGTTTGTTGAGGATAGCTCGGGATTGTTGGTTTGTGAGATACTCGAGAGATCGAAAATATAGTTTGATTTCTATAATGAAAGAGAATAAGGGAAGATCAACGGTGGATGTTGAAAGGAATATTGGCGAGGTCAAATTTTATTAGAATGATGGGAGTGGATATATATCATCGGGACAATTGAACACGAGTGTATTTCGCTCCTTGATAAAACGTCGAAGACGATACATATGTCATCAGGTCAGGACAGTTGAGCATTGTAAGTGATCCCTAACAAGAGAACTTTGACGATGATGGCTTTGGCCCAACGATGAGTGCTTGGTCATGTGGGAGTAAAGGTTTAAATTCAAAGGAAGAAAAGGTTCTCAAAGTAACTTGTTCGTTGGTGTGTGAACAAAGCAATTTGAGGCCCTATCAAAGAAGGATTTGAGGCCAATTAGAGAAATCGGGGCAACCGAGTGAAAATTTGCTACAAACTTTGTCCGAGGACTATGTTCAAGTCAAATTGGACCTAGTTGTTCTACATCAATTGGTATCAGAGTGTGAAACGCTCTAAGAATCAGAGCATAGGAAATTGTATCTTGCAGGAATCATATCGCCCAAAAGAGGAGATCGAGAGAGAAATACAACAACTGATTAGTTGTGATTGGAGTTGAATTGTATACATGCAAGGATGGAGGCCATGTAGATATCTTAGAGAAGAGATCTTGACATGGGAGATGTCAACAAAAGTGAAGATACAAGCTTTGATGAGGAAGCAGAAGGAATGCCAGGAGGAGAAACAATAAAGGAGCAACTGTTGATATTGGTCACAAAGATGGGAGCCAGACCAAAGATGGAAGTTACCATGTATGCGGGTAACTTGAATGTAGATGAATTTATTCTCAACAGGCAGAGGCAGAGGTAGAGAAATCAAGTGTTTTACTTGTGGAAAAATAGGACACGTGTCTTGGGATTGTCTTGAGTACAAGTCAACAAACCATAGAGGAGCTCACATTGTAGAAGCTAAGGAAGAGACAATGAATAGAAAATTAAAGGAAGAAACTCTTGAGATGGGTGAATCACTAATGCTAAAGAGAGTTTTGATTAAGGCAGAAAAGGAAACTCATGAACCAACACATAGAAAGAGTTTATTCAGAACCATGTGCAAATCAAAAGGGAAATGATGTGAGGTGGTCATTGATAGTGGTAACACAAACAATCTAGTTTCTACAGAGATTGCGAAAAAGTTGGGATTGCATAGGATGGCACATCCTACTCCATACAAAGTGTCCTTGTTTCATAAAGGGCATCAAATTCTAGTAAGGGAAAAGGTGTAAGCTAGAAATTCAGATTGGTAGTTACAAGGATGACATATTATGTGATGTAATGCCTATGGATGTCTATCATATTTTGTTGGGAAGACCATGGCAGTATGATAGGAAATTTGTGCATGATGGAAGGATGAACACATATGCTCTTGAGAAGGATGGACACAAGCATGTGTTATTTCCCCCAAAGGATGAAGGAGCCAAGGAAGAAGCTGGTCCAAGTGTGTTATTGATGAGTGGAAATGAATTGTTGTAGGAAGTCAAGAAAGAGTAGGAGGTACAATTTTCTTTGATTGGTAAGCCAAGAGTAGTACTTACCAACACAAATTTAAATGATTTACATGATGAAATTCAAGAATTGTTAGATGAGTTTGTTGATATCATTGTTGATGAGTTTCCTAATGCTTTACCACCCATAAGAAGTATTAGCCATCACATAGACTTGATTCCAGGAGCAAGTATACTAAATAAAGTTGCATACAAGATGACACCCAAAGAGAATGAATAAATCATAAATCACGGCCATGAGCTACTGGACAAAGGATTGGTTAGAGAAAGTTTAATCCCTTGTGTGGTGCCAGTTGTTTTGAGTCCAAAGAAAGATGGAAGATGGAGAATGTGTATAGACTCCAGATAAATTAATAAGATTACAATCAGGTACATATTTCCTTTACCTCGTATTAATGACTTGATGGACTATCTAATTGGTGCAACTTATTTTTCAAAGATTTATTTAAATAGTGAATATCATTAGATTAGGATGAGAGAGGGAGATGAATGGAAGACAACCTTTAAAAGAAATGTTGGTTTGTATCAATGGCTTGTCATGCCTTTTGGCTTGTCAAATGCACCTAGTACATTCATGAGGCTCATGAATGACATCCTCAAGGATTTTATTGGCAAGTTTGTAATTGTATATCTAGATGATATTGTTTCTTACAACAGAACAAGGGAAGAACCCTTAAGGTTTCTGAAGATGGTATTGAGAAAGTTGCAGGAGGAGAAAATTTTGATTAATTTGAAGAAATGTTCCTTCATGAAGACAGAGTTGGTCATTTTGGGCTTTGTAATCTCTCAGGATGGACTTAATATGGACCCAGAGAAGGTGAAATAAATCAAGGAGTGGCCTTCTCCAAGGAATATCTACGAGGTAAGAATTTTTCATGGATTGGAAAGTTTCTACAGGAAATTTATTATAAATTTTAGTAGAATATGTGCTCCAATAGTTCATACAATTAGGAAGGAACATCAACCATTTAAGTGGACAACATAAGTTGAAAAAGGATTCAAAGTGTTGAAAGAAAATATAATTGAACAACCTATTTTAGTTCTTCCATATTTTCGTAAACCTTTCCAAGTCAAATGTGATGCAATTGGAATGGCCATTGGTGTTGTTCTAAGTCAAGATGATAAGCCTATTGCCTATTTCAATGAGAATTTGAATGATGCCAATAAGAAATACTCAACCTATGACAAAGAGTTCCATGCATTGACCCAAGATTTAAAGAAATGGAGGCATTATCTTATGCCTAGGGAATTTATTTTGTATACTGACAATCATGCTTTGCAGTTCATAACTAAGCAGGAGAAATTGAATCAAAGACATGCCAAATGGGTAGAGTTTATGCAAAACTTTACATTTTTTCTTAAACATATCAGTGGGAGTGCTAACAAAGTTGCAAATTCTTTGAGCAGGGGGTGTTTGTCTTTTCAAGAATTCCAAGTGTGTACTTTGAGATTTAAACATCTCAAAGAAATGTACAAAGAAGACCCATAATTCAAGGAAACCTATGAAGCATGCGAGAATCCAATGATTAGAGATAGAAGTCCTTAGTTAGAGTATATGATTCAAGAGGGATTTTTGTTCAAAGGAAGTCAATTGTGCATTCCAAAGTGCTCAATGAGTGATAACTTGCTTAGAGAAAATCATAGTGGAGGATTGGCTGGTCACTTTCAATAGGAAAAAAATTATGCTCAATTAAGTTCTTCTTATTATTGGCCAAGTATGAGATCTGATGTTAAGAGATTTGTAGAAAGGTGTGTAATTTTTCATAATGCCAAAGGAAAACAACATAACACATGTTTATATACACCATTTCCCATACCAAGTAGGCCATGGGATACCATAAGCATGGATTTTGTCTTGGGTTTGCCAAAAACTCAGAGGGGGAATGATTAAATTTTTGTAATTGTTGATAGATTCTCAAGGATGGCGCATTTTGTACCTTGTTATAAAACCAGTGATGCAACCCATATTGCTAATTTTTTTTTCCAGAGAAATCGTTAGATTGCATGGATTGCCTAGAAGTATAGTTTCATATAGAGACACTAAATTTGTTGGATATTTTTGGAGGACGTTGTGGAAAAATATTGGAACAAACCTTTCTTTCAGTTCATCCTATCACCCACAAACTGATGGGTAGAAAAAAGTGGTAAATAAGAGGTTGTGAAACTTACTTAGGAGTTTGGTAAGTGAGCATAGAAGTTAGTGGGATCAAGTTCTTGCACAAGTTGAGTTTGCTTACAATGACTCACCTAACAAAAGTACATGGAAAAGTCAATTTCAAATAGTGTATGGTATGCACCCAAGAGGCATTTTTGAACTTAGAGATCTGGGAAAGGTAGAGATGAGAAGTGTTGATGCAAAGGATTTTTATACAACAATGCAAATGTTGCATGAACAGGTCAAAGGGAAACTACAAGACAATAATCAGAGGTACAAACAAAGAGAAGATCTAAAAAGAAGGGAAATTAATTTTGAAGTTGGAGATCAAGTTTTGGCACATTTGAGGAGAGAGATGTTGCCAAGGAATGGATATGACAAATTAAAATTAAAGAAGATAGGACCCTGCATAATTCTGAGAAAATTTTCAGCTAATTCCTATGAGATTGAGTTGCCACTTGATATTGGAATTTCACCAATATTCAATGTTGCAGATTTATATCCTTATGGAGAACCTGAAGCAACTAATGAGGGTGATCAAGGGAAGGTTGAACCAATCCAATGGATGAAGAAATTACCTACATCAAAACAGTTGCAGATGGAGAAGATTCTTGATCAGAAAATTATCAAGAGGACAAGGAAACAAGATTACTATGAGTACTTAGTGAAGTGGAAAGATCTTCCAACATAAGATTAAACTTGTATGAGTGCTGTGGAAATTAAAAAACATGGAAAAAAATTTGAAGACCTCATGGAAAAGAGTCCATGAATATTTTATTCCCCCCATAATCTGATGTAGGAGCATCAAACAGTGAGAATTTTGAGATTCACCTAGGAGGTCAAAACCATTTACCCAGGGAGTTGGTTCCCTAATTTTTCCTCTTTTTATTTGTAATGTTTAAATGTGATATCTCTAGAAGATACCTTAGAAGGTTTATTAGATTGAGTTGTTTCATAATTGTTAGACTCTTGATAATTTTTAGGAACAAATTTCGAATTTGGGATTTGTTGAGGATAGCTCGAGATCGTTGGTTTGTCAGCTACTCAAGAGCTAGAAAATATAGTTTGATTTTTGTAATAAAAGAGCAGAAGGGAAGATCAACAATGGACGTTGAAAGGAATATTGGTGAGGTTAAATTTGATCAATGGCGACGATTAAATATTCAATCCATATCAACAACTTAAAATGATGGGAGTGGACCCATGTCATTGAGACAATTGAACGCAAGTGTATTTCTGTCCTTGATAAAATGCCTATGATGATAGGTATGTCATCGGGTTGGGACAGTTGATCATTGTAAGTGTTCCCTAACAAGGGAACTCTGACGACTATGGTTTTATCCAAGGATGATTGTTTGGTCGAGTGGGAGTAAAATTTTAGCGCCAAAGGGAGAAAAGGATCTCAAAATAACTTGTTCACTGATGCGTGAACAAAGAAATTTGGGGCTCTGTCAAAGAAGGATCCAAGGTTGATTAGAGAAATCAGAGAAGCTGAGTGCAAAGATGCTACAAAAAAATTTTGAGGAATCTGTTCAAGTCAGATTTGACTTGGTTGGTCTACATCAAGTGGTATCATAGCATGCAACATTATAAGAATTAGAGCAGATGAATTTATATCTTGCATAAATCATGTCACCCAGAAGAGGAGGCCAAGAGAGAAATACAACAATTGAGGAGTTGTGATTGGAGCTGAAGCACATCCATGTGAGGATGGAGGCCATGGATATGGCTCAGAGAAGAGAGTCAGACATAGGAGATGTCGACGAAATTGAATATACAAGCTCTGATGATGAAGTAGAAGGAGAACCAGGAGGAGAAGCAACAAAGGAGGAACTGAGAATGGTCACAAAGGTGGGAGCTTGACCAAATATGGAAGTGCCCATGTATGATGGTAATTTAAATGTAGATTAATTTCTTGATTGGATCAATGCAATGAAAAAATACTTTGACTATGAGGAGGTGGATTAAGAAAAGAAATTCAAACATGTAGTGACAAGATTGAAAGGACATGCAACCTTATGGTGGGATGAGTTGTAGGCACACAAGAGAAGGAAAGGTAAAGCTAAAATCAGAAGCTGGGATAGAATGGTAGCTAAATTCAAAGGTAAATTCATTCCTAAGGATTACCAATTGAAACTGTTTAGAAAATTGCAGAATTTGAGGTAGAAATCCATGATAGTGAAGGAGTATACTGAAGAATTATATAGGCTAAATATCAGGGCAGGCCATAATAGAATAGGATAATGAGAAGGTTACCAAATATATAAATGGATTGAGGTATGATATTCAATATGATATCAGTCTTTTGTCCCTGAGAATAGTGGAAGTTTCCCACCAAGAAACCCTAAAGGCAGAAGAAAACTTGGTCGGAAAGAAGAGCCAAACAAACATAGGAAGGAGTCCAGCAAGAGGAATAGGATCATCCAACAGAGGAATATTATAGGATTCAAAGAGAGAGATAGGAATATCTAGCAGTCAGTCACCTAGAGGAGGAGATTCAATAGGTGGAATATTATTCTCAAGAGGCAAAGGAAGAGGTAGAGAAATCAAGTATTTTACTTGTGGAAAAATATGACACATGTCTTGGGATTGTCCTAAGAACAAGTGTTGGCACAGGGTCAAACCCAGGGTTCAATGCTTCAGCAGTGCACCAACAAAACGCTAACTACCGACCCTTTTAGCAACACTTGCGAAGCAAATGAAGTCTCACCTGAGGTAGAGGTAGGTGGGTTGCAGGACTCAGGTGTCTACAACCTAGCTAGGACACATATATGTGATTACAACACTTAGCATAGAACTTAGCCAATAAATATGCATTAGTTCATAAGTCCCATTCACATCGTAGATTAAACCCTAATTACAGATCAACGCAGTAACAACCAAGATCAAGTACTTTCAATCACCTAACACATAGAATTTAATCAAATCTAACAATCAAATATCATAAAGCACTAAGCATCCACAGATCTATCTATCATACATCAATATCAGTGCACTAAGTATATAAACACATAAAAAACATGAGAAATCTTTCACAAAGCACGTCAAAACACATGATATACATGGTTCACACCAGTGTGGGGCTACGTCCACCAACTTCTTCTTCTCTTCTTTATTAATATTCAATCTTTCTAGATTCTTCGGATCTTACACATAAAGCCACAGAGCGCAACTCTGCAGAGGACACGGGATTTGCGCGCAGCCCACCAGATCCTCCTTCCCAAAATCAGGTCAAGGCACAAAGACAACTCCTTATTAGCACAAATCCTTACATAATCTGTGCACAAAGCCTCTTACAATGACTTGCACTGAGCTAGAACAACTCAATACAACACTTAGCTAGCATTTTTTACCTATTCTTGCACGAAGCCAACTTAAACAGTCACAACATATTCTGCACTTAGCTCACTACTCGTGCACTAGGCCGATCATATCTATTTCACTAAGCCAAACATACTATGCATATAGCTAACACTACTACTTACATTGCTTAGCTACTTATTATTTATACAATTACAACAAGGCCTAAACATGGGTAAACCCATGAGCTGACATACCATACTCATTACATAAACCCTAAAAGCCATAAAATCCCACAAAATAGGTGATATCCCGCGATCTCAGCTCTACCTGAGCACTCCATCTTCGACTAGCCTATCGAATTCCCCAAAATGGTCAAACACGACCAATGTTTCCTCAAAAATTGGTCAAGGGCCAACATGCCCCCAACACTCACATGTGACTCATCTCGAGTCACTCAGATCTGGGCAGGGATGCTTCGAAGGCCGCTGCCTCAACTTTTTGCTTCGCTAGAGCCTCCTGCTCAACGAACTCATGAATGAATTGTGCGGTGACAGGCCCTTCCAAGCGTTGTTCCACTGTCGCAACTATTTGGTCTAGCAGCGAGCCTTGTCCTTCAACTTCTTAAAAAATTGTGTAGGATTCATCTTGCACCGGTTGGAGTCTCCGTGTCACTTCCATAACCTTGCTCTGGATGGTAGTAACCTGCTGCTAGACAACGTGCTGCTCCTACAACCTCTTCATCTTCTCAACAATAGTAAGTAGCTTCATTTGTGCTTGTACGGTGGACGCCTGTTGCTTCGCCTCCTGGAGTTGTGCCTCCAGTTTCCCCAGCTCCGGATCTTTTGCAAGGCGCTCATAAGTCTGCACACTTCGATCCCTTAGTTTCTTACACTCTGAGGTGAGTGCCCTAATTCTTTCTACTGCATTCCTGGAAGATTCTTCCCTCTGATCACGCACTTCTTGCAGAGTGCTCAGAACTGCTTGGATTTCTAGCTCCATTACTCTTGCTTGAAGATGCTAAATTTCCTCAGCCATCTTTCCCACTTGTATCTCAATCGAATCTTCTTCCTCTTGCGCTAAGCCCGACACAAAGCGAAGTGATTTAGTCACTGCCTCCTTGATCGCAATCTTCTCTGCGTGCAGTTGGTCTTTTTCTTCCTGTATCTTTTCATTGTTCTACTCGAACTTCGCTTGAATTTCATTTTTCTCCTTCTATGCAACTCGAAGTTTCTCTAGGACCTCCTCCTTTTCTTGCGTTAAGGTCTCCGTGGCCTGCTCCTTTTCTTCTTGGACTCGACGGAGTTGAGATTTGGTTGAATTTGCTAGCCTTCATAATTGGGTGGGATCATCCCCCAATTCTACACTTTCTACTGAAGACGATGCAGTAGGCACTGTACGGCTCGAATGGATAACTTGTTGGATGTCTTTGAGCTCCTTCTCTATTCTATCATACAATGTTTCTTGCTTCACTTCATGTCTCTACAGGATATCCTCTAAAGCATCTTCTACAACTGTGACGATGAGCTCGATATCATCCACTGTGAGCACATTATGAGACTGAGGCTTATTGGCTCAGGTCTTCTTCCATGCTGAGGGTTTCTGCAGAGAAACATTCATTTTCTTTTAAGTCTCAGCCTCTGTAAGGGGATCCTTTGGCGGTGTCACTTCGCCTTTTTCTTTCTTGTCTCCTTCTTCCCCTCCTTCCTCTTGGTTTACTTCGTCTCCTCCTCCTCCGGCAGGTGAGTCAGGTGCAGTTTCCTCTGATTCATTGTCCTTATCATCACTTCATATGTCTCGCACTTCCTCCTTTTTCTTCTTTTTATTTGTGCTGCTATGTCCATCATGTTTGACCCGAGTAACCAATGGACTTCCGGTGATGTCAGGGTCAGAGAGTTCACCATATTCCACTGGTACAAGGAATTATGCTAGTCATTCCTTAGTGATCTCTTCCATGTCTTCCTCGGTCAACTTATAGTAAGACTGAATATCCTCCTTACTTTCATCCCTACGTGCAGTGATGTAGATGAAGTGTCAGTCTGCGCGAAACTTCATGAATGGTTTGTACTGATGAAGTGTATTTGGTTTCATTCGGGGGAATGATTCAATGGCACGCTTCATTTGTAGGCAGTAAGTATGGAAGACAACATTTGACTACCATTTCTTCACCATATCATTCGTGTACCACAAGGTGGAGAACCTTGCGGCCATCGACTCTGATGGCTCAACTTTTGGGAAGGCTACTTCTTTCAGCATTTTCCAAGTGACAAATGCGATCAATACCAATAGCCAACTAAAGTGAAACTCATACCCTTTATCTTGCACTTCATGATATTCCTTTTCCAGCTCGTTGATAAGGTATCTCGCCTAGTTCATATGCATGCCTTCTATGCACTTCCCTGCGAGGGCCACTACGAACCCTGTGACTTGTGTCGGTCGGTTCTTTCTGATGAGCTTTCCAACGATCAATTGGCAAGAAAGGTGCACTGCGCCATCCTGGATGGAGGCTACCTTGTAGCCTCACTTCCCCTTCTCTAATTCACCATAGTATTCTTTTATACGCTGGGCCAAGGAGCGATCTGATGTCTTACCTGGGTAGAACTAGTGAGGGTATGGTCCCTGGATGATCAATCCTATGATCAAGTGGATCAATGCCAGATCCACAGTGATGCGCCTATCTAACCAAAGATAACCTCCATGATAGCACGAAAAGAGGAGTTTAACGCAAGCGTTAACCCTCTGATGTCGGCCGAAGTGGGGGATCTTCATCACGTTCAATATCGTGGATTACATGAGCTCCTTAATCCATGGTTGGGGAACTATCTTGGGCTTCTTCCCAATCGTATTCATCAAGTACCTATGCGATGCGAGCATCACATAGTTCTTCTAGTCTCCAAGGTTTAAGTCACTGATATTGAGGCCTAGGATCAGTCCCAACTGGGGTCCAACTGTGCATATCCGCTTCGAGAGGTACGTAGTGATCAACGTGTACTCGAAATCATGTGGGACACTATCGCGGTTAACTACGCCATTCAAAGGCGGAATGTAGTCTAGCAAGATTGATGGGATATGCTTCACATTAGTTATATCATCGCGATGTTTTCTTCGTTTCTCAGCAGCGTGGCCAAAACGTTGTCCGGTCGATGGGGATGCTTGCAATACACCAGTCGACAATGCATGTATTCCTACAGACATGAATTTCTAAGCCATGAGGTCTATCAAAATCTCCTCAATAGACTTCTCTAGCACGCTATGCTCGCTTGACATTCACACTTGTAATCAAGGAGATCGGGTAGGCGAACAAATAGACAAGGTAATCAAATGGACGATGAGGTCTAGACAACACAACGCGGTATGCAATAAATTCTTTGTTTAGCTCAGATATCCTAGTTTGCAAAAAGTGGTCACATCACAACATCCGAGGTTAAATAAGAAACGTTGTAACATATTCCTCCAACAGGAAGGAATGCCTCAATCAATACGAATCAGGTTGTTATGGCGTTGTCCCAACGGTCTAACAACAGTCTTTTTGTCAATAACTGTGTTTCCATCCATTCCAGAGCGTCATTCTAACGGTCGGGACGCCTCCAATGGTAATATAGCTTCGCCATGGCGAAGTCCCATTCTGCGTTGTTCTGCTATTCCGATGAGTTTCAAGTTCTGCAAGCCTGCCTTCTGCGAAGTCTTCTCTTGAACTTCCTGCAGTTTTTCTAACTTTGATTTCTTCTTACTGATCTTTCTTTCCTTCTTTCCTGTGATTTGAGTTTCTGGATTCCTCTTTCCATTCTTATTCTTATCTTCTCTTAGCGTAATAAATTCACACTATTGATGGTCTTTCAAAGGGTTCAAAGGTAATACCTCTTCTCTTACTATTCCTGGGGTGGATGCACTTCTTTCCTGCATGGACAGGTTCTTTAAGCCTTCTTGTGTTCTTTCAGCTTCGAAAGCTAATTCTCTGGCCCTTTGTTGCCTCGACTTATCCTCTTGTTCTTCTATTAGTCACTCTATCTTTCTAGCTATGAATTCCTTTAATTCTTCTTTTTTTGTTATGTAGCTTCCTCCTCTGCTTTCCTTCGGATCTAATCTTTCTCAATCTAGGTCTTTCCTAACAAAAGTGAAAAAGGATCATTGTTCTCAACAAACTTAATGATTTCAAATTCTTCTTTGGTCAATGTTTCATGATAAATCATAGGTACATTAGTTCTCTTCCACATAGGGTTATCATATTTCCTTTAAACAAACCTATCCTTCCCAATGAAGGTATCATAGCAGGCTTTCCCAAAATTTCCCAAGTGCTTTCTGGCATGATATTCACCTATGTTTCCTCATCCAAGACACAGTCTATGTCGAAGTCTCCTATCCTTGTTTCTATGTGCTATTTCTCTTTTAAGATCTCTGGTAAATTGATGTGCATGTGATCATTCCATGTTTTTTTCAGCTGTAATAACATAGTCTCCGACTCTTTCTGGTTCTCTAACATATCCTTAGTCCCTTAGCCTTCTTCATAGTTTTCTAGTCTCATGTTCATCTTTTCAACTTTGGCAATCATTCTAGGGAAATCCTCAACTTCATGGCCAATAGATTTACAATAGAGAAAAATAGGACCTATGCTAGGGCATTCCTTAGCAAGATGTCCTGATATTATGCAATTATAACACAGTGTCAATCCTCTCTTTCTTTTAAACGATCCCCAACCTTTCCTGTACTGCGCACTGGGATCACAGTGATGGACCTGCAATTTTCAAAAACTCTTTCTAGGTTCCTGCATCCACTTGTTAGTCCAAAAAATCTTTCGATGCATAGGAATAACATATCTTTCACTATCTCTATCAAATCTATTCAGATCGACTCTTTCTTCTAAATGTGCCCTAGTTTTCAGACTAGGACAAAATCTATCAAACATTCCTAGATTCATACTTTCGAAGAACAAATTTCCACTTATCTTACCTTTATCAGAGCATAAAGATTGAAGATCTTACCTCTTTTCTTTAGATGCAGTACCTTTCTTAGCACAGAGCTTTGTAAGTCAAAATATCTACGCACAGAGATTTCTCTTTTCTTTAGTTCCCAACAATCACAGTTTCATGTCCCGACAACAGAACCATTTTTTGGCACAGGGGCAAACCTAGGGTTCAACGGTTCAACAACGTACCAACAAAACTCTAACTACTGACCCTTTCGGCAACACCTGCAAAGCAGATGAAGTCTCACCCGAGGTAGAGGTAGGGGGGTTGCAAGACTTAGGTGTCTACAACCTAGCTGGGACATAGATCTGTGATTACAACACTTAACAAATAACTTAGCCAATCAATATGCATTAGTTCATAAGTCTCATTCACATAGTATATTAAACCCTAATTACATATCATCGTAGTAGCAACCAAGATCAGGTACTTTCGATCACCTAACACATAGCATTTACTCAGATCTAACAATCAAATATCATAAAGCACTAAACATCCACAGATCTATCTATCATACATCAAGATCAATGCACTAAGAAGATAAACACATAAACAACATGAGAAATCTTTCACAAAACACATCAGAACACATGATATATGTGGTTCACCCCAGTGTGGGGCTACGTCCACCAACTTCTTCTTCTCTTCTTTATTGATATTCAATATTTCTACATTCTTCGTCTCCTACGTACAAAGCCACAGAGCGCAACTCCGCAGAGAACTGGAGATCTGTGCACCGCCCGCCAGATCCTTCTTCCCAAAATCAGGTCAAGGCACAGAGCCAACTCCTTATTATCACAAATCCTTACACAGTTTGTGCACAAAGCCTCTTACAATTACTTGCACTAAGCCAGAACAACTCAATACAACACTTAGCTAGCACCTTTTACCTATTATTGCACGAAGCCAACTTAGACAGTCAGAACATATGGTGTACTTAGCTCACTACTCATGCACTAAGACGATTAGATCTCTTGCACTAAGCCAAACATATTGTGAACATAGTTAACACTACTACTTACATCGTTTAGCTACTTCTTATTTATACAATTACAACAAGGCCTAAACATGGGTAAACCCATGGGCCGACATCCCATACCTGTTACATAAACCCTAAAAGCCCAAAAATCCCACAAAATAGGTGATATCCTGTGATCTCAGCTTCGCTTGGGCATTCCATCTTCAACCAGCTCGTCGAAGTCCCAAAAATGGTCAAATACGACCAATGTTTCCTCAAACTTGGTCAAGGGCCAACAACAAGTCAACAAACCATAGAAGAGCTCACATTGCAGAAGCTAAGGAAGAGACAATGAATGTATAAGTAAAGGAAGAAACTCTTGAGATGGGTGAATCGCTAATGCAAAAGTGAGTTTTGATTAAGGCAGAAAAAGGAAACTCATGAACCAACACACACAAAAAAGTTTATTCATAACCATGTGCAAATAAAAAAGGAAATGATGCAAGGTGGTCATTGATAGTGGCAACACAAACAATCTTGTTTCTACAGAGATGGTGGAGAAGTTGGGATTGCATAGGATGGAACATACAACTCCATACAAAGTGTCATTGTTGCATAAAGGACATCATATTCTGGTAAGTGAACAATGTATGGGAGAAATTCAGATTGGTAGTTACAAGGATGAAATATTATGTGATGTAATGCCTATGGATGTTTGTCATATTTTGGTGGGAATACCATGGAAGTATGATAGGAAAGTTGTCCAGGATGGAAAGAGGAACACCTATACTCTTGAGAATAATGGACAGAAGCATGTGTTATTTCCCCTGAAGGATGAAGGAGCCAAGGAAGAAGTTGGTCCAAGTGTGATGCTAATGAGTGGAAAGGAACTACTAGAGGAAGTCAAGAAAGAGGAGAAGGTGCAATTTGCTTTGATTGGTAATCTGAGAGTATTACTTACCAACAAAAATTTAAATGATTTACCTAATGAAATTCAAGCATTCTTAGATGAGTTTGTTGATATCATTGTTGATGAGTTTCCTAATTCCTTACCAACCATAATAAGTATTATCCATCACATATACTTGATTCCGAGAGAAATTCTACTAAACAAAGATTCCTATAGGATGACACCCAAAGAGAACGAAGAAATCATAAATCAGGTCTAGGAGCTACTGGACAAAGGATTGGTCAGATAAATTTTAAGCCCTTGTGCGGTGCCAACCTTTTTGAGTCCAAAGAAAGATGGAAGCTGGAGAATGTCTACTAACTCCAGAGAAATAACAAGAATAAAATCAGGTACAAATTTCCTTTACCTCGTATGGATGACTTGATGGACTATCTAAGTTGTGCAAATTATTTTTCAAAGATTTATTTAAAGAGTGGATATCATCAGATTAGGATGACATATGGAGATGAATGGAAGACAAACTTTAAAACAAATGATGGTTTGTATGACTGGCTTGTCATGCATTTTGGCTTGACAAATGCACCTAGTACATTCATGAGGATTGTGAATGAAGTGTTCAAGGATTTTATTGGAAAGTTTGTAATTGTATATCAAATGATATTCTTGTTTGCAGTAGAACAAGGGAAGAACACTTAAGGTTTCTAAAGATGGTATTGAGAAAGTTGTAGCAGGAGAAATTTTTGATTAATTTGAAGAAATTCTCCTTCATGAAGAGAGAGTTGGTATTTTTGGTCTTTGTAATTTCTCAAGATGGACTGGAGATGGACCCAGAGAAGGTGAAATAAATCAAGGAGTGTCCTTTCCAAGGAATATCTATGACATAAGAAGTTTTCATGGATTGGAAAGTTTCTATAGGAAATTTATTAGAAATTTCAACAGAATATGTGCTCCAACAGTTGAGACAATTAGGAAGGAACGTCATCCATTTAAGTGGACAGTAGAATATGAAAAAGGATTCAAAGTGTTGAAATAAAAGATCATTGAACAACCTATTTTAGTTCTTCTAGATTTTCGTAAACCTTTCCAAGTCAACTGTGATGCAAGTGGAATGGCCATTGGTGTTGTTCTAAGTCAATATGACAAGCCTATTTCTTATTTCAATGAGAAGTTGAATGATGCAAAGAAAAAATACTCAACCTATGACAAATATTTCTATGCAGTGATCCAAGCTTTAGATAAATGGAGGCATTACCTTATGCCTAAATAATTTATTTTGTATATTGACTATCATGCTTTGTAGTTCATAACTAAGCAACATAAGTTGAATCAAAGACATGCCAAATGGGTAGAGTTTATGAAAAACTTTACAATTGTTCTTAAACATATCAATGGGATTGCTAAAAAAATTGCAGATGCTTTGAGCAGGAGGTGTTTGGTTTTGCAAGAATTCCAAGTGCATGCTTTGGGATTTGGACATCTCAAATAAATGTACAAAGAAGACCCATAATTCAAGGAAGCCAATGTAGCATGCGAGAATCCAGTGATCATAGATAGAAGTCCTTGGTTAGAGTATATGATCCATGAGGTATTGTTGTTCAAAGGAATTCAATTGTGCATTCCAAAGAGCTCAATGAGGGATAACTTGCTGAAAGAAAATCACAGTGGAGGATTGGTTGGTCACTTTGGATAGGACAAAACTTATGATTAGTTAAGTTCTTTTTACTATTGGCCAGGTATGAGATCTGATGTTAATATATTTGTAGAAAGGTGTGGAATTTGTTAGTATGCCAAAGGAAAAAACAAAACATAGGTTTATATCATCCATTCCCCATACCAAGTAGACCATGGGATGCCATAAGCATGGATTTTGTCTTGGGTTTGCCAAAAAATCAAATGGGGAATGATTCATTTTTTGTAATTGTTTATAGATTCTCAAAGATGGTGAATTTTGTACCATGTTATAAAACCAATGATGCAACCCATATTGCTATTTTTTTTTCCAGAGAAATTGTTAGATTGCATGGATTGCATAGAAGTATAGTTTCAGATAGAGACACTAAATTTGTTGGATATTTCTGGAGGACATTGTAGAAAAATATTGGAAGAAAAATTTCTTTCAGTTCATCCTATCACCCACAAACTGATGGGTAGACAAAAGTGGTAAATAGGAGCTTGATAAACTTACTGAGGATTTTGGTAAGTGAGCATAAAAGTCAGTGGGATCAAGTTCTTGCACAAGCTAAGTTTGCTTAGAACAACTCACCTAAAAGAAGTACATGGAAATGCGTGTTTCAAGTAGTGTATGGTATGCACCCAAGAGACATTTTTTAACTTAGATATCTACAACAATGCAAATGTTGCATGAACAGGTCAAAGGGAAGCTACATGACAACTATCAAAGGTATAAACAAAGAGGATATATAAAAACAAGAGAAATTAATTTTGAAGTTGGAGATCAAGTTTTGGAACATTTGAGGAGAGAGAGATTCCCAAGGAACAGATATGACAAATTGAAGTTGAAGAAGATATGAACCTGCAGAATTCTGAGAAAAAATTAAGCTTATGCCTGTGAGATTGAGTTACCACCTGATATTGGAATTTCACCAATATTCAATGTTACATATTTATATCCTTACAGAGAACCTGAAGTAGAGAATGAGGGTGATCAAGGGAAGGTTGAACCAGTCTAGTGGATGAAGCAACTACCTACAACAAAAAAATTGCATATGGAGAAGATTCTTGATCAGAAATCTATCAAGAGGACAAGGAAACAAGATTACTATGAGTACTTAGTGAAGTGGAAAGATTTTCCAACGAAAAATGAGACTTGGATGAGTGATGTAGAAATCCTGAAACATGGAAAAAAAATTTAATACCTCATGGATAGGATGTTAATATTATGGTAGCTACAGGAGGTATTTACCTCCACGTGTAAACCTGACGAGAATAGAAGACTCCAGAAAGAAAGAGAAAACCCCAATGAGTTGGATAATAACCCTAGAAGTTTTGTTAGCTCAAGAAGATAATTTATATTAGGTTATTAGCTTCCAAGAGAAGAAGTCGGCTAGAAATAATAATAATATATTGAACGAACACATATCCATAAGGAGAAGTCGGCCCCAACAAATCTGGCAGAACCACTATAAATATAGGGGCCAATTCTCATTTGACACATCTCAGAATTGCAGAGAGAAACTGGTGCACATTGCAGTTCCCAGTTTGGTGCGCACATGTGGAGGAGAGCTACAGGTGCAGTTGCAACAACAACTAGTTTTCAGTATTGGCTTGGACTATCTCTTGGCTATGGTTTGGACTATCTGATCAACTATTGTTGGTGCGCTATCCTTGGAGGAAGATGCACTACACCTTGTTTGGCTATCTAGCCTAGGTTAAGGTGCTCAGAGGGTGGATTTGGCCTATGGTTGGGTGACGAGGGTATCGTCAATGGTAAAACGAGCACACATTCTTCTATATTCTAACAGGTTATGGGCCCACACCTCCTTCATTCAGTCTAAACGCTGGAAGGAAACATAGTCGCTAGGATATTGAGCTCGCTCAGGAACTGCCGCTAGGGTTACTAGTAGAAGTAGCTCCCAAGACACTGTCGCTAGGGTTACTAGCAGGAGAAGTTGCAGAAACCCTAATCCTCTCATTAAGGCACCTTAAGTGAAGAGATTGACCTAATCTATGGACAGATCAGTGCACCCTAGCCTAGTGCATCTCCTGGTACTCTCAACAAGCCAAGACATGAAGTTTGAATTTCTGGTCAAATCTAGGGTTTGACCAAGTCAAGCAACCATGATTAAATCTATGAAGTCTAAGAAAAGGTTAGATGGAGCCTATAACTTCAGAGCATGGAAGACAAGGATCGACCTCATCCCTGCCAAGAATAAAGTGTTGGATATCGTGAAAGGAAATATCGTGAAGCCAGAGTTTGAAGAAGGAAAAGAGAAGGAACCGCAGAACGTTGCAGCTATGGAGAAGTTCAAATATGTTGACATCAATTCCATGAGTATCATAGTGGATTCCATAAAATACCACTTGATACCCTACATCTCCCATCTTGACTCATCGAAGAAGACGTACAATGCCCTAACAAATATCTTCTCAGTCACAAACATTGGACAAGTTACGAGTCTGAAGAATGAGCTCCGTAACATGAAGATGAATGATGATGACAACATAACATCATACTTTGTAAGGATCTCCCAGTTAAGAGATAAACTACAAGCTATTGAAGAGATCACTTCAGAAAAGGAATTGGTGAACATAGTACTCAATGGTCTTCCCAAGACATGGGATGCATTTTCCGCAAGCATGAACACAAGGAAGGAGTACCCGACATTTGAAGAACTTTGAACTTGTTGTGCTCAAGAAGAATCAAGGATCAATGCAAAAGAGAAACCCCAAAAGAAGTATGACGATCAAGCTTTCACAACAAGATTCAAGAACTTCAGGAACAAAAGGAAGTTTGGTTCAAGGAGGAAGCCAAATCAAGAGAAAGACATTTCAGAAGTGCAATGCTTCATCTGTCAAAAGTATGGTCACTACAAGAATCATTGTCCCGAGCTAAAGAAAAGGAAGGAGAAACACGAAGCATCGATTGTTGAAGAAAAGGAACCTACAAAGAAGACTAAGAAGGATGGAAGAGACTTCTTCTTCTAAAAGGTAACAACACTCTTCTTATTTCTTGTTTGCATCATCTCTGTACATATCTCGTTTGCATTGTCTCTATACATATCTTGTTTGCATTGTCTCTATACATATCTTGTATATCTATCTCTTGGAAGATAATGTGTTCCAAGAAGAACTATACCTATGGAAGAACAAACAAGATGAAAATATATATCATTAGATAATACACATGAAATAATGAAATACAAATCATATGGAAGCTATTAAAAGATAAATCCAAATCAATCATGAAGAGACTTAGAATAAGCAAAGACAAAAAGAAGTCAACAATCGAGAGAAAATTGGAAAATGACTTATGACATTTTGTAGAAAACAACAAGACGGAAGTGTGGACTCTGTTAGACAAGAGAGTCAATTATACATTGCAGAAGACAATAAGGATGCAGATGGAAGCAAGGACTCTGTTAGATGGAGGGAGCCGATTACATGGACTTATACATGAAGCAAGGACTAGGAGGGAGCTAATCCCATGATCCATTGAAGATGATGAAATATATATATCCATGGTAGCAGCCATGAAAGACAATACATGTTCAATTCAACCGCAAAAGAAGACTTCTTCGAAGGAAAGCCTTAAAGTATTCCTGGTTGTCCATCCAGATCCGTGATCTTATGATGAAAGGAAAAAGTGGAATCTCTAGGGCATGGAATCTATAAGAAACTCCATGGACCCAAGATCTAAGGAAAAACATGAAGAAGAACATGAAAATTCCAAGAAAGAAAGAAAATCCAAAACAACCAGTCATAATATCAAGGATCAAAAGATTACCAGCCTGATATGAACTCACTAAAAGAAATCAAGCAGAAGAACTGAAAGTCGTGATAAATAACAAGTGTATGGAAGACTTATGAACTAAAGCATTGCGAGACCTAGAACTAGAGTTTCTCCCAGATGGAGGGAGAATAACATGATGATTACTTGTTCCAGTAAACCAGACTTATCTCTACATAAGTCATTATCTCATCCGCAACATCCATGAGTCATAATTCTACATCAGATGAATGCGAAGAATGTTCTTCAGAGAAATTGAATAAAGAGCGTATGAAGAGTAATCTCAAGACTTTGAGGCATACCAGAAAGAGACTCATGTATGCAGATAAGAAGAAGATAACTTGGTGGAGAACCTCCAGTGCACAACAAAAGCGTAGTGAAGATTTCCTATAACATCAAGATGATTACTCATATTTCATGATGACAAAAAGAAGTGCCACATAGATATGTTCCAGTTTTTCCAACTATGATATACTCTATTGTTCATATCTACATGAAGCCTTCACAGTGTTCTAGAATAAAGTACATTTGAAATCAAGCATTACATTATCCACGATGAAGTCCAGAAAGGAGAAAATGATTCTCTAATACATATCTCCACAGATGAGCAGATAAGCAGACATTTTGGTAAAAATTCTATCCAATATGAAAGAGTTTGCGTACTCAAGCTAGAGCTCGTGGAAACAACTTCCTTATTATTGAAAAAGGAAAGAAATGACTCTCCAAGTTAGGAGGGAGCACTGGAAACATTATTGAAGGCATTCATCTTTAAATTTGAAAAATAGTCCATCTTGGACAGATGATTTCCTGTTCGGAAAGTGGATTGAGACTTCTGACGGACAGTCACTTCCTATTGTGGTTAACACAGGAACTAATCTGATTGCTAATGTATCATAGACACCGACTTACCATTGTGGTTAACATGGGGAGTGGTCTAGGGCAATCTCTCTTCTTGAGGGTTACTCAAGAAGACTGGCCCGCCTCGCCGGACAACGATTTCTCATTGTGGTTAACATGAGGAATGGTCCGTTTTGGAGGTTGATGCAGGACA
>ML796996.1:72089-92531 GCA_009831015.1 Picea engelmannii
TCTCCAGGGTGCACTTTGATTAGTGTAGGAGGAATGGCCCAGGGTGGGGAATGGTCCAGACTCAACATTCCTTAGGGTTATACATTCTCTCCAGGGTGCACTTTGATTAGTGTAGGAAGAATGGCCCAGGGTGGGGAATGGTCTAGGTTCAGAAGACATGACAATTATTCTTCCTTTCTTGAGAAGAATAGTCCAGATATATAATTATTCTACTCTGAGGCAAATATTATTTCATAACTCACAGATGTGAGTGAAATATTGGCCTAGATGATTCAGTCTATATCATAACATTGTTTCTATGCAGGTTGCTATCAGATGTTTGTTATGAAGACTGTATGACAATAGATGAAGACTATTGTGGTGGATATGTTCCACTATTCGTGACTGTATGTTGTTGATCAAGTACTTGTGTGTTACTTGGTGTGGTAGTGTACCACTAAATTGTAGACACAGTTGTGTTCTATTTTTGTTCTAATTGCCTTGAAGACTATCAACAGTTTATTGAAGATAATCATCATCCAGACGAATGATGAACATAGATTTTTCCAGACGAAAAATGGTTCAGAGCATTTACTCTTCTAGATTATAAGAATGGCTCTTGTATCACTTTATGGTGTGAGTGACTTATCTAGCATCATGTCTAATTATTCAGATGAAGTATGGTTTCAAGAGATGATGCAGTTGATGGTGATGGTGATGCTCATGAGATAGTCTAGACGACTATATTGATGCTACCAGGTAAATGGTATGTTTTTGTGCTCAAGACCATTACCTGTAATACCTCCCTAGATAGGAGGGAGTGTTAATATTATGTTAGTTGCGAGAGGTATTTACCTCCACGTGTAAACCTGACAAGAATAGAAGACTTTGGAAATCAATATAAAACCCTAATGAGTTGGCTAATAACCCTAGAAATCTTGTCGGCTCAAGAAGATAATTTATATGAGGTTATTATCCTCCAAGAGAAGAAGTCGGCCATAAATAATAATAATATACTGAACAGAAACATATCCAGAAGGAGAATTCGGCCCCAGCAAATCTGGTAGAACCACTATAAATACAGGGTGCCAATTCTCATTTGACACATCTCAGAATTGCAGAGAGCAATTGGTGTGCATTGCAATTCCCAGTTTGCTGCGCACATGTGGAGGAGAGCTGCAGGTGCAACTGCAACAACAACTAGTTTTCAGTATTGGCTTGGACTATCTCTCAGCTAGGGTTTGGACTATCTGATCAACTATTGTTGGTGCGTTATCCTTGGAGGAAGATACACTACACCTTGTTTGGCTATCTAGCCTAGGGTTTTCTTCTAGAGTAATTCTCAGTCATGGTTAAGGTGCTCGAAGGGTGGCTTCGGCCTATGGTTGGGTGACGAGGGTATCGTCAATGGTAAAACAAGCACACATTATTCTATATTCTAACACAGGATTCCATGAATATTTTCTTCCCTGGGAATCTAATGCAGGAGCATCAAGCAGTAAAAATTTCAAGATTGCCCCTGGAGGTCAAAACCATTTACCAAGGAAGTTGGTTCCTTAATTTTTCCTATTTTTATTTTTAATGTTTAAGTATGATATCTCTAGAAGATAACTTAGAAGGTATCGTAGATTGAGTTGTTTCATAATTTTTATACTATTGCTAAGTTTTAGGAACAAATTTTGAATTTGGGGTTTATTGAGGATAGCTTGGGATTGTTGGTTTGTGACCTACCCGAGAGCTAGAAAATATAGTTTGATTTCTTTAATGAAAGAGAAGAAGGGAATATCAATGGTGGATGTTGAAAGGAATATTGGTGAGGTTAAATATTATCTATGGCGATGATTAAATCCTCAATCCAAATCAATGTCTTAGAATTATGGGAGTGGACCCATATCGTTGGGACAATTGAATGTAGATGTATTTTTCTCCTTGATAAAACATTGGCGATGATACATTTGTCTTCAGGTCGAGATAGTTGCGCACTATAAGTGCTCCCTAAAAAGGGAACTCCAATGACGATAAATTTGGCCAAGGGACGAGTGCTTGGTTGCATGGGAGTAAAGGTTTAGTGCCAAAGGGGAAAAAGACACTCAAAGTAACTTGTTCATTGGTGTGTGAATAGAGCAGTTTGGGGCTCTGCTAAAGAAGGATTTGAAGCCAATTAGAGAAATCGGAGAAGCCGAATGCAAAGTTGCTATAATATTTGTTCGAGGACATTTTTCAAGTCAAATTGGACCTAGTTGGTCCGCATCAAAGAGTAAGGAGATGAGGGAGATGAAAATTGGAAGATGAAGGGAGTAAGAGGAAGAGGAAGGGAGGACCCTAAACATTTATTTACTTTGATTTATAAATACATCTTCAAAACCCAAATCCCATCTCCCATCAAAAACCCAAATCCCATTTCCCATCTCCAAAACTCAAATCCCTTTTTTTTAAATCTATAAATTAAAAAAAAAAAAAAATCAACTGACAAAAAACTTACCTTTGATCCAATGATGCCCCATAAATCTCCCCAAATTGCTCATGTTGGGTACCCTGCAAATCCCTTTTAGCTCCAAGAATCTCTACCCAAACCGTTATGTGAAAATGAAATGAGGGAGACCCTCTTTTTTTCACTTTTTATTAGAAATGCACATTGAGGGCGACATAAACTTTATTTTGCAACATAAAACTTTATTTTGTGTTATTAGTCCCTGTCGTAGGCATAGAGGGACTATAGCGATAGATAAAGCGTTGACTACATATTAGTTTGTCCTTTGACCAGAAATATTTGCACAATACCTATTGTTGGAGCTATGGAATTAAAAACATATATTTTTATATATTAAAAAGTAACATATATGTACTGATCTGATTGGCTAAGAGATTGGAGGTCTTATTATTGACTTCACTATTCCCAATGCAGTATATGGCAACATATCCAAACTTTTTCTAGTAGACAATATGTTTTAATCATATATTTTTCCTGTATATTGCTTGAAGGTCGATTGATGGTACCATTAGTTCGAATGTTTGTATTAGCATTTTTTGCTACCCAAATATATCTGTCAGTTTTGATATGTACTAAGCATATTGAAATGTTTTCATATCCAAGCTTTGTATATTTCTTGAAATTTATTGACACTTATTCTGAGATGCCTCAATAGGCCTGACAATGTAAATGCTTACATGACATGACGTCCTCCAACACCCCTGACAGCTTAAATGTTTAAACATACCGCGAGGTCCTTAGACAACCTGAGAGTCTTAAATGTTTATGTAAATACAATTCTCGGAGTACATGCCAGTTCAATGGCCATTGTATGTTTCATCCTTGTTCTGCCATTGAAGCTACATACATTGTTTACTAGTTCAATGACTTCTTCTTCTTTGTTGGTTTGTCGGGTGTTGTCATTGTATGTTTCATCCTTGTAATTGTTGAAGCTAGATACATTGTTTATTGGTTCAGTGAGTGGTTCTTCTTCGTTGGTTTCTCGGTTGCTGTTTTTTGTTGTTTCGTTCGTGATTCGACCTGCGCTCTTGCATTTCATCGTTTCAGAGTAAGTTTCAATGCCATAGTTTCATTTTGTATTCCTTGTTTGTTGTTCAGTGTTTGCAATTTGCAAGTAAGAATGTTTGCTTATTTGTAGTCGCATGTTCCTTGTATGTTTCCGGTTCCTTTTATGCTTCGTATGCAGTTTGGTAATCGTTGGAGATACATATGTTGTTCACTGGGTCGGTGGCTTTTGTTGGTTCGTTGGTTCCTGGGTTGTTGGTTCTGTTTGTTTGCCTGGGGTTTGCGCTTTGGGGCCCTGGGGGTGTAGTTAAACCTCTTCATGCTTTCTCGTTGGTTTGGTCCTTGCTGGTTTCTTTTCTTTGATTTGGACTTGCAGGGTTGGGGTGCAGCAACGGTGGTTGGAGCTTTTTTTTTGGATTGTTATTGTTTTTTTGGGGTGCTTTACGGTGTTCATCCCCTACACCCACCAGTCAATCTACAATTGTGTTATTTTCCATTTTTGCAGAGGCCGTTATCTATATTTCTGTGAGATTTATTGGTGCTCGAGTCCTGCCATGAAAGAAAATAGTTGCATACAAAATTGTTGGAGGATTACATGTGAAGTTACAATATCCGTTGTTTTTTTGTTGGGACAAAGCATATGTATGCAACCTACATTTATAGACCACGTATGGTCAGATGTGCAGATATGACATGAAATTTTCTTTCTCCTCTACATAGACTGATGTGCACATGATACCATTTGTGTTGTGCTTGAGATATGATATGTGCAACAAAGATTCTTCAAGATTATATTTTCATGTCTGGAAGCATGTCTGGGTAGTTTTCCACGAAAAAATGAGAACTTGTAACGTGGGCACAACAGTCTGTGTAGAGGATAAAGAACATGGTTAAAGGGCATATCTGGATGAATTTCCAGGGAAAACCAAAAATCGTTTAGCTGCGGCCATGCAATTGCGTGATATTTTTTTCCTTGTAATATATTTTGGCCAGCGAAAAAAAAGCTAGACGTTTACACCCATGGATAGAGAAGAACAAAGGTTCATGTTTCTGCCTTTGTAAACTATTCGTTGAGTCAGTTTTGTTGAATCTACATATTTCTTGTTCTCCAGTGAATACCAACTTCCATTGATGTACATTGAATTTTGTGGGTTCCCACATTGAAACAAACAGAGTAGCTGGGGAAAAGGAGGGAGTCTTGGTTGCATCGACTGAAGAGGATATAGAAAGGTGCATGCCTGTACTGTTGTTTCATATTGCATTGTTTTGTATTTCATTTATGGTCTGTATATGTGTTAAACTAGTTGCGTTCCTTCCTACATGGTAAGATATCTTGGTTACATACGTTCCTTCTTGCATACTAAGCTAGTTTATGTCCTTTGTGTTTGCACTACATTGTTGCATTTAAATAAACATAATCGATGGACAGGACAAAGGACTCTTTGGCGGGTAAATAGACCTTTTTCTTTTTCTTTTAGATGTTTGTTTTCATACTAACTCGCCTTTGTCTCGATTGCATCTTCGGTGTTGCTGCCTTGGAAAAAACATGTTGCTTGGACAGGGAGATGAATTCTTCTGTGCAATAGCAGAGGGTTCTATGGTACAATATTCTAAAAGGTATACCAAGTGTGCCGGTAAACTAAATATACAAGCCGGGAGGAAGCATATAATATTAGACTTGAAAACGATGAATTCACAGTAATGGGCCTTTCTGCGCTCCTTGTTTCTACTTTTTCCATTTTCTATTATTCCTTTTGTTTTCTAATTCATCTCCTTAGTGTGGTTTCTGAAAATTCCCTTGTGCGTCGGTTGCCAGACTAACAGACTGACATATGTGGTCCTGCTTCTACCTTATTCCATAGTTACCCACTTTGTCAATTGCGGCTACCAGGTTGGTAGGTTGAAGATTGCTCCCCTGGCTTCCGGAGGTCCGCGATATACAAATTGGCCATGGTGACCCGCGGTCACTCCCTGTTTACTGTTAAACATTTCTCTAGTTAAAAAATTAAGATGCATACAATTTTATGGTTATTTGGTCCTTCCGATGGACAATATACAATGCATATATTTGTTTACTCCTAATGTTCATCTGCACATGCTTGCATCAGAAAAATTTGGACTAGTGAGACGACCATGAGCAGTCAGTCATCCCATACATCAGCAGACCGACAAGGCCAAAGGTAAAGATGCATACGTTGTGCTCTTACTATTTTTACTAAACAAATTTCCTGGGCTATATATTCATCTATGGAATGGAGGATATGCTGATGCCATTTGAAATACATGGTTTCCAGCTCGCAAGAAGTATCAACAAGTACAAGTGAAACACTGAACGTGTTGCATGTTCCGCAGACCAAGAGGTGTGGTTGTGAAACTGTGGCTCCATAGTTCATCAATACTATTCGTGTACTTGTAGCACACTACCATTCACTTTAGTTTTCCTGTTCAAAAAATGTCATCAGGTCTAGAGTTGTGACATCCAAAGTACTGTCAATAGAGGGTCGAACAACCGCCAAACTAGACAATTGTTCGTCGGGGACATAATGGTTGTCTATACCATCTACTTGGACAAGGAAAACAAAAGTAGATCTATTATGCGTGATGATATGACAGACAAGGACGCCATGATGACAGTCACATTGACTGTTCCTCCATAACTTGTCCAGAAACATGCATAAAAGATATTTCCGCGTAATGGGATATCCATTACAAATTTTAATGTATTGCCCAAAACAATATATGAACGTGGTGATTGCGATCGAATTATTTTTCTCAACGAAACAAGTATCGTGGAAAAAATTCTTGCTATTTGTTCAGAATATCGCTTCCTTCCGGACTCGACTATCAATCATCTTGCACAGAGCACTGATATTTAGCCAATCAGAATGATTGGGGCTGGTGTGACACTGGAGAGAAAATTTGGGTTGCAACACATCCTCCATATAAAGGATGGAGAGTCGGAAAACAACAAGGCAATGGTACCGCGTTTCATATTCAGTTTTGTTCTTAACTTTCGCGTCTGCATATATGTTGAATAAGTTACACAAATATTGCACTATTCCATGTTGCAGCTACAATTGTTCGATACATATTCAAATTTGTTTTCGTCAATGAACAACAATTGCATAGAGGGAAGATTCCACTTATGTTGTTCAAAAATATAACAAAGAAGAAGGATGCTAGAGAAAGGATCTTTCAGACAACCGAGGCAATGTTTGTAACAGAGTTGCGAGCATATATAGTAGAGGATCTGGAGAAACTAGCTAGCTCTACAATTGTTGTGCGTATACATCCACAAAATCATCCTCACTTTGCTTATAGAAATAGCCTTCAACAAATTTATGCACCTGTTTACTTTTTATTTTTTGTTTTACAGGGGAGGGGGGGATGCAGTTGTGTATTATATTGTTCAATGTATTAATCCCTTTTCTCACGTTGCCAGGTTGAAGGTCTTTTAGTTGTAGCCAATGTGTACTCGACCCCCTTTGAGCCTGTATGTGCAAAATGCCATTTCGCTGCTTTTGCTTCCGCTTTGATAAGTAACGATACGATTGATTGTCTGCGATGCGATGAAAAATGTCCATATATTTATGGACATTGCGTCAATGGTGTTATCCGAACCGTGGGAAACACAATTGTGAAGTGTTCAGTTAGGCAACCTCTGTTACAAAATGTGCTTCCTGAATTGGCAAATTTGTCATATAAAACATATTTACACAAAAAGGCAAGCAGTGTCTATATGTTGCGACAGCTTCGGATACAGAGCAAATTCACCATAAATGAGGACAATGCAATTTTGCATATCGACTGAAGAAGGGAAAAAAAAAATTAAATCAAACTTTGGGAGGAAACAAAAATACCTCATGTCTCTCTGTAATGTTTGTTCAACATCCAGATGAATGTTCATTTCAAGAGAAAAGGAATGCGCCGACGTATTTTCTTTGTATATCAAATTGTTTGGTGCAAAGGTCGATGGGTTCTTCTCAATGTAACCTTCTAGGAACTTTCTTCTGGGTTGTTTAAACTATGGTTGGTTCTTGGTTATCTGTTTTGTCTGTCAATTTGTATACCGTGGAACTCCAACTCTTCTTTGGAGGACAAAAAACATAATAGTTGATTTTTTTTGGCCAACTGGCACGCAGATCCGCCTGATAATTTCTATGGCGTTGTGACCCAAATGTACTGTGACTTGTTTTGGCAAATTTCCTTGATCGATGAACTTGGTCAAATTATTGTTGTGAAATAATTTGAAATCAACGAATATATAGTGTGTGGAGTGCAATTGTCCTATCATACCAACAAGAGGCTCTTAAAATTCAAATTGATCGTTGTTTTCGCAATTTTTTTCTTATTCGATGAACTTGGTAAAATTAATATCCTGAAATAATTTGAAATCAATGAATATATACTGTGCGTAGTGAAATTGTTCTATCATATGAACAAGAGGGCCTTAAACTTCAAATTGGTCCTTGTTATGCTTGCGGTGATAGAATTTTACAAAAAAAATCTTTTGTTTCCTTCATTTTTAAAAAAATAAGCGATTTAACATCCTTTAATAATTTAATGTAATTCACTTGTATAATAACAATAGTTAATATTAATATTTTAGTATCTGAAAATAATGTTTTTAGCTGAAGTTAGATAGGATGAGCATTTCTAAACAATTTCAATCTTGAACCCGCCAGACGTGGAATCCACAAGTCCACCTGTCAATTTGTATATCACGGAAGTCTGGGTGATATTTGCAGGACATCGAACAAAAGAGGTTCAAATTTCAGCCCGCTAGGCCGAGAACCCGCGATCCAAAAAGTGCCCAAGTATGGAACGAGGGATCTTCATATGCTCTATAAAATCTCTTGTCCATACTTTCTAAAAGTACATGTTTACTATGTATTGCTCGTTTGTCGAAAAACTTTTATATCAGTCGCTCGACCAGATTGTACAAACTTTCTCATTTAATTAAATTCTGCAATAATAATAATAATTATTAATAATTTAGTATTGAAAATCATGTTTTTAGATATGTTAGATAGTTGATAGGGATTAGTATCTGTAAACAATGGAAAACTTGAACCCGCCATCCCTCAAGTCCATCTGTCAATTTGTATATCACGGAACTCTGAGGGCTATTCGGAGGATAAGGAACAATGAAAACTGCAATGTTGAGCGACGCAACCCACAGGTCCGTTTTTCAATTTGTAAATCGCGGAGATGTGCCTAGTGTTTGTACAATGTGGAACAATACAAGCCCAATTTTCAGCCCGCAAGCTCCACAGACCCGATAAAAAAAAATCGATATGAAATTCATATCGGATCGCTACGGGACAATAAAACTACAATGTTCAGCCAACCAACCCGAGTCCACATATCCACTTGTATATCGCAGAAGTCTGGGTGCTATTTGTAGGAGATGGAAAAATGGAGACTCTATTGTTGACCCGCCAGGCCACGAACCAAAAACTACCTAGGTATGGAATGAGGGATCCACATATGTTGTATAAAATCTCATTCCATAGTTTATATAGAGACAATTTCCACAAGTTCATGTGTCAACTTGTATATCACGAAAGTCTAGGTGTTATTTGTAGGACAAAGAACAATAAATACTTAATTTTCAGCCTCCCAGGTTGCGAACCCGCGATCCAAAAAGTGCCCAAGTATGGAATGAGGGATCCGCATATGTTCTAGAAAACTGCTTTTGTACAACGCGGAACAATAGATGCCCAATTTTCAGTCCGCCAGCCCCAGAGCTCCTGATAAAAAAAAATCACTAAATATGAAATTCATACGGGATCTCCGCATATACTATATAAAATCTCATTCCATACTTTATTTAGAGACTATGTCCACAAGTCCACGTGTCAATTTGTATATCGCGGAAGTATAGGTGTTATTTGTGGGACACATAACAATAGATACTTAATTTTCAGCCTGCCAGGTCGTGAACCTGCGATCCAAAAAGTTCTGAAGTATGGAATGCGGGATCCGCAAATGTTCTAGAAAAATGTGTTTGTAAAGTGCGAAACAATAGACGCCCAATTTCCATCTCGCCAGCCCGAGATCTCCCGATAAAAAAAAAATGCTAAATTTGAAATTCATACGAGATCGCTATGGGACAATAAAAGTGCAATGTTCAGCCAACCAACCCGAGTCCACCAATCAATTTGTATATCGCGGAAGTCAGGGTGCTATTTGTAGGAGACAAAACAATAGAGACTCTATTTTCGATGCGCCAACCCACGAACCCGCGATCCAAAAACTGCCTAAGTATGGAATGAGAGATCCACATTTGCTGTATAAAATCTCATTCCATACTTTATATAGAGACTATGTCCAAAAGTACGCGTGTCAATTTGTATATCTCAGAAGTCTAGGTGTTATTTGTAGGACACAAAACAATAGATATTTAATTTTTAGTCCACCAGGTCCCGAACCCGCGATCCAAAAAGTGCTCAAGTATGGAATGAGGGATCCTTATATGTTCTAAAACAATATCAATTTGTATATCGTGGAACTCTGGGTGCTATTTGTAGGAGACAAAACAATAAAGACTCTATTTTTGGCCCGCTAGGCCGCGAGCCTGTGATCCAAAAAATGCATAAGTATGGAATGAGGGATCCGCATATGTTGTATAAAATCTCATTCCATAATTTATATAGACTATGTCCACAAGTCCGCGTGTGAATTTGTATATCGTGGAAGTCTAGGTGCTATTTGTAGGACAAAAAATTCTAGGTGGTATTTGTAGGACACAAAACAATAGATACTTAATTTTCAGTCCGCCAGGTCGCGAACCTGCGATCCAAAAAGTGCCCAAGTATGGAATAAGGGATTCACATATGTTCTAGAACACTATCAATTTGTATATCGTGGAAGTCTGGGTGCTATTTGTAGGAGACAGAACAATAGAGACTCTCTTTTCAACCTGCCAGACCGGGAGCCCGTGATCCAAAAACTGCCTAAGTATGGAATGAGGGATCTGCATATGCTGTATAAAATCTCATTCCATACTTTATATAGAAATTGTCCACAAGTCCGCGTGTGAATTTGTATATTGCGGAACTGTAGGTGCTATTTGTAGGACATAGAACAATAGATACTTAATTTTCAGCCCGCCAGGCCGCGAACCCGCGATCAAATGAAATGTTCATCCAAGCAGCCCATAGGTCCTCCTGTCAATTTGTATAACGCGGAAATCTAGGTGTTGTTTGTAGGACACAGAAAAATAAAGACTCTTTTTTCAGCCCGCGAGGCCGCCAACCCGCGATCAAAAAACTACCTAAGTATGGAATGACTCTTTTTTATATGGCTCATTTGTCGAAATACTTTTATATCACTCGACCGACCAGATTGTGCAAACTTTCTCGTATAATTAAATTATGCAATATTAATATTTAACAGTAATAATTTAGCGCAGGTCAGGTTATGAATTTGTATATCGCGGAATTGTCACTGCTATTTGTAGAGCGTGGAATAATAGATGCCCAATTTTTTGCCCGCCAGCCCGAGAACCCCCGATCCAAAAAAGTGGCTAATTATGGAATTAATACGGAAGCGCTAAGGGAAAAAAAATGCAATGTTGAACCGACCAACCCGCAAGTCCGCTTGTCAATTTGTATATCACGGAAGTGTAGGTGCTATTTGTAGGACACAGAACAATAGAGGCTCAATTTTCAGCCCACCAGGCCGAGAACCATCGGTCGTTCACATGCCCTGGGTATATCTTCACCCGACTTCTTTTCATACTTTGGTATTTCTTGGAATCTGTTTCGCCATTGTTGTTGCCTTCGTACTTGTTTCCATATACACAATAATTAATCTTTAATGCTAGTAGCTATCCTGCAACAACCATTAAAACTGTCATTAATGTCTGGAAGTCCAGAGAAGATTTGTCATTAGTACAAATTAAACTAAGATTTGCCCAGAAGCATGTTATCCTTTCCAAGAATTCATTTCAAAGGCCACGCAATATTTTTTTTTGTGCCGACGGGTTGGTGCTTTTAATAAATTTCTAATTCTTAATCTCTTTTCACCATCACCGCCACGTTCGCACTTTTTTCTAATTGTGAAATTAGTGAGTTGTGATGGTCACAACTCATTTCACACGAACCCTAGAAATTGTCATTGATCAGCGAAAGGCTCGAGGAGATATTCCATTGATACACATTAAACCATAATTTGTGGAGGCTTATATTATCCCTCCCCGATTTTCATTTCAAACATCATCTCGACCAAACAAAAATTCTAAATAACTTCTGGCAGCAGTTCTCTCCACACACAATAAAGACATTGGGGCATAATGGCCAGAGGTTCCACTATTCCAGGGAATATTGTTACTATTCATCTCCCTCCGCCCGGTAGCAAAAAACGAGATGGTCCCTTGGAACACCGAGATATATATTTCAAGCCAAAAAATTCCATCGCAACCTTGGCTGGTCAGAGAACCTGCCCAGTTGCAGTCATTTCTATCGCAAAAGTTGATGCCATGAATTCAGAGCCGGAAGAAGATGATCTGATGGACGATGATACGACAATGGATGATGGCAATGCAGAGAATCTTCCTAGCCTTTCACCCAAATTGAAATCAACCATAACGAACGAATCTTCTCGGCTTGGTGATCGCAGTCATGACAACACCAAAAGGAGTTTCAGAAAAGAAATTGATGGTGAACGCAACAACCACTTTACACCACGAAAGTAGGAATTCTAGAGTTCCAAATTAGTCTTCTCTGGGCGGAAGAGTTTCAGTGTAAATAAATGATATGTTGATGCTCCCAGAGATATATTTCAAGCCAAAAAAATATTGTTTAACATTTTCAAGCATAAGGTCCAAAAATCTCGCTTCTGCCATGCATTTTCCTACTAGTCATCTCCTTCTGCCCAGAATGGACTAATTTGGGCCTCTGCAATTGCACGAGCAAGTTGTGCTACTGATTTTTATTGGACTATGCAGAGGCGGTTTCAGCTAAGGGCTATTCCACTTGCCCTGCAACCATTTTCATCTTCTTTCTGAGGAAAAGCTTCTGAAAAATATCAATTTTAGCAAAGGATGATTCATCGACGAGAAAACTCCAAGGATCTTTCATAATGCAGAACCCGTGCCTGTGTTTATCGCAGATACCTTCAATGTTTTGGCCCAAGGAATTGGGTCCAATTTCTAAGCATAGATGTACAATACTCGGTGTTTTTCTTATTTTTTATTTTAAATGGATTTCTTATTAAAAACAAATTGCCTTGCACTCTTCGTTGCTGCCTCTTTTATGGGTTTAACGCATGTTCTAATTGGCATGGTTCGGTGCTCTCGTACTTCTTCGATCTTGTGTTTACTAATACCAATGTACAATGTTGCAGCAAAATCGTTGTTCTTGTTTCTAGACATGCAATTATTAAGTTTTAATGCTAACAGCCCATAATGCAATAAGTTTAATACTTGAGTTAATATGTTGCACTAATGGTAGAATCTATGAAGAACACAATTACATGCACACATTCCAATAAAATCTAATCTTCCACAAAGCATTTGTTGGAAATTAGTAGAAAAGGAAATTTAGTGGTTAAGTTGATATGTTACAGTCATGGAATAATGTATCAAGAACATAGCTGCAGACATACGTTGCAATAAAATGTAATTTTCAACAACGCATTTGATGACAATTAGTAGATCATGGTTTTGCAACAATGGCGCTTCTTTGAAACCAATTTGCGCTTACGAAAACTGCCTTCCGCCTCTCTATTTTCCCACTCTTTTATTCCCTCTAGTTTCTCTTCCTGGTTACTTAATTGTTTTTTTCCCGACAATGCATTGGTCCACAACTTCACGGATTCACGCGTTTGCATTTCCAATGACCACTTCCCCCTTCTTTAAATTGACCGTCTATTGTTCCCTATCCCACAACTGGCACCCAAAGTTCCACCATATACAAATTGACAGTCAGACTTGCGCGTTGGTCGGGTCAACATTGCAATTCTACTTTTCCATGACCTCCAAATAGCATTTGAAGCTTCGGTATATACAAATTGACAGATATTCAGAATTGCAACCGTTCTTAGATCATACACTTTTTGGTATTATGGTTCACCTATCATGCCCTTTTTTGTGTTGCACATTTTTGCACTGAAAACTTTCGAGAAATACAATTTAACCGTCGAGTCCTCGCATATTTAGTGGAAATATTGTCACCCCATTTTGAAGCCCGTATGTCCGCTTTCCATACTTCGCCATTTGTTCGAATTTCTTTGGCAAATAATCGGTTTGGCGGGTTGAAGAAATATTCATTTCGTAGTCGTTGTTTCATGTATCTGCGCCCCTTTGCAATTAGCAGCTGGCAATTATATATAATATTTTATTGCCATGTATGCAATTAGCAATTTACCTGTTCCATACTTAGCCACTTTGGCGGAATTCCGCAAATATACAAACCGATCACTCAACTTCCCCATCATGATCTCTTCCGTTTTACACATTTTTCACTCAAAAATTTTGAAACATGAAATTTCATCGTGCAACACTCGATTGTCCTGACTATCCACGTAAGCCTTTTTTTAATCCCGTCCGACCGCTTTTCAGAGCTTGCCATTCATTCCTTTCTCTCTGCCCTCTCCGTCACCTTCTCACTTGTCTATAATAAAAGAAAATAAAAAGTTATATATATATATATATATATATATATACATATCTTGTTTCTAAATATGGAATTACTGGCATTTAATTCTAACAAGTCATCATGAAAAAACTATATATATTGTCTTTGATGGGCGAAAGGCTTGAGGACATCTCGTATTCATGCACATTAAACCAAAATTTGTGGGCGAATTATATTATCCCTTGCCGGTGTTCATTTCAAAATCATGAAATCCTGTTCACATGGCTTGCCCTTCGCACGTTCACGAAACCTCCATTCCTTAATTTCTCTTCGTCGTACCCACCACGTTCGCATTTCTAAATATGCAATAAATAAATTTTACTGCAAACAGTTCATCATGCACCACCAATACAGGTTGTCATTAATCAATGAAAGGCTCAAGGAGATTTCCCATTCATAAGCATTTAACCAATATTTAGCAAAAAGTTACATTATTCGCTCTAACAATTCATTTAAACCATCATCTGCAGCAAAACAACTTTCTCATAAACCTATGGAATTAGCTCGGTAACAGTTCTGTGGAGATACAGTGAACACCTTCGGGCGTGAGGACCAGAACTTCCACTGGTCCAGGGCATTTTCTTATTACTCAACCCCTACCGGAGAGAACCAAGTGATTTGGACCTCCGGGATTGCTCATGCAGGCTGTGTCCCTGAGGTTTTTGACTGTAAGGACCTGGTCTCTTGGTGCGCCGATAAATTTATTACAGACCAAAGAATTATTCCACTGCACGACGACTCTTTTGTTTCTTTGTCACCTTAGGTCTTTCGCTAGATGTTGAAATTGCCCGAGCCAACATTGACATTCAAAGGAGAAGATTGCAAATAGCTCCTAGCAAAGCATAATAACGGATTGGACCTCTTGCCCCATTTTTTGGAAAGGCCGAATCTAGTTCCTGAAGATATTACAAGTATGCAGGTTAGTTCATTTAGAAATCCATTTCGGGAAATTGCATGGTTGTTTACAAGAATAACGGGACAAGAGTCCACAGGTACTGTTTCCTGCATGGCTCTTTATATTTCGTATTTCACAGTCAATGAACAAGCCCTTTTTTATTGGGGCAGGTTAATTTCCTATGAAATATCTTCCCAATTGTCAAGCTACAAAAGGAAAAATAAATTGTATATGTCATCCTATTTAGTTTTTGTAATAACACATTCCTGTCAATTTCCGCAACTGTCTCTGTCCAAAAAAGTCAACTGTGAATTCCACCTAGTAACATTCTGGTACCGGGCCTTGTGGAAGCGCAAGTCTTCTCACTTTTTTTATGTGGTTTTTAATGGCTTCCTATCTGTTTTCAAAGTTTTGTTGTTAGGAGAAAATGCTCCCGCATATCTGAACATGCAACTAGTTTTTTGCACAATAAGGGGACACTCTAACATTTGGATAATTACACTGTCATAAGAATTTTTGGCTCCACGGAACAACCTTCTCTCCTTCCATTTCATGTTAGAGACACAATTTTTATTGCAGAAGTAGCACGTCAATACAACTACTGGTTCCATCTGTTCGAAAGGAAGAAAAAAAAACAATTCATTCCTCTACCTTGGAAAATAGGGGAGTTCGTCTTGAAAAATGTCAACAAAATTGACGATTTCACAACACATTTTAGCGTCTCCAACCTCAGATATGTTGAATACATAAGAGGATTCAACCCCTATGATATTTTTAGAGAACATTTACAGTCACTTGGCCTCGGCGATCGTTTTGTAAATAAACACCTGCCCAAAAACAAAGACAGTGACGGTCCTGCCTCTGATACCAACGACGTAGAGACAGTGCAAAGCCGCACTAAATTGTACACACAACAGGGGAAAGGCCCCAGTGAAAAGAGTGTTCAATCCGCAAATACCACTCCAAAAAGTACGACATCCCAGAGCATCGCTCCAACGGCCCATCACAACAACAAAGAAACCTAGAGTTCTTCAAACGAAGGAGGAGATAACGACCCTCCTCACTCTAAAATTGATAGTTCTCACAAGCTTCCAGTAGAGAAGAAGAGGAAAAAAAATGTGGGTCAGGCAGAAGAGTCGTAAATTCAGAGTCAGAACATGGAATTTGACATTGATCTAGATGCCATGTTCCCCTTCCTTGATCATCCCCAATACGACATCCACCATATCCATCCAATGGACATATCCGTTACCCAAAATTTTGACTAAGATGAATCCTTCGTGTTCTAGAGAATTTTTTTTGATAGCCGGAACAAAAGATTGATATTTGAGAAAAAAAATGTTAAAAATATCAAAGGCAAATCTCGTTCAGAGGTTGACATTACCAACATGCGGTTGTCCCAAATCTGTCAACTTCACACCGTGACTAGAGAATCACTTCATGATTCCATTGGGCGCATCGAGACCCAGAATGCCAAACTGAAGGACCGATTCAAGGAATTGGAAGATGCTTTCATTCGTATGTCATTACTTGTCGATCCTTTGGTAATAGCCATGCCTGGAACCCCTGCACCCAATGTAAAAGCATCCTCCACCCTGCTCGCATCCTGTAAAGGATATGTGGAGAACAATATCAAAAAACGAATGGAACTGGTTACCTAGGCATGGAAAATATCACAAACCATCGCTTCCCTTGGAACCAAGGCACACAACTTGCTCGAGATTTTGCAAGCCGAATTAAAAGATGAAGAAATTTCTTTTTAAAAACGGTCATCCCTTTTGGCAAGATTGTCATCAATATGATAGAAACAAAAAGAAAAGAAGAAGATCTTCCATCCAAAAACTGGATCGGCCAATTGAATGCATGTTGGAAACAAAAAGTAAAGAACCCGCATCTCATTGTTCAGTCATGTGAACAAGCCATAGTGAAGAAAAATAAATTATTCACAAAGCTGTCAAATATAGACTTAGTAGGGAAAACCAACGACTTCCAAGACCCCCTCTTAATCACAAACTCCTTGCCCTTAACCAGGCAAGAGTTCGATAAACAGGTTTTTATGTTTAATACCTTGTCTCTCGAAAAGTTTTACATCATCCTTCAATTTGATCAAGCTCACGTCCATGACTGGCTAGTCAAATATGCAGTACAAAATGAGGAAATTCATCAGGCTCTCTCTAATTGTTCAATCGACTTCTAGGAATTAGAAAACAAAGTTTTCAACATCAAAATTCGAAATGAGATCAACATCGCCCCAATGAGAAGCTACATTGAATAATGGGTCAAAAGGCTATTGAAACAGTCCATCAACGAAAGACAACAAGCAGTTCCAGGCATTCCAACAACCGTGGAGAACATCCTTGAAACCGCAATCGTCACCGACATCAATGAAACGACAACCGCAAGAAACTAACCAAAGTGCTCATATGTACCCTCACTATAAGTTTAGTCATCGCATCTTTCTTTGTTTCTCAGCCCGATTATTCCACTTTCTTAAATACAGATGTATAGGCAAACACTTATACCTTTCCATTTATTTTCTTTTGCAACTATTGCACTCTATATTTTTTCCACAATCCTGTTTCTTGTACATATTTCTCTAATGGTCCGCGGGAGCCCCAATCCCATTCTACATGACAAACGCATTGAAATTCCAGTTTATATGTAACATACTTTAATTTTTTGGTATATTTCAAAATTTGCAGTGGTATGTAACAAACTTTCATTTTTTCACACACTTGAAAAAAAAATGCATTTAAATTTATATATGTTACAGACTCTATTCTTATCTTTCCACATTCTGTATAACAAATGCATTTGTTTTTTAATATGTTAGACTTTTATTCTTATCCTTTAGTAGTTTGTATGGAAAATGCATCTACTCTTTTATATGTTACACACTTTTCTTTTTTTATATATTTCAAAATAAATGGCGTTCAACAATGCAAGTGTCATTTACATATACCCCATGTTCACAAATGCATTTAAATTTTTATATTACTTATCTCCTATTAATTTTGTGTCATCGTATATTTTTATCTTTCACCAGTCCATATGGAAAATTCATTTAAATTTCCAAATTTAATCTTGCACTATCAACAATTTTTTTACTTTGTTATATACTTTCAAAAAAAATAGGTTTGATATATACTTTCAAAAATTAGACGTTGTTGTGCCTGTTGACCGTCATTTACTTTTTCCCTATCTTCCATGATATACAATTTGCACAACATTTCCCTGATATACATTTTGCACCAAACACTTCGTTTCATTTATAATTCGATCCCATTTTCCACAATTTGCTTTCTAACCTCCTTGGTAGGGACTGTGCTGCCATGAAGCCTTGTTTATTTTTTGGTTTTTTCAAGTTTCACATTGATCTTGCATTGGAAATGTGTTTATTGTTTTGATGCAAGGATGGATCACACGTAAAACACACGTCAAAACTGAGTCACACCTACGTCATTATTTTCGACATGACAACAAGAAAAGCATAGTGAGAGTCACATTTTTTTACACCAATATGAATTATGCATTGTCACCTCATTGCTTTCATGTTGTGGAGCATTGTCCTAACATTGCTTTCACATCATAATAATGTCATAGTAGAATCACATTTTTTACTAATAACTTTATTGAAAAATTAATTAGTGTTATTATATTTATTATAAGCCTCATAGAATCTGATAGGAGGGAAATCTTGTGTCATGATTGCATCATCCTAGATTCGTGTAAGTATCATATGTGTTGATGTGAACTTAAATCCAAAGTTGTTTCCACATTGTGGGAGCATCGTAATAACATCAAATTTACCACTAGAAATCATTATTGTAATGAAAAATTATTAATCATAATTATTAATAAAAAAATAAAATTTTAATAATAATAAGTGTTATTATAATTACATGACTTACACACACATATATTCCAAAAAAAAAAATCATGTAATTTTATTTATATAAACATGTTACCTATGTTAGATGTATAGAGAATTCGTGTTTTTCTCCTAGGGCCTATAGCAAAATTGTAACTTGACAGTCCCCTTACATAAAAAGTTGTAATTGTATCCAAAAAAGGCCTTTATGAGAGTGTTGCCTCCCATAACTTCCAAATATTTCATCTCCTATTTTTCTATCATCACAAAAAAACCATCAAACCATCAATATTGATTCATCCATATGCTTGGAGATTACCTCTATAGATAACACAAAATTGTAATTAAGATTAAGTGAAATTTCATCCAAGGATCATGTATAAATTTGTATATATGCCCATGATGGTTTTATGAGACTATCTAGACTCCTCGATCCAAACCTAGTCCTACTTTTGATAACCCATCTATCATATTGTTCATGTCCTTGTATATATGCAAAAAGGAGATATGAGAAAAAATTGAATGTAGAGACCTTACATCATGAAACAAAGGCTTAAGAGTCAAATCTCTCAAGACTAGTTTATGTCACATCCACCTTAATTACAAGAAGTGATTCCCCAAATATTTAAATGTGCAATACTCTATATTCCTAGGCTGACATCAAACCATTTTAAGTGGAAACAACTCACAATAATTGTTTGTTTATTGACCAACTCCATCTTTGAAATATATGTTATGGTTCATAGAGAGATGATGAATCCCTCCTACTCCACCCCTGGGAGGGGTACCCTAAGAAGCATTGTCAAAGTATGCCCATGGAACATCCCTATCAAATACTTCTTCAACATATTGTTGGACAATATATTTTTCTTGAAATCATGGGTAGGCATATAGGATGTTTAGAACTTGAACAATACATTTTGGAGGTAATGTTTCTTTATCCTTGAACAATTTCAAATTTTTGGTCGACCATACTTCCCATGGCAACAGTTACACTGGTCTGCGATGGAAACTTTGGAATTAATTTAGGTGCCCTCCAATGAGATTAATGTGATTACCCTTCAATTGCATCAAGATAGTGAATATTGTGTCAACTACCCACAAATATTTTTGAATGCTTCACTGATTTTTGTTCTGCAATATTGAGGCAACTACAAATAATTTTCTCTTTAATTTCTTGACTTCCTCTATAAATTTCCATGGTGGAGAACACTCTCTGCTTGGTGAACACACCCCTATTATTGATGGCAACTGATTGTAATTGCAACATAAATTCCTTAATTTATTATTATTATTTATCGGATACGATTTCCTAACATATTCCTGTGGGTACCACTCTTAGACTCACATTTTCTAGAACATGGGAAATTTGTATATATATTTCTAACAACCCTTTCATTATCAGATAGATGTATTTTGGGTTACTGTGACTATCCACCGATTGAGTACAAACTTTTACGACCTATTGACAAACTATTGTTTATTGGATACTATGCAATGAACTTGGTTCCTTCTTTACAACCTTTTTAATAACTCCCTTTGTGTTCAACCTCCCTTT